>VYXH01003740.1:0-20505 GCA_013397275.1 Burhinus bistriatus | reverse complement strand
GTAACCACTGAAGGGCAGCCGGCGGCGGGGGGGGGGGTGTGGTCTGTACCTAAGCAGGTCGGCTCTAGCGGCTCTTCCTCCTCCGAGGCGGGCTTTGCCCGCGGCTGACCGCTGCTCCGCCGGTGCGAGAAGGGCCCGCGGCACCCCCGGCGGCGGAGGNTCAGCAACACCGGCACCCCCGTGCTGGCCGAGTGCCCCGGTAACGACGATGAACGGGAGAGGCGGCAACGCCGGCGTTCGAGAGTCACCGACCTCCAACTCGGCGGCACCGACTCGCCGCTGGGCCTCGCCTCACCCGCACCCAGGTAGGGCCGGGCCCGGTGCGAGGGGTTGCGGGGAGGAGGAAGGGGAGGGTCCCTAAAGCACCGTGTCTCCCGCAGGCAGGCGGAGACGTGGCTGCCGGCCCTGCCCCGGTGGACCAACGCTCAGATCTCGGATCACTACAGCACCTGCATCAAGCTCTCCACCGAGAACGTGAGTCTGCCCCCCCCGGGAAGGGCTCCTCATCCCGGCCCCGCTCACACCGCCGTGAGAGGGCCGTGGTTGCAAAGGCGGCAGGGATTTTAAACTCCCCGAGCCTTGGCTAGGCGGTTATTCTTCTTCCAAGCCCTCTGAGGCATGTCCCTGATCCAAGCAACATCCGGATCTGGGCTTCTGCTGCTGCCTTTGCAGCAGTGACAAAGTAGGACACCGCACGGACCGTATCATAGAATCACCCGGGTTGGAAGAGACCTTCAAGATCATGGAGTCCAACCGTTACCCCAGCACTGCCCAGTCCACCACTAACCCACGTCCCTCAGCACCACGTCTGCCCGGCTTTTCAATCCCTCCAGGGATGGCGACTCCACCCCTGCCCTGGGCAGCCTGTGCCAATGCTGGACAACCCTTTGGGTGAAGACCTTGTTCCTCATATCCATCCAATCCCCTCGGTCCTGCTGTAAATACCCCGTCGGGATGAGGGTTCCGACAGTTTTGACAGGCGTCATTTGCCAGGAGATCAGTTCTGAGCAGCTGTGTGCTTTGTTTCAGAAAATCACCACAAAGAATGCCTTTGGCTTACACCTGATAGACTATATGACCGAGATCCTGAAACAGAAGGACTCTGAACTGACCAACTTCAAGGTGAGAGGAATCGCTGCCTAGTGATGGGGGTGCTTTGTTTCCAACTGGCATTTAGCCTAAGATTTAATGACTAACAAACCTCAAATAATGCTAAGGTAACTGAGCTGGTTACTTGCACTAAAAATACCTGGTAGAGGCAGCACAGTCACCTTTTGCAGAAGTTTACAGTGTTGAATCCTTTTGTACCACAGCAATTAAAGGCTGAATTCTTTCAGTTATGGCCCCTCAAAGGGAGAGCTTGTTTAAAAGTAAGACTTGTGAGGCTTCCGAAATAAATACTGGGTGTTACAACCAGTAACAACACAAGGTTGTAAAAGAAAGGAAGTTACTGTGGCTAACTCCCAGACTAATTTTGACCCGGGATGGATCAGAATAAGAACTTGCCAGGGCAAAGACTTACTCGCTATAATAGTTCACTTATGCTAAGAGGGAATTTTGGATGAATGAACAAATGAATGTGGCCTTGAGGAACCCCTGAGCTAGCTGTCTTATGGTTGATGAAACTGAGGAAGGGATAGGAAACAGTGCACAGGTTTTCAGTGGATGATCCTTCACTTTCGAGGGGAGGTCCGTGATCGAAAAGGGCACTTGGCATCTCCTGCACTTTGCTTTTGACTTCATAATTTGAGAAAATACAATGATACCAAGAGGATGACCCAAAAGAAGGCATGAAGGAGAGGTGGACGAGACAGGTGTCTTGGCAGATGCAAATCTGCACCCTTCTGCTTGTCCCCATTGCTTAATCTTGGCAACTTCTTAAGTATCTTCTGTGTGAACCCTTCCAAAAGACCTGATAAAGCAACCTGTAGGCTCTGCTGGGGAAGATGCATCTTGACCCGTGCTGTGCACCTAGGTATCCAGTAGGTTTCAGAATAAATCCTTTTCCAGTTGTTCACAGTTTTGCTTGTAATACAGAGCATTCAGAAATTCAGGTCTGCAGTTTGTCTTCTGCATTTGCATCTTCTAGATAAGACTTCTTCCTTTCTAACTAAAAATTATGTCCTTTGTTCCTCCTGGCAGATAGCAGCTGGCACGCTTGATGCCAGCGCGAAGATCTACGCCGTGCGTGTGGACGCAGTCCATGCAGATACCTACAAAGTTCTTGGAGGCTTGGGCAAGGACTCGTCACCTACGAAAAAAGCGGACAGCCCAGAAGGAGGTGTGCCATTCGCTCATTTTCTGTTAAGCTGTTCCAGTTCCACCTGCGTGTAAGAGAAACGTCAGGGTACTTACATATCACCCGTGAATTTCGAAGTGCTTTGTACATCTAGAAGAGTACCGATAACTTCATTTTTTCAAGGGCTGGGAAATCCTGAATCAGTTTGCCTGGGCATTGAGCAGGGAGGGTTGAGACGAGAACCTGAACCTGTTGCGGTTTGGCCCATCAGATTTGAAAGCAAACCAAAGGTGACCTAAGCTGAAACATTAAGAACAAAGTGCCTCACTCTTTGCTGTCCTTTGCTTTGAAACAAAAACATGCTGTTAAGATAAAATAGAGTCAATAAAAAGAAATGCAGCATCCAGTTCATGCTAACAGATACCTAATTCTTCATGCCCGCTGGGTTTTGTGTGTTTGTTGTACAGACTGAAGTAAAAGTTGTGCTATCCCTCCGTAGGGTATTTTAGCAAGTTTTGTAAGTGTAACTTGTTCTTCTTTTCCTTTTAGAAGACAGCCCAGCTCCTCAGGCTGTCAAGAGAGTCCAGACTAAGAAAAAGCACTCATTCAAAACCATCGAGCAGAACTTGAATAACATCAATGTGTCGGAGGCTAACCGCAGATGTGAGGTGGGTGGAGGGGGGCTGCTGCAGCAGCTGCGTTCTGGTGGAGGAAAGGAGATGTCGCCTCATCTTTCTCATTTCTATTGTTTTCCTTATTGTGCATTCCTCTTTTGGGCTCTTAACATTCACACGCACGTCTGTGAATTCTGCTATTATAGCAAGATTGTTCCTAGTCACGTATATTCTTCCTGTGTGAGGCAGCTGTGAGAGCTCTCTCCTCACTGAAAAAGATGTGTGGATTATTCTCCCTTCAGATCTGTGCTTAAAAGTCTCCTGCAGAGACCTGCTTCACCCCCTCCATTTACTCCATTCCTTGATTCTCTGCTTCATTCCATACCTGTAGATTGATCCCATGTTCCAGAAAACAGCTGCATCTTTTGATGAATGCAGCACAGCTGGCATTTTCCTCACTGGGCTGCGTACCCAAAACTGCCACAGCGAGCTCCTCTTTGACTCGAAGATTGTGCCTCTCCCTTCTTCAGAGACCCTCACGCTGCCAAACTCTGATCCCGTGAAAGTGATGGATTTAAAGCGTGAGTGCCGGTAACTGCTAAGCAAATGGGCCCATCCAGACCTTTCGACCCTTTTCATCTCCCAGGCGTGCTCATTTTAGTCTCAGCCAGCTTGACTTGCGCTTTTGTTCGCTGCTTGGCTACCCTGGGGCACCGTTGCTCTGATCCTGATCAAGTTGAGACTGGTTGCTGGAAAAACAGGACCTTTGTAGGTTTTAGATCACTACGTGTAGCTTAACCTTTGGCAGATCTGTCACACAGCACTTATAGGTGGTCTGAGCTGTGCAGCAGTTGAGATTAGTGTGCTCTAGGTTAAGGACCGACCTTCTCAGAGTGTTTTGAGCCTGTACATACTACAGGCTCTGGTAACATTCCCAGTGTTATGCCCACTCTTGAGTTAGGGAAGCAATTGAACTCGCCCTTTCTTCTGAGAAATGAGCCTGACTGCTTCTGCAGCGAGCCCTGCACCGCCCTACGTGCGAGAAGGGCTGCCTCCGTATGTGGCTTTAAGAATGATTTAATGCCTAGCACTTGTTTTAGCTGCTGGTTGCTTCATCCTATATCTAATCTCTCCCCCTTGCTCTCTTTGTCTCTAGTCCTGCTACTGCAGTGCATTGAAAAACGCCCCATCTGCTCTTCGCTGGCTGGTTTCCAGTTTACAAAGTGGGATGCTGAATCCCATGATGAGGTATGTTTGTTAGCTCTCTGCCAGGTGGGATACTTGAGCCGGGTGGGATACTTGAGCTGGATTCTGTGCTCACCTCCAAAGCGATCTCCAAGACACACAGGGCAGTGGGATGTTGTGCTGCAGGGCCGCTGATATCCTGCATTTTTTTTCCCTGAGCGCTTTCTTCTCCTACAGTCAGTGTCAGCCCTGTTGGATAAATTTAAGAAGAGCGACCAAGTATTTGATATCAACGCGGAGGTAGACAGTGATGTGGAAGACTGTGTTCCCACCCTGCCAGATGATGACTTCAATTCTGACTCGCCCAGGAGTAGAGCAGCAGACAAGATTGGGGAATTCACAGAAAGCATCAACTCCTTTGGAACAGTCCGCCAGAGCAAGAGGTAAGTAATCACTGAAAAGCTATAGCTTTGCTTTGATAGCAAACGACAACTTCTGGCAGCTGTCTGGGGAATCTTTAATTTACTGTGTACATGTTTCCCATCTGGCTGTAGCTTGCTTTCTGCTCAGGTTTCGGGTACGTCCAGGAATGCGTTGCAGTAATATCTCTACCCTCCAAGAGGACCTTTTCATACGGTCACATTTGCCCAGAGTGATTGCTTGTCTGCTCGCTCTGCTCCCCAGATTCCAGCTTGCCCTTTGGCAAATCCACCTCTTTTTTCAGCAGCCTCACGAACTCCAGACAGAGCAACACCCTCAGTACCGTTCACTGATTAAAGAGCGGGAGTCCTGCACACATGCCGGCAGAGGGAGCGGGCGATGTCTGTACAGAGCCAATCTGGATATTAAATGCTCGCTCAAGCCCGGTGTGTTCCAGAGGAATGATTTCACTGAACGGCATGTGTGATTTTCCCAGAACTGATGCGGTTCCTTTTGGAGAGGGAGACATCGGGACCATGTGCCTTCATCTCTCCATGAAACCAGGGGAATACTCCTACTTCAGTCCCCGAACTCTGTCAATGTGGGCTGGCCCAGAGCACTGGCGTTTCAAACCTCGACACAAATGTACGTATTTAGAGACTGCAGCTCGTACAGAACAGATGCCACTGCTGCCAGGTCCTGCTTACCTTTGGAGGTGGGTGGCATCTGAGTCGTAAAGCAGGGACAGTAAAGAAGAGGACAAGGCTGCATGGTTCTTTTCTAGCCAGCTGGGAAGCAGTACTGAGTTCAGACAGTAGGAAGGCTGTCAGTCACATGCGGATCCTTTATGTCTAACATATTCTCTATTGTTTGGGTTTGTTAATGATGCTTAACGTTGAGGGGGTGTCTCTCACTGCAGCGACAGGAGATACTAGCACTAATACAGCTCCGGCTGTTGTTTCCCACCTTCTGCATAAAAACTGAAGATTAAATTACACTTTCTGCTTCTATAAAGAGATACTGATCCCTTTAAAACATGAAGCAGAGAACAACACCTATTACTTTCCCGTAACAGAGGGAAAAGTCCTTGTAGGTGACGTTTCTGTGTGGAGCAGATGCTCAAGTTAGGCGCGAGCTTGTCGTCCTTACTCTGTCACAAAGCACTGACAGTTTCCTTCCTTTCTGCAGCAGATGCCGACTCTGAAAAAGAGACCAAGAAAAGGAGTGCAAAGAAAGCGTTTGAAATAAACTTTGATGAGGATATTGACTTTGAGGTGTATTTCCGTAAGACCAAGGTACGTGCTGAGTTTCTGCCTCTCTCTGCTTTCTCTTTTGCCATATCAGTGTGTCTTGGACCTGTCGCCTGCAAAAGGCTCATCTCATGCTCCTGTGAAACTGGATCTATAAACCCAACATCATGTATATTCCTTGGTGCAGGGTCTTCTGACTCCAGGTCACGTTATAATACCGACCTTAGGGTGGAGAATCAGGCTGGATTCTTCCTGGCTTAGACCCTGTCAGTCAGGGAGGCCTCGCAGGTCCAGCTGTGTGTCCCGGGGTGCTGCGCAGAAGCCGCTGGGTGTACTGGCCGGACCAGTACGGAACTCCTCTTCGGAGGCATCTCAGAACTTGCACCCTTTCAGACCAAGACCTGTGTTCAAAGCGGTTATTTGTACATTAATCTTCCGAGTAGTGAATAGCTCATAGGTAATGGTATTTATTACCTTCCCCAGGCATCTGTAACTCTAGCCAAATCCATTCTTGAAAGCAAGAATGTGAAGAGCACCACGCTTCCCACAGACTTCAACTATGACCCTAACAACATTCTCCAGCTGTTCCTCAAACCAGCTGTTAAGGTAAGGCTCTTCTCTAAAAGCCTGTTGGCGATGATTCCATGCACAAAAATGCCCTTCACCAGATGCTTGCAGTGCTTCGGGATGCTCCTCAGGGCTGGAGACGGGCCAGCACGTCTCTCGCCGAACTGACCCACTTGTGGATGTGGGAGCACCTGCGCTTAGCTGTTGTGCTTTACAAGGGACTTGCTGGTGAGGAGGAGGAAGAGCCAGCAGGCCGGGAAAAGGGGAGGTGATGAAGGAACAAGGTGCAGGCATTGCTTGGGGAATTATTTAGAGTTTTTCCCTTTCCTGACCCCTGGTTTTGTCTCTGTAGCTCTGCAGGACGTCTGAGCCCGACAGCTCGTTGGATCACGAAGATGAGATTGGCGAGTACGATTACAACAACCCCAATGACACCTCCAATTTCTGCCCTGCAGTGCAGGTAACTGGAACAAGAAGAATTCTTTCTGTTGCCTATATTTGGTGTGCGATGGGAATAATTTAGGAGGAATCTGTGTCCAGAATTAATTACTAGGGAAAAAGAATTGGCACTGCAGATTATGACAAAGCTGTAGGAGTCTCTGCTCTGTCCCCTCGCTCTAACAACATCAGCTAAACTGTCTGCCTTTGATGTTTGCCAGTCAGTTCGCTGCAGAAACTCCATTCCAGCCTCTTCCATACACGTATGCTCTAAAGTAGAAGTAAATGCTATTGCTCACCTCTGCAGTCATCTCTACACAGTGAGGTTTGCTCCCAGTTTCGAGCTCTTGTTGAAGTAGATTTCTTCTAAAGCTTCAGCTTTCTGCCAGGCCAGTGTGTTTTCTGCCTCCTGAGTGTGTTTGTGACAAGTCTCAGCTGGTCCCACACTGGCAGGAGAGTTCTCATCTCTTATCTTTCCACGTAGAACAGTCTTTCTATATTCTGCACTCTAGATCCCCCTTGGATTTAGCCTTAGCTCAGCCTAAGCGCCACGGGGAGAGGCTGAATAAGAACATGTTTCATGGGGAAAGTGGGCAGGTATTGCCACCCTCCTGAGACGCGGGTGCTCTTGTTATCTCAGTGCAGGACATCTCTAGTTCCTCTAAGATGCCTCTGGGTGGCCTTACTGCTGTATCTCTTCTTGATCAGGCTGCAGACAGCGATGATGATAATGACCCCATTCAATTCGTGGACCATTCGGCAGAGTTCAACCTTACCGCCTACCCTGAGGGTCAAGAGCTCAACAGGGCCGTTGGCGATGTCGATATCACAACGTACGGAGAGCTGAACCTCATTGCAGAGCCCCAGAAGGTAAGGACTTATGTTGTCGCCAAGCTGCGAACTGCTTACCAGGGAGGTCCGGAGCAAAGCCTCTCAACACCTCAGGTGGTTAGAAGTCCTGACACAGCAGTTTCCCTCGTGCAGGATCTCCTGGGTTTGCTACTGGCCACTTTATTCCCAGATGAACCCTTGTGTAAGAGGAGGGAGTTAAAAAAAATTAAAAAAAAAAAATCAAAGGTTTAGTAGTAAGATAGCATTCACTGTTGTTACTGAGGAGAACCATGTTTTGGTTGTTGCTGTGGTCCTGATTGAGGATAGCGCCCCTGCTTCTGCTCAGTTGTTCTCAACTAACTCTGGATGGCTTTTCCTCAGGTCAATAAGATAGCAATTCAGTATGCAAAGACAGCCAAGAAAATGGACATGAAGAGGTTGAAGAAAAACATGTGGGACCTCTTGACTGATGGACAGAAGAAAGAAACAGCAGCAGAGGTGAGTGCAGGGGGAGCCAGATACCTCAAGAAGCCCGAGGATAAGAGAATGTCCTGCAGGTAACTGTGCTTAACTCCTGCAGAGACAGTCTTGGGCAGGTTTAGCAGCAATTCCTGTCTAGCGGTCTTGTTCCCATGGGATGGTTGGCAAGGACAGACTGAGTGAAGCTTGCAGTGGTTTTTCTCTGAACACAAGGCTGAATACTGGGGAGCAAAGTCTGTCTCAGCGGTGTCTGTCTTTTTGCTAAATAGATGGAAGATGCAGAGGAAGAGAAGGACACATCAGTGGTAGAAGGAGAGAAGATCTTCAGCAGCATCACAAAGGAACTACTTCACAGGTAGAGGCCCTAAAAAAGGTTGGACTGGAGCTGGGGGACGGCGTTCAGCTAAGTCTGGGCAAACGCTGACCCCTCTGTGTCTATTACAACCAGCTAACTGAACCCTGATGGGGAAAATTAAAAATCTCTTCTCTTACTCTCTGGGTTTGCCTGGGGGAGCTACAGGTTGCATTCAGCTTAGCAAATTCCTTGCTAGTGGGAGGGAAAAGGTAGAGAAAAACCAGATCCTGGGCCGGGGCGGGGGAGCTAATCTTTGGCGACCTGGTCCTTACAGGCACGCTCATCCATCGGGTTTCAGTAGACTCTGGCCATCCTGACCTCCTCCCTTCTCTTTTGTAGGCTGCCTTCTGCGATGGCTAAGAATCTGTCTATCCCCTTAGCCTTCGCCTGCCTCTTGCATTTGGCGAATGAGAAGGTAAGTGCGGCGTGCACACAGGAGGCGTGGTAGGAGCAGCGGGTGCAGCGCCATTTTCTTGCTACATCAGGACTTTTCAACTTAAGGCCCAGTTTCATGCTTATAGTGAACATAAATCGGGCTGATGTGCTGGGAACGACAGCCTGTGCTTAAGCACTCTCAGGGTTTCCAGCCTAACTGCTGTCTGTCCTTCCTTGTCCTTGGGTCTGGCAGCAGAGGGGTGAGCACTTTGTTGCTCAGTGTCGTTTGAAGTGTTGCAAGCGTTTCATGCTCCGAAGCAACAGCTGATGGGAAGCCTTGGTCTTGCATGCGCTGATGGTGACAAAAGGGGCTGGGCTTGTTCTGAACCTTCATCATGTGGGTGGTTGGGGTTTTTTTTGCCAGGCCTTCAGACTCAGAGAGGAAGAGCCTGGCTTTAGTCAAACTTTGCTTTTCTTTTATGTTCCCAGAATCTGAAGCTGGAGGGCACAGGGGACCTGTCTGATGTCCTAGTGAAACAAGGCAACTGAGCCCTGTGCAGAGCAGACTGCCGGGGCTGACCCACAGGACAGAATTCGGCTGACCAGCGCTCGCTCTGGACTTCTCTCATCAGTGGCAGATTTTCCTCCTTCCAGAACCGTTGCTGAGAAATCCCACTGGTCTCTGCACCTCCGGAAAACTTTTAAATCAAGGATGTCCTACCTAAATATAGGACCTCGTACAGCTGGACGGTTGCAGCTCAGCATGCCTGGCTCCTGCCAGCTTCGATCCATCAGCTCTTTCCTGGGTCATGGACTTCCTCCATCTTACTGTGAACCATCAGTGTCTGCTAGCAAAAGGCTCCTCTGTGTGTCGCTCACTGTCTGTCTGTCATTCCCAGTATGTGGACTGTTACTCATGTCTCCAGTTCCTCCTGTAGTCCTGTTCATCCCCTGAAATGATTTACCTTTTATACTGAGCTTAAAGATAATAAATTTGCTACAGACTTTGTAGATGGGCCTTTGAGAAGGAG
Source organism: Burhinus bistriatus (assembly GCA_013397275.1). Taxonomy (NCBI): domain Eukaryota; kingdom Metazoa; phylum Chordata; class Aves; order Charadriiformes; family Burhinidae; genus Burhinus; species Burhinus bistriatus. The sequence continues at coordinate 10,720 of VYXH01003740.1, read as the reverse complement.
GAGTCTCCAAAACAGGAGAGAGATTAAAATAACAGACAAGTATCGGGCAACAGCAAGAGCGGGGCTGCTCCCAAAAGAAAAGTGAGCCAGGAGCCGTGAGGGGATCGTACGGCCGGAGCATTACCAGGCAGGACCCAGTCCTCCAGTACCTGAACGATGCCAGCAGGACCAACCTGGAGATTGTGACCAGGTTCAACCAAGAGTTGAGATCATCAGGCAAGTTCATGGTGCTGAGGCAGGTCCAAGGTGAAGCCGGGAAGTCAGCCTGCAGGTCAGGATTGGGTCCATGGTGATGAGACAGGGAGACCAGTGCTCCCAGGGCAGCTCAGGCAGGGACTGAAGCCCTTGAGCTGAGCTTCAATGGAGCTCCTGGGCCATGGGTGTGGGTCAAGGCCCCTGCTAAGGCTGGTCAAGGCCATTAGGGCTTACTAGTGACCTCATGGCCCTGATGAGGTGGGTGCTGGTCTATCTGTGCAGGGTGGTGGAGCCTAGACCTGGCTCCAGTGCTGGCCCTGTGCTGGCATCTCTGCCCCCGAGGGCATCTCTGGGCCACAGGCTGGGCACGGGACCCCTGTTCCCGAGAGCTGGCCTGAGAGGGCAGGCTTGGGGGCACAGGACATGTTGGTGAGGCGCAAGACCAGGGTTTTTAAGTAAAATAGCCACAAACACGGACTTTCTTCAAGAAAGGATGTATTTCCCTGAGTTGTGATTCAGCTGAGGGGAGATCCGCACAGGAAGCGCCACCAACCCCCCTGTACCCACAGCTTTGAGACCAGTGAGGTGACTTCCCCGAGGGGCTTCTGGGGCTATTTTGGGTGGCAGCGCCTGTGTCACCCCAGCCCCTCCAGCATGGCAAGGGTGGGCTTGAATGCACCCCTGCCTGCCACCCCTAGGATCCATACCACGTCCTGCCCAGCTGCTCAGCCATGGGGCTCAGCATCCCTGGGGCAGCTGCCCCTCGCTGTTGCCTTTGAGATCCTTCAGTCCCATCTCCCAGAAGAGCTGTGGGACCAGTCCCCAGGCAGCTGCCTGCCTCTCGCTCCCCAGTAATCCCCGGCATAGTGTCAGGAGGGGAAGTGGAAGAAGCGGGTGATCCTGTTGCTGCTGTGGGCGCTGCGCGACCCTCCTCGCCGCTGCACCGGCAGCGAGTTCCCCAGTTCCTCCTCCAGCATCTGGAGGAGAGGAGCAGCACTGCCATGGCCCGTGCCCTGCCCCACAGGGGCTTGCTGCAGGGAGAGCCGTGAGCTGGGCCAAGACGGGGAGGAGGTGCTTTGGGCTGCAGGACCACTCACCTCCTTGCGGGCAGCCAGCCGTTGCTTCCACGCGCTGAGCTCCATGGCGTGCTCCTGGTCCAGCCGCCCCAGCTGCCTCCTCTCCTGCTCAGCCAAGAGGTGCATCTTCTCACTCTGGGAGAGGAGAGGTGGAAACGGGAAGGAAGGTGCTCAAGGAGAGGTAGCAGGGGCACAGGTAGCCCCGGCGGTAGACAGTTTTGCAGTGGTTCCTGGTACCTGCATCTGCTCCAGCTCTGCCAGGCTCTCGGCTTGCTGCTGCTGCAGCTGCTGTAGCTGCTGCGCCTGCCGCTCCTGCTGCTGCTGCACCTCTGCTCGCTGCCGCTTCTCCTCCTGCTGCGCAAACTGCCATGGAGGCGGGGGGACAACTCACGTCACCATTCCTTTCCCCAAAAGCCATCGCTTACAGCTTTTTGGGGATTTTTGTCCATACTTTGTGCTGGGGAACCTCGTTGGCCCCGGACAGGTCCTTGTACCTGCTTGGCCCTCTCCCTCTGTTTGGCCCCATTAGCCTCCTGGACCTTCAGGTTGTCCTTGAAGAGGGCCAGACGGATTTTGGCATCGCAGCGCTGGCTTTTCAGCAGCTGAGCCCGCTCCTGCGCCTGCTGGCTTCTCAGATCCTCCAGCACGAGCTGGTGGAAGCGGTTCATCCTCTCTGTCTCCTGGGAAAGGAGCAGGAGAGTGAGCCAGGAGAGGGGTCAGGAGCCCACAGGGCTTGGGGACCATCGCCAGCAATTCCCACCTCACCTTTTCATGGCGCTTGCGGAGCTGCTGCCTCTGCAGGGTGTGCTGCTCCTTCACTTGCTGCCTGAAGAGCTGGTACTTCTCCTGCAGGTGCCCTTGCTCCATGCTCCACACCACTGACTCACGGGCTGCCGGGCAAGACCCCAGCACTGTGACCACCTCCAAAAACCCCCAGCCAGACCCGCTGCTCCCCTCCCCAAGAACCCTCCATCCTCCTCCTCCCAGCCCGGTGCACCTCTCCTGAGGCTATGGATCTTGCTGATGCACTCCCAGTCGATGGACGTCATCTTCTTCTTGTGCTCCTGGACGACCCTCTGCAGGGCTGCGTTGAGTTCCTCGTGCTGCTGCTGCAGGAACCGCTGCTCCTGCCATGAGCAACAGAGGAGCTTGGTCCCAGCACCCAGGGGAGACAGTCCCCAAGCTCCTGGTGGCACAGCAGCGGGAACCAGCACTGCCTCGGACCCTCACCTCTCTCTTATTGCCCTTCAACTCTTGCATCCTCCTCCCACAGTCCTTCTCCTGGAGGGACTTGAGGCGCTTGGCCTCATCTTGCAGCCTTGCTGTGTACTCGAGCTCCTGACGCTCCTTCAGCTGCCGGTAGCGCCGCTCTGAGATCTCCACCTCCCGGTCATAAAACTCCTTCTTGCTCTGCCACACAGCAGATATGGTTAATGGGGCTGCAGGGACCAGAAGTGGTGGCCACCGAAGCCCCCAACCCCCCCCCAGACCCTGGCATCTCCCTCAGTGGGACCCCAGCACCCCCTTGCACGTGTCCCTCTCTGACCATATCATGGCACCAAGGGATGATGCGCCAGTTACCGTCATCTCCTGCTCGATGTGACGAAACATCTGCTCTCGCTGCTGGTGAAACTTCTGCTCCAGCTGGCTCTGAGCTCGCTGCTCTTCCTTCTGCAGCACTCGCAGCTCGCGAAGCTCCTGGCGCCTAAAGGTTTGGGGAATTGGGGTGAGAGGGGGCCCGAAGGTGGCCCTGGAGGCACCTCTCCCTCCCCCAGCATGGCTGACTTGCAGGTGGCTAAAGGAAAGGAGAAGCTCAGACCCCTGGTGCTACATCACAGAGAAGACTTTTCTCCGGCAAGGAAGATGGGTGGCCACGCTCCCGAGCGCAGCTGACGCTGCTGCCCCTCCATCTCCCCCGTCATCCTTTCCTACTCTCCTTGGGTGACGCGAGAGCTTATGGGAGAAGGTTCCTTAAGCTGGCTGCTGGACACACCAGATATGGGGCTGGGCAACGTTTTGGCTCCTCATATGTTCCTGCTGCACAGCCCTGAGGATGCAGGGAAGGGCTTGCTCATGCTCTCCTACCGGAGTAGACCCTGGCCAGGGAGGCAGACGGGTTTTCCAAGCCTGGAGGTCAAGCACTTGTGCTTTGCACAGAGCCCCACAGACCCATCCTCCCTCCTGCACCCTTGCCCTTTTGCCCCTGGTCCTCCTCATCCAGAAACAGATGGGAGATGCCTGGTGGCCCCTCCACTACCAGCATCACTCACCGAGCCGAGCGCGCCATCTCATCCCTTGTCCCAGCTTTGCTGACGGTCCTGGCAGTCGTCACGCTCACCTCCTCACCATCCACAACAAACCTCCGAGTTTTCTTCACCGTCCTTTGCAGCGAGGCAGGTTCCTGTGACCAGGAGCAACGGTTTGAGCTCAGACGGCCCAAAACTACATAAACCCAACGTGGGAGCCCATGCAAGGGGGCGGGGGGGGCAGCTTCACGTGTCCATGTTACCTGCAAGCTTCTCACCTGCTGGGCTTCCCCGGCAGAGGGGAAAGACTGCGCTGCTGCAGGGCGGGCACTTGGACCTTGTACATCTGCAGGGTTTTCCACAGGGCATGGCTCCTTGCCTTGCTTTGACGTGATGGAAGGATCTGGTGTGTTCCCCGCTTCCCACGCTGCCCGCGCCTGGGAAGAGGTGCGGACAAGGGTGGCATCAAAGCTCCCAGTCTTTGTGGCCTTCGGATGTCTGCCAAGGGCCTCCTGGGGCTCTGACACTGCTCCGTGACCCTCCAAGTCACCCATCACCTCTCCAGGTCCATCCCTTGATGGTCCTTCAGGAGCTGGAGCAGCCTGCACCCCATCTTCTCCAAGCTCTCCATCATTTCCATCTTGTCCTTTCCAGGCATTCCTGTGAGCAGCTTCTGGCTGGTTGTCTCTAGGGCTGTTTTCTGCTTTCTCTTCTGTTTCTTCTTCAACAGGCTCCAAGATCTCCATGGGGGACAAATCCTCTGCTGGATATTGAGCCTCCTCACTTGCAGGTCCCTCTCCTGCACGTGCTGCAGAGGCTGCCTCCAGTTCCTCTCCTGCCAGCATCACTTTCCCCGGGCTGGCTGCATCTCCCGCTGGGTTACGGTCTCCAGTCAAGCACCCTTTTACAACATCCCCTTCCAGTTTCACTTCTGCTGGCACCAGGGCTTCCTCGGGAGAAGTTTCCACCCCACTTCCAGCACTGTCTGTGGCTTCCTCCTCATTCCTCCCCATCTCCTGCTCAACCAGCTCCAGGGGGTCAGCGATGGGCTCGCACACAGCTGAGTTTCTCTCCCCATTGTTCCTCCCTCCAGCCTCTCCCAGACCAGCTGGGGGCTCCTGCCATCCCTTAAGAACATCTAACCCCACCACTATCTCCTCCATCACACTGGGCATCAGCGATTCTTCACCCCGTGGCACCTTCTCCTCCGCCAGCTCAGTCTCCCCAGGCTCTCCAGCACCCTCAGGTCCCTTGGGTGCCCTCCCTGCTCCATCACCATCCTTCGCAAGGCCATCTTCAGCCCCAGTGGAGCCAACCTCAACCTGCAGGTCTAGCAATGACCGAGTAACCCGGTGCTGATGTTCTGCCAGTGACTTGAAGCTCTGGGTTTTGGTCCCCATGGTCCACAGGTCCAGGGCTACCACCAGCTGCCCCACGGCCGAGCCTCTGCACCAGTCCCTGTCCATGGCTGCAGGCAGGGCCAGCGAGTTACAAGTAGGGTCTCTGCTTGACTCCTTTTTTGTATTGCTTTTGGAGGTCGAAATGGGGCTCGGTTGGGCTGCACGCCATCCTTCCACGGGCATTTCGGCCACCATTGATGCATCAGCATGTTGGCTTTCCTCCTGGGGCTCTGCCTTGGGTCCAACCTGCTCTGCCTTCAGCTCTTGCAATTCAGCAAGGTCTCCTGCCTGCTGTGGCCCCGAGGGGAGCTCAGCCACGTTGCAGAGGGTCCCCAGAGGGCTGGTCTCCTCCTCTCGACACCCTTGAGCTTCTCCTCCTGACTCTGCTGGGACTGATGTCCCTTGAGGAGCATCCAGTGCCATAATCTCCAACCCACTCAGCTCTGCCCTGTGCTGCTCCTTAGCTGTTTCTTGGGACTTCATCCCTCCAAAAAAAGACCTGCGCCGCATCAGCTTCAGAAACTCAGATGACCTCTTCGCAGGGAGCCTCATGGAGCCTACGGGCTCAGGTGAGGACCTCCTCCTCATTTGTTTCAAGAAGTCAGATGCTCTCTTGGTCCTGGGCTCTGCCACTGCCCGGACATCGGTTGGGATGCCCGGCTCCTCACCAACTCTCCCCGCTGCATCTGGGGGCTGATGCTCCAGGGGACCCTCTGGGGTTGGGGGGCAGGAGGGTTCTCCATGCTCCTGCACAGGCTGTGGGATAGACAACAAGGGAAGAGGTGAAGCTCAACAAGCTCCTGGAAAGAGTTGGAGGGATCTTCACCCCAGCCGGCTTCTACTCACGCACCAAGAGGACCGGACTTTCCTCCTCATCCTCTTCCTCCAGCACGTCAGCTCGGGCTTCAGCCACCAGCTCCCGGAGTGGCCGCTTGTCGGAGATGCCCGCCACGAAGGGGTGCTGGGTGGGAGCGAGGGAGGTGAGCGAGGCCAGCACCAGCGATGGGTCCCACCAGCCCCGGCAGGTGGCAATGGGTGCTACCCACCTGCAGGAGCTGGCTGGCTGACCACCGTGCCTCGGGGCTCTTCTCCAAGGATTTCCTCAGGAAGTCCTTGAAGTCTTCAGACCTGTAGCATGGTCCCTGTGAGCACGGGGCCAGAAGCTCCCTGTGACCCCCCACTGTAGACCCCACAGACCTTGGGTTGATGCTATGGACACCCAGGCTCTGCTAGCACCTTGGCAGGAGGTCCCCACCCCGGTGCTGCCCACCTTCTGAACGCAAAGGTGGTGTGATGGGAAACCCGTGGTGCCACCTCTGGAGCTGGGCTTGGAGGAATCATGACCAGCATCACTTATGGTCCAAGACCCCACCCCAGCTGCCCAGACATGGCTTCGAGCAGGAGCTGCCCTGTGGGACAGCTTCTCCCACCATCACCAACGCTGGAGTGACTTCTTCACGTGGGGACTCACCACCTCTTGGGGTGACGCAAGGTGGGCGGCTGGGACTTGGCGATCTTCAGCAGCACCCGGAGGGGATTCAGCTCGTGGTGGGGGGGCTCCATCTCAGCCATCTCAATCAGCGTGATGCCCAGTGACCAGATGTCAGCCTTGTAGCCATAGGGGCTCTCCTTGGACGTCTCACACTGCACCACCTCCGGGGCCATCCTGTGCATGGGACAGAGGGAAAGAGGTCCAGCCTGCTCCAGGCCAGGGGCTGGTATCTCCCCCGAAACCAAACCCAGGTGCCATCCCCTCTGAAGACAACCCTACAGGCAGAAGAAGTGAGATTCGATCCCAACTCTTCCAACGTCACCCCAGGAAGGCTTGCACCCACCAGCACCCCACGTGTCCTCTCCATACATAGTCTCATGCTACTGAGAAGCCCACCCTGGAGCTGGTGTTGGCTGGAAGAGGAAAGATCTGGTTTCTTGAGGTGTTCCTGGTGCGGAGGAGCCGGTTGTGAGCATCCGCAGGAGGAGCGGGACACCTGGGCTCCCCCATCCCACCTGCCTGCGCTCTCAAATCCCACCATCCCTGGGGATTTCTGCCCCACACCTACCAGTACGGGGTGCCGATGAAGGACACCCGGCGCTGGACGGTGCTGGAGTTTTTGGCCGAGACGCCAAAATCAGCTGCAGAGCAGAAAGCGATGGTTAGAGAGGATCCTTGGGGCAAACCATCCTCGGGGCTTCCCTCCCGGCCTCCCTCCACCCCATGGGGCCCCAATTCCCCCGGGACTCACCCAGCTTGACGTCCCCATCGAGGGTGAGCAGGACGTTGCCAGCCTTCACGTCCCTGTGGATGATCTTGCAGCCATGCAGGTACTGCAGCGCCAGCAGCAGCTGCTTGCAAGCCGCTCGGATCTGCTCCTCCGTCAACCCTTTCTCCAGCTCTGCCATTAGCGCAAATGAACCCCGCCGCTAACGAAGCCTCCTGGCCAGCACTCCCCGGCAAACCCCCGGGGGGTACCCAGAGGAAGATGCAACCCAACCCATCCTCCCTCCTGGAGATGCTGCACAAGCCCAGGACTCCCTTCTTCCACGCCGTGAAATTTGGCAATGCCATCCCAAACGCTGGGACAGCCGCGCACCAGCCAGAAAAAAAACCCCCAACATTTATTTACCCAAAATCGCTGCATCCACAGCTCCTCCGGGACAAAACTCCACCAGGATCTGCAGGGAGAGGTTTCCCACCCTGGTCTGAAAACGTGTCCCCTCCAGATTGAGTTCCCCAGCCCCGAGATGCTGGTGGGACCCCAGTTCATGCTCGGGGTGGGGGGACCGGCACCCTCCGCAGCTCACCCAGAGCCGCCCGTTCCAGTAGAGCGCATCCAGCAGCTTGGTGATGTTGGGGTGGTCACAGCAAGCCAAAATCTCTATCTCCACCACGTAGTCCTCCAGCTCCTCCTCGCTCGGGGTGTCGATCACTTTGGCGGCCGCCAACGCCCCCGTCACCTTGTTCTGCGCCTTTGGGGAGAGGTTTGGCAGGGGCTCGTGGGGTACAAAAGGAGCAGCCCCATAATTTTCGGCAAGAGGGAAGCTTGGACCTGTCGCATCCCTCACCAGCTGCTCGCCACTGCCAAGCCAAATGCCGGGGGCAGACACGGGGACGTCACTGTCACCAGAGCCAGGAAGGAGAGGGACGCGCGGCCACCCTGTGCATGGGGCTGAGGCGCAGGTGGCCCTGGTGTGGCTGTGCCACCCTGTGTGTGGGTCCCCGAGCATCCCAAAGCCTTCTGTGTGGGTCCTAGAGCATCCCGCTGCATCCCAAAACTTTCTGTGTGGGTCCTAGAGCATCCTACGGTATCCCGGAACCTTCTGTGTCAGTCCTGGAGTATCCCACTGTATCCCAAAACCCTCTGTGTGGGTCCCAGAGCATCCCACAGTATCCCAAAACCTTCTGTGTGGATCCCGGAGCATCCTGCTGTATCCCAAAACCCTCTATCCCAGGTGTGGCCATGCTACCTTGTGAGTGGGTCCCGGAACATCCCAGTGTATCCCAAAACCCTGTGCATGGGTCCCGGAGCACCCCGCTGTATCCCAAAGCCTTCTGTGTGAGTCTTAGAGCATCCCACAGTATCCCAAAACCTTCTGTGTGGATCCCGGAGCATCCTGCTGTATCCCAAAGCCTTCTGCGTGAGTCCTAGAGCATCCCACTGTATCCCAAAACTTTCTGACCCCAGTGTGGCTGTGCCACCCTGTGCATGGTTCCCGGAGCATCCCGCTGTATCCCCAAAACCCTCCGGCAAGCTACATCCTCCCAGGGATGCAATATATCTCCCACAGGCACAGCCGCAGCGAGCATCGGCACAGGGGGCTCAGCAAACCCATCCCCCCCCAAAGGACCTTTTGGTGGTTCCCCCGGGAAACCCCATCCCGCGAGCGATGCCGAGGCATTGGGCTGCCCCGAAAAAGCCGGAGAGAGAAGAGGAGATGGATTTGGCCAGCTCAAGCCCAGCTGGGCCGGTAGAACCATCACTACCGCGCACCATCGGTCCCGGTGCCGGAAGGCGGCTGTTGCCACGGGTCTGACGAGCGGCGAATTTAGGTTTCCTGTCGCGCTCAGGCTCTGCGCCGTGGTTTCAGCAAAAAACAGCCCCGGCTCAATCCCCTCGCTCCCAACCAAGGAGGAGAACGCCCGTCGGCAAAGCGGCCAGCGCCGGGAGCCGGTGGCCTTCCCCATGCCAAAGGTTGGAGATGGGTTGGGCCAGCACCAGGTGAGGACCCTGCCATCCTCCGCCAGAAATTTGGGGCTGGTTAGAGGGGTTGGGGTTTTTTTTAGCTTCTTGCACGCCGGCGGCTGCACCAAAACATGAAAAAAAGAAACAAAAAAAAAAACCCAACCCCAACTTGTAAAACCCTCGGGGCACCAGCGGGGTTTTTGGGGTGCTCCCCTACCTTAAAGACCTTGCCGAAGGCGCCGTCGCCCAATTCGCCCAGCACCAGCCAGGCCTCCTCGGGATCGACGTCCCGCCTGACGTGCTCGTACCGCCTCGCCGGCTTCTTTTTTTCCCAAAAGCCAAAAAGCCGTCGGAGAAAAGCCATGGGGCCACCTCCATGCAGAGCAAAACCGGGGCGCCGGGGCTGGGGTTCCTCCACCAAACACCTCCGCAGCCTTCGCGGCCCCTTACAGCTCTTCCTCCTCGGCGGGCAGGAAGGGGCTGAACGTTGCCCCGCACCGCGCAGGATGCGCCGCGAGGTGGAGGCGCCAAAAAGATGATGCTGGGGCTCCGCGGTTGCCACATCCCCACCCCACCCCACCAGGGAGTTTGGGGACGGGACAAAGGGCTGGGCGCTCACCCCAAAGCTGCTGCCAGCACCCACTCGTGCCCCCACCAAAACCAAAGGTGCTGCCCGCGCCCCCACCGAAGCCCCACGTGGGGGTATATGGGTGTCCTGGGATGGGGGGGGCCACCCATGGCAGATATATAGTCCTTTATGGTCACAGGTGCTTGGTGGGGTCAGGGGACACAACCCCACAAATTTCAGCATCCCCCACACATACGCTGCCCCAGCTGGGCTGGGCTTAAATAGGTCCCATGGGTGCTGGGACACCCCAGCTGACATCGTTAAGCTTTATTAGTGCCCCCACTAATCAATTCTGCCTGGAAAGACCCTTGTGGTCAGGCTGGTGTTCAGCTGGGCCACCGCTGTGGCCGGGGGAGGGGGAAGATGTAGGTGCTGCGGCTGGCACCTCATTTTGCAGCTCCCTCTCCGTGGGGGCACCCAAAGCCCCCAGCACCCAAAAGCACCCGGCTGCTCCCCTAAATCACGGTGGTTTTTAACCTCCTAAATAATAACCCCCCCCAGCAGTGGTGTGGGCGCAGCATCTCCCCGGGGATGGGGACGGGATTGTGGGGGGGCTCAGCTCACGTGTGCTCCCCGAGGAGGCTGATTTCCCAATGATTCCCTCAATTAATCACGGGGGTAATTAAAGCCAGGGAGCTGTTTTACAGCGTTATATTCATAACGTGTAGTGTCGGGCTTCAGAATAGAGCTGCGTCCCTCTACCAGCACCCGACGGCATTAGCCCACGGGAGGAGGGTGCTGGCGAGTCCCGCGACCCCAAAAAGCCCCCCGGAGCCCGGGCCGTAACGAACCCGCTCGCTGCAGGTTGTGCCCCAAAGGGAGACGTGAGCCGCCGGCGCTGCCGAACCCGCTGCCGTCCCCAGCAGTCAGGCTCTCGTTTGCCGGCTCTTTTCTCTCCTTCTCCTTCTCCTTTTCCTCCTTCTCCTTTTCCTTTTCCTCCTTCTTGTTCTCCTCCTTCTCCCTTTCCTCCATCTCCTTCTCCTTTTCCTCCTTC
>VYXH01003738.1:19008-61402 GCA_013397275.1 Burhinus bistriatus | reverse complement strand
ATTCCATGATTCCATGATTCAATAATATTAACAAAGACAGCAGAAAAATATATCTGAATTAATGATTTCCAAATAAATGTCTCTTTCTGGCGGAATTTTTCGTAACTTATGGAAGGACATAATATATGGCAAACAGTAGCGTGATAAGAGTTAGCAAGCTACCAAGAGACCAAATTATGTGGGAGTTTACAGCATATCAACTAGCTCATGTACTTTTTTGTACATATTCTTATGTTCTAATCCTGATAGAAGTGGAAGCAAGCTCATTTCATAGGCTACCTCAAGTTAGGTTAGTCATGATTTGTAAAGAATATCATTAGAACTGCTATTATATGCCACCTTTCAAGTCTATGTTAAAGTACAAGGTACTTTAGCTAACACATTATAAACTACTTATTTTAACAATAAAAGGCAATCCTGATTACAGGTTTAGTTAACTGTGTGTTTTAACAACAGCTTGTAGAAATTAGTATGCCAGAGGCTGTTGAACGATTCTTGCTCTACCAGGACCAAACTGAAATCTTAGTTTATAGTAATGTGGAACTTGGTTACAGAAGATGAATACAAGTAAAGAAAGTGACTTTGTTCCGGAAAAACTGTATCAGGCTTCTGCAGACCTTTGCTGATATTCAGGTGCACAGGTAATATGCATGCATATGTGAATAGGTAGACATAGGTAAATTTATTTGGGGACACTAAAATTTACCAGCTAAAGTGGTGGCCAAGTTAAATTTAGGCAACATCTCAGTCAGAGACAGTCATTCTTAAAATCCTTGACTCCTATAAATGCACAGGTATTGAAAACTTAACCAATTACTGCTCCAAGGCCCCAAAATTCTGCTTCTGCAAATGACCAAAATTGCTGTCAGTTTGTCAGATTCTAGCAGCTTGATGTACACTCAAGAGGAGCTAGGATCTTAATATGAAATATTCCACTGACTACTATAGCTCTATAACCCAGTAAATGCAGGAATAACATTGCTGGTAACAGGCTGCGGGTCTTGCACTGATCTTACAAATACTCATGACTCAGTCCAGTGAGTAGTGAATTCAACATGAGAAACCTGGTTTTTGTGTCCTCCTTAATGTACTGATGATGACATTAGTCTCTTTCACCTCCTGTTTTGAACTGAAGGACTAAAATTGAAGATTCATTGGTCTAGAAAGAAAGGATCAGAGAAGATACAACTCTGGACATTATACACAACTAAAAGTAAGGAGGTTGTGGATTCTGAACTCTACTTCAGGAACTACTTATAAGTTTTGTACAAAACATTATTCGGATTAAAAAATATGCAAATACTAAAAGACTGGAAATCCTGCAAGAGCTTTAGCTAATAATTGCAAAAACCATTCTGCGTGGCAAGCATCCTCACATGTAAGATGTCATGCAAGCCCATGGTATGTGATACAATGACTATTTTGGAACATAGATTTGATTATTTTTAGGTAGGAAATGACATAAAACCTATATTGCTATGAATTCTGATTGCAGCTGAAAAAGGGCAGTAAGAGATAATTTAGTGGCCAGCAGCCATATGCCCGTACAGCCACTCACTCCTTCCACCTCCTCAACAGGAAAGGATGAGAAAATAAGATGAAAAAGCTTGTGCGTTGAGACAAAAAGAGGGAGATCACTTGCCAGTTACTGTCATGGGCAAAACAGACTCAACTTTGGAAAAATTAATTTAATTTATTGCCAATTAAAAGACATGTGGATGGTAAGGAAAAAAAAAATTAAAATACCACCTTCCCCTATTCCCCCTCTTCCCAGACTCAATTTCACTCCTTCATTCCTCCATCCTCTACCTCCTCCTGAGCGGGGCAGGGGGAGTGGGGAATGGGCAGCTGNCCCGGGCACCCCCACCCCGTACAGATAACCATCACCTTCATTGTCTGGAAAACTGAAAATTACATTTTATGTACCTTCACTGAATTCCAGGTTTCTAACAGTGAATTGGGTTTGAATTCAGACTAGAAAAGTACCAGGATCAGGGATTTTTTTTCCCTACATATTCATATCCCCCATATTAGAAGAAAATAAGAGACAAGAATTAGTTCTTACTATGAATAGCTTCAGTAAATGATTGCAGAATCATTTTCTTCCCCTTTTTTATGTTGCTTCCCTTTAAGGGAGANTCAGTCCATAACAGTTCCTCTCTGAGCTCCTTCCTCCGCACCCCTTTCCCCTGGTCCAGTGTAGGCCCTTACCATGGACTGCAGTCCTTCAGAATAAGCCTGTTCCAGCATGGAGTCTCCATGAGCCACAGTTTCTTCAGGGCATATCCTGCTCCTACTCCAGCATGGGGTCTTCCATGGTCTGTAGTGTGGACACCTGCTCTGCCAAGGTCTCTCCATGGGCAGCAAGGAAATACCTACTCCACTGTGAATNCAGCCCTGCCCTGCGCTGGGTCGGTCGGAGCCGGCTGGAACCGGCTGTGTCCGGCTCGGGGCAGCCCCGGCCGCTCCCCACAGGGGCCGCCCTGCAGCCCCCCCCGACGGCCCAGCCCGGGCACCCCCACCCCGTACAGATAACCATCACCTTCATTGTCTGGAAAACTGAAAATTACATTTTATGTACCTTCACTGAATTCCAGGTTTCTAACAGTGAATTGGGTTTGAATTCAGACTAGAAAAGTACCAGGATCAGGGATTTTTTTTCCCTACATATTCATATCCCCCATATTAGAAGAAAATAAGAGACAAGAATTAGTTCTTACTATGAATAGCTTCAGTAAATGATTGCAGAATCATTTTCTTCCCCTTTTTTATGTTGCTTCCCTTTAAGGGAGACATTGTATCTTATGTTTATTACTACAGTCAGCAGCTCTTTCACTTGGTTCCTAAATTAATGGTGTGATGTTTCCATTTTCAAAGTCATCAAGGCTTCTTACGGGCAACCTTATCTCCTCAATGAAATGAAAACACAGCTTAAGTGAGCAATTTTAAAGGGGATATTAAATACTTATTTATACTTATATTGCAAACAAATTAATAAAACTCTTCCATAGTTTAGATGCTAATATACCCTACATCTTCAAAATGAGCCATAGGTGAAAAAAATACAGTAGTAAAAGCCTTGAGAAGACACTTCTTTGGTGGTAGCTGAGAAAGACCTGAGTGCCAGTGTGTCCTTCTAAATTAAATGAAAGCTCATGTATTCAGCAGGGGCAAAAGAACAAAAAAAGACTGTTGTTATTAAAACAGGACACAAATGGATGAAGATGGACCCAACTGTAACAAAGATCCTCATCTGTACTTGGAAGTGCCTGCACATGAACCAAGGTTGTACAACTGTATCTGAATTGTAAGTTTCCTTCTTGTTTCTTTTATTGGTTTCCATTGCTGTTATCTGTGCTAGCGTATTTTGGGCAAGAATTTTTTTAAATTTTATTTTATCTGTACTGTAGAAGTTATTCAGACTACTAGCACATGTACAGATTTGCTATTTGAAGATGTAATGAAATTTCCAGAGATATATTATTTTTTTTTATTTACATTAAGTCAATATATATTTTTATTTATATGATTTTAAAATGAGGAACAATTAATTGTTTCGTAGTGGGCTTTATGGCATTGAAACTGAGTTGTTTCCTTAGTATGGCGAATTTTTATGACCTCACTGCAATAATTTCTTTCTAGATGGCTATAACTGACATTTCTTTTATTTTTCAAGATAATAAATAATAAAATAATGTGTTGTTTGCTTTTTCTGCCCTCCACAAACCAAATAAATATTTTACAAACCAAAGAAATAGTTTACAGTTTACCCATCTAAGAAAACACAAAACTTGTTTGAGGGACTTTTAGTCTGTTTAAAGTGTATTTATTTAGTGTGTCTTCTGGTCATGTCTAGTCTTATATTTCCAAGGAGTTCTCTTCATTTCAGATGACTCTGGGTGTTTATCTGAGGAACTGAATAGATAAGGTCTTTAATTTCTAAATTCATGCTGGTTTGTCAACAAACTTGCATTAGTGAAGACAGCTAAAAGCTATGTGAAAGTCTGTTCTACCTGGAAGTACAGCACAGTGCCAGAACAATGCCTTGGTCTTCTTAAAGGCCTAATCTGTGGAGAAAAGAAGGAAGACTGTGAACCTTCTGTCATTTAGATCATGAAGGCACCAACAGTGATTTGTTCATCAAAGTAGTTTTGGGACTGCTCTGTTACTTCCCCCTGTAATATCATGATGAAAGATTTCTGTCTTCTTAATTTACTCATATGCTGTGATCCCCTGCTATCCTGGTTTGAGTGACACAGAACTAATTTATTTTCTAATGGTTGGGAAAACTGCACTTTTAGAAGACTCTGGTATCTCAATTTGTGAAAATATTCACTTTATAGCCAGCCATGGTGTGTGTGTGTCAAGGTCTCAGTGTCTTTGAGCTAGCCAGGTGCAGGGATGAGGAGGAGTGAGACCTGGGCACTTGACTTTCATACCATGAGCATCACATTCAATATAAATTAAAAAGTTTGCTGCAAAGCTCTTTCTCCCTTGACGGCGGCAATCCAGAGAACTTCTTGCCCTGGTGCCGGACCCCTGAGGCCTTCCCTTCCTCCCGAAGCCGTAGCGCTTGCGGTGTCTGACATTTACTGTCCACTGCTGGGAGTGCATGGCTTCCTGCTGATATAGTCGGCTGAGTAAAATCCTTGTGTATTTTATATTGGTACTGGGATCAATATTGGTTCTTTAGTGTTATTACTATTAATTATCTAGTCTTATTCTATTAAATCTGTTTATATTTCAACCCCCAAGTTTCCTTGTTTTCTTCCCAATTCCCCTTCCTGGGTGGCGAGGGGTCATTGGGTGATAGAATAATTGTCGCAGGTTTCTTAAACCATAAACTGCAAAAGATTAACTTGCTCGAAATTTTCAAAAGATGGTTATTATCAGAGATGAGCCTAACCAGGATGCAGGGATTACAATTTCTTGCATTCTTCTGTCCAGATTCAGAACTCTAGATCAAAGTTTCCTTACCTAAAACAAAATTCAAATTCAGGCCCAGTCTTTGATTTGTAGTCACTAATGATTGTTTTATTTTGCTGAAGCATTTCTGCTCTCTTTGTATGAGGCAATAATTAAATAGCAGAGAGACGAGATGTCTGTGAATCCTACAAATGAAATTATTTAACTTGTAAATGAAATTCAACTAGCACTTTTCTTTCAATTTTAAGACAAAACATTATTAGCCTTTGTTCCCAAATTGATTGCTAATGTTTTATAGATAAGATAATGAATCTTAATGGGTATTTCTAATCTATTTCAGCCAATGCAATCATTCTAGTGACTGTTAAAAATCTTTAGACTTAATTTATTACAAAATATGTACAGTTAGGTAGAAGGCAGTAGAGTAGGTGAAAAAGAGAAGACTGGTAAAACTGGTGACATTAAAATAGTTCTATTACATGTGCGACATTTTCCCAGAGTGGTTGTGATGTACTACTAATGCCACATTCAGATTAGAACATTGATTTACCTTGAACAGCTGTAATAAGCCTACAAATGGCAATTTGTAAGATGTGTTTGGCATTGTCTGCTGAATATTTCCCTCTTAGATTTCAAACTTTCGGGCCCACACATGCATTCACAGGCCATTGTCTTGTCTGCGTATCACTACAGTTACTCTTGTCATTATATAGCACTAACCACATTTACAAGTATATGCAGGAACAGAGCTCTTAAAATGTGTTTTGATTACACTAAAAGGTGAAAAATAAGCCTTTTATTTTTTTAATTAAACAAAGCATAACCCAAACCTTCTCCTGGCAAATGTAATCAAAATAATTGTTGCTAGTATTCATCACCTCTCTTAACACACATTCTGCTTCTGAACCATTACATCTTTAGATATTGCCCGTTATGATTATTCCTGCCTAGATGCAGTATCTTGCACTTAGGAAGTACCTTACTTTCTCTGGTTATACATTTTGCAGCTATTTGCAATTATGATACTGTTTTCTGCTGTGTTACAGTCTATGTTTGGTTGCTGGTGTCACCAGTAATTCCTCAAACCAAATATATGATTTTTTTTGTCTCCGAGTAATTAGTTTTCCAAAGAAATAAGTGTCAATTTTCTTTTCAGAATTCACCTGTTGCTGGATTTATTTATTTTAAACTTTTATGGACTATTTCTACAGCATTATATTACTTACTTACAGTATTCATTTTTTTATCATGATTATTAAAATACTTCATTTAAAAGTAATTGAATAATAGATCTTTCCATAGAGTCAAAATCTCAAAAACGATGACAAAACTGAAATTCAGTCAATAGCTTAAAAGCAATATTTTCACAGCCTTTCTTTTTTTGGGGGGGAGTCGGGGGAGGAAATAGGAAGCACATCATAAGAGTTATCCTTCACCTTCTGTTTGCACTCAGGAGGCTACACCTATAAAACCAGACAGCAGCACCTGACACCTGTAAAACCTGACTACTTTTATGTCCCACATCACTGGAAGGCAGCTGTGCTACATGTTCCCAAATCATCTCTCTAGGACTCTGGCTGCCCAGGGTCTGCAAATGTAAGAAGTTCCTTAAAACTGGCAGATAGTGCAGGGAAGCTCACAGAACGGAAGTGTCCAAAAAGGTAAGAATTATGTATCAGTAATCAACTACAAGTACTGTGAAATTCTGCTCAGCCATGGGCTAGGTGTTGCCAGCCACCTCTTCCATGCTTCATCCTGCTTTTGTAATCTTACCGGACACTGCCAGGCCCAGTGTGGGAGGTGCAAACTGACATACCTCTCTCAGTAGTGCCCACCAAAAGTGCAAGAAGTGCTCTCACAAATTGCAGCAAGATACATACCTTGGACATTAAAAATAAAATTAATTTTTAAAAAATCACACTGAGACATGTTAAGCATGGGTGCAAGTTGCCTATAAAAGTCATAGGATCTCCATCTTTGGCAATTCTCAGAACTCGATCAGGCAAGACCCTGACCAACCCAGACTGACTTGGAAATTAGCCCTGCTTTGAACAAGAGGCTGTACTAGATGGCTTCCTGGGTCTCTTCCAACCTCAGTTATTTTGTGTTTCTAGAGTACTCAATGTAATCTGATTCAAATGATATCATATTGCCTCATAGAAACTCCTGATCTAACGTAATAGAAAAATAGAGGACTAGAAGTTTTATTTTATTTCACTGAGCTCAGTGTCTGCTTATAAATTTCAGGATCCATCTTCAAACTCTTCAATTTCTTGTCCTTAATATGCTTATTAAAAAAGTCTTGTTTGTCTTGCAATTTCAAGTCTAATTTTTTTAGCAGTAAAATTGATCCATTTCCTTTTATGCCAATAACGTAATTTCATTCTTATCTGCTAGATGAACTGCAATTCTATATGTAAGCTGCAATCACATTACTCCTTAGCTAAAGTTATTTTGTGTGAGAGAATGACATAAAGATGCCCAAATCAGCTCTGAGTGATCTGAAATGTTTATACAAATTTATATGGAAAGACAGAGCCAATGTGTCTGCACTGGCACCATCTAACAGTCAGTATAAGCAGTCTTGCTCGTAATCAATTAATTAAAAAAGTTGCAGATGAATCCCATACCCTGTGACTTATATAACCACACCTCTTTCTTCCTTTCACTTCCAGCTAGAACACACACTGCTGTACATGAAAAATTTTCATTATTGGTCTCTGACTTCTACTTGATGAATTTTATTCTCTTCTTCCTGAATTACTTTAATAATTTTTTGTCATTTGTTAAGTTCTCCTTTCAGCTTGTGTGCCAAATTTGTTAATGAAAATATCAAATACAGTTGAAGAACAGTCTGCGGTGCTCCACTTATAAAAATCTCTGACTTTGTTCATCTTTCAGTACAACTGATGTCCTCTGTCTTGTGGTGAAACCACTTTAGTCAGCTTATATATCTGCCTTATCCATCTCACCCTTCTTCAACTATATCATATTCTCCTCCATTGTAATTTAATAGTTTCATCTAAGGCCTTATGTGAAATTAAGATTGGATAAATTAAAGCTACTGTGTGTCCTTTTGTTCAGAAAATTAGTCATATTTTTTAGGCAGCAAGTTTCTTTGGAGTGATCTATCTTTTATAAAATCAAGTTGTATTTTTTTCCCAAATTTCATGTATATAAATTGAAAAATCAGTGTAAGGCACTGTCATAGAAATTCAGTGAGACACTTAAAACAGAAGTTGTACTCTGTTAAGGATGTTTATAGAAACATTGCTTTGAACGTTTAGCACTGCTGTGCCAGAACTAACAGGAAAAATGATCAAAAATATGAAGATTAATGGGAACAGGAATGTTAATTTGTTATCTCAAATGTTTCACAACATTGTTCCAACCTTCCATCATGCAATAAGGCTATTCTGATGCAGGATAAAAAAAACATTTCTGTAAAGTATATCTTGAGTTTTCCTATTCAGGTTTTCTAACATGTTTTGTTTTCTGGTTCAAGAATTTGGATTCAATTTTTTCTACCAGTTTACAACATAGTATATGCTCTTTCTGTTTCTAAGAGACTAGAATGGATTTTGTCTTCAAGATTAATCTAAACTTATTAAAAACATTAAATTGGAAGATGCTTTTAAAACTCATTAAGATGTACTTTATGAAGAGAAAAACCTACTGGAAACTGTAGTTCAGGATTCTAAAAGCCACTTTTTCAAATTGTTTTGTTTTGCATTAATTCAAATAGGTGTGCCCTAATAAGTGTTAAGAGTGGAAGTAGATTTGTTTTCAGAATCAATTATTTTGTTCCAGAGGACCAAAAATACTAATGGATATTCAATCCCTCCAGTATGTCTTTTTATTTTTTAAAAAAATTTTGAAGTATTCTGTCGACAGTTATTTTTACTGGTTCTTATATGTTGACATATACTAAAATTCTACAAAGTGAAAAGATAAATAAAATTCAGCAGTTTTTCCTGGGACTAGAAAATGGACAATACATGCACTGCAAGCAGTATCTACCTGATCTTCATAAGCTTCATGTAAGACCTTTGTTCTGACATTTTCTGGTATCAGGTTGTACTGTTCCAGAGCTCAAATTCCCTGGAGAGTTAAATAGATCAACCACTGTCTTACTGGCAGACTTTGCTGGTATCAAAGGCTACTCTGCCTTGTAGTACTACAGCCATAATTGAAAGACAGGTGATTAAGTTTTTAGAACATCTCTGTGAGCTACTGTTCTTGGCACATAGGAGAAACCAAGGTTCATAAATCAAAAGAACTTGAAAAGGCTTTTTTTTTTTAAGGTTTCTTTACCATCTGTGCATTTCAAAACTTATCCATGCTATTTTACTGTTGTTCTACATGTATAGCACACGTTTCAAAATAAAAATTCAACAACATGTTGCTTTTATGCTCTTTGTGCTCCTACCAAAAGCTGTTTCAAATAGTTCAGCATATTTTGAACAAACACATAATAAAGAAAAGCAGCTGGGCATACCTACTGAAAGGTCTTCAAAAGATGCAAGGAAAAGTAATTTCTTTTTCAAATGATTGACAGTGAAAGGTATTGCTTCCTTCTTTTGCTAGCAATCCAAAGAACTCAGAGGGGAAAAAAATGAGAACTATGCCTTACTCTTGTCCTACTTGGGCTTTGCTGCTTGGTCAGAATATTATTTCCATTTTGAAAAGTGTAAAAATGTATCCAAGAAACCAGTACCTTGCATTTTAAGGGCAGAGCAATAGTTACAATACCAAGGAAAAATCCAAGACTCCTGTTTTGCAGAACTGAAGGCTACTTAGTTCACTGCTGAAACTTTATGCACAGCTACTGAATTTTGTGGGTCTTTAACTGGGTTAAACTTTGCTGTAAACAGATAAGAGATGAAGGGATAAAGAGAAACCAGTCATTTCCAGTACCTCATAAGGTACTGGAAAAACAACCTTGAGGAGCAGTCATGAAAAAAGCATATTGAGAAAATGATCAAAATTATTATATCAGTATGTGTTGGATCTCACTGTTGAAAATCTACTTCAAGAAGGACACTGATATATTCAGCTTTCTGGAACTAGGAGTACTATTGTGCAAAATAACACATTTTTCCTCGTAGCCGAACAATGACAAAACTTCGGCTCAGATCAAGCCAACAAAGTTGTACATACTTTCAGACAAAATGGAAAGATAAAATCACTACTTTCAAGTTAACCAGAATGTGTTTTGGGGTTTGTACATGTAACTGTGTAATAGTGAGAGGAAATGAAAAATTAGCTCAATAGAAAAAGACAGTGCTGCTGTTTCCTTTCATCCAAAAGATTTGAAGTAAATGCTTCTATCTTGGGAGATATTTCATTTCCTGGGAGATGAGAATTCACATTCTGTACTGCAAAGAATAGTGGCCTAAATGCCATGATTAAGGCTACACTTAAGTGCAACACTACCTATCAATCCTTTTGATGCTGTAGCAACTTATATGAATTATTAATCAAACCCTGAAGTACTGGATGGAATTCAGCATCCCACATCACTATCAGAGACAAAGAGTTTTTCTCATTTTTGTCTCCGCAGGAGGGAATCCATGCAGACAAAACTGAGGAATACAGTCCACCAGTTCATGGGTGTTTAGCTATTCACCTAGGTGGAGGAAAAAAAATGTAGATTCATACGATTTCGAAAGGAAGCGGTTTTGAATTAGAACTTCAAAACTTGTGAGTGTGATTGCCATAAACAGAGACAATGGGTAAAAAAGAAGAATCTCAATGTGACTTCAGAAAAAGTTAGGTCCTAAAGAACTTATTTTCAGATGAAATTATTTGACTAATTTGGTTTGCATTGAGAAGCAACCTCAGAGCAACTGCCATCACATTTTTGGGTAATATCTGACTCACCTAAGAAATATCTAATAGTAAAAGTACAAGTTCTTATTGTAATTACATTGCTGTGTTTTGGGATTTTTTTATGTAATACTTGTTAGTTTCAACAGGCAAAGCCAAATGAGACTCTTTTTGGGTTTTTCTTTCCTTTTTTCTTTTCTTATTTCTTCTTTTTTCTTTTCTTTTTTTTTTTTTTTTTTTGGATGAGTTTTACCTGTGTTGGGTGAAAAGTTTAGATGGAGTTTCTTACCCTCTAAATTGTTGTTATTACAGTAATCAGTATGCCCACTGGCCCTGGATACCACAGTATTCCACCCACCTCAGTGGTTTCCAAGCTTTTGGTAGTCATTGACCTATTTTCCCAATTTCATTGTCTATCACTTCATTCCCTCTCCCACCACTGTCCAATCCTCCCTTCGAGGTTCCCACCAGCTGCTCACTCTTCCTCCGCTCACTGCAGCAATGCTGTGCTACAGCCCAAGCTGGTAAGCACAGGCACAGATCTCTCTGTGCACTCCATGCAGCAGCTCTAATGTTTCACCAGCTGAGGGCTACTGAATTAAATCTTCCTCAGCAGCAGACATGAACTGTAAGGGCAGAGACTTGCAGTTTTGGGATACCAGAACACACTACTGCTGCTTTTTGCATATGTAACAGCAAAGTAGGCACTAAGGAGTGCACTTTCTGTTCTTCTACTTGAACTGTGTTGTTCTTGCTGAGAGGATTTCTCAAGAACATATTTCTTAGGTAGCATCACTCAAGCCCTCCTTATCACACAGTCAAGAGTTCAGGTTTAGTGCTATATTCTTCAGCCTTGAAAGAAACACCTTTTCATCTTCCATGATAGAAATCCACATTTCTGTTTAAATTTTAATAACTTGTTTTCTTCAATACGGAAGAAAATAATTCAATCTGCTTATTATCATTTTGTATGTTCCTCTAGACTTGGTGGGAGGAAGAGAATATGAAAATGTATCTCAAATTGGTATATGTTCTGAAAGGCACAAATCTTGTAAACAGAGAAAATATATGGCTTGCTTATCTGGTGATACAAAAACATACGCCTGGAGATCAACAGTCTTCACACTTTGCATTCATAACATTTCATAAACATCCAGAGAAGACTTTAGATGCAGATCAGTAGTGATTTCAAGTATAACTCATTTGCTCTAGCTAAGCTGCTTTTCGTTTTAAGAATTCTTTGGAGTTTGAAGTATTGTGATGAGAATTATCAAACTGAAAAAAGCCCTGTTTTGTTAAAAGTCTTTCCTCAAGTAAAAGAGTACTTATTTGTAAAGGTGACCTTTAAGTGACAACACTTCAAAGTGTTCAACAGTAGTGGAAACTTTATTTCTACAATGAATTATGAAACATGAATTATGAAAAGGTCATGAACTTTTTGAGCTAAATGAATCTATCACACATGAAAACTTAAGAGATATAGGAGGCTGTTCAGGCATAGGAGGAGGAAGGCTCTATGCAAGGCAGCTTAAAAGTCCATCTACTTATCTAGGGCTCAAGTCTGTACCATTGAATCCACCAGGCAGGATCACACTCCTGTGGGCAGGTACAGAAACTCTGTAACAGTCTCTCCATGTCCTCAGTTTGAATCAGAGTGGAGTCCTTCTGCCTCTGGAGATATTAATGGGAAATTATAGGGGATGTCCTTCTCAAGATTAAAAATATCTATATATTTCTATGTTTAACAAAAAGAAAAAAACATCAATGTATTTCTGCTGTTAACTAATATCCCCTGTTTTATTTTAGCCCACTAGAGGGGCCAAAAATGGCTACTCATGATATAAATGGTGGTGTTAGAATTTTCCAGAATATTGTCATAAATTTAACCTTTCCATAGATTCTTTGGAAGGAACTTGTCATTAGGCTTAGACCTTCATGTCCCTTGTTTCACAAGTTGAGCAGCGTAGGATGGCACTATCATGAGACTGAGTTTCTGGTTGTATCGCTACTGCTCATGAACACTGCTTGCAGCAAACCCCAAAAAGACTTGAACACCTGTGGAAACTTCCATTCTCTAGTACCTATTGAGCCAGGAGATTTTTGCAACAACTAGACAACTTTCTGAAACAAGTCAGCATGTATTAGCCAATTAGAACTGTGTTTAAGATGCATAGCTAGAGAGCTAAAAAATCCCCTCTTAAAAGTCTATACAGTCTATGCAGGCAGCCAGTTCTTCACAAAGCCTCCAGAAGCCCAAAACCTTCCCTTCTAGTTATTGCAATCATTCCATGTTTGCTACCTTCCTAATTACTGTGTTTCTGATTGATAATGGATTTCTTCACACCATGGTGAGACATCTTTACTCCTATGCAAATATTTCTTTAAACCATAAACTTATTCCAGTTTGTGGCACCACAGACAAAAAAAAGTCCTTGCAATCCAGGCAAACAAATAAAAGCTGTATGTCAAGCGTGTTTTAATGAAATACAGAAATTCTAATGTCATGTATTATATGGTATCTAAAAGGAAATGTTCTCTCCTCAACGAAATAAAGTGTTTCAGGCTCATTAAAATCGAGAGAAATATTTCAAAAAACCCAAAACACTATGATGGCTTCTTAATGAACTGCTTTAAAATTTCATTTTATTATAACTGAAATTATGACTTCTTGTCCTTGCTTAAAGCAAAACAAGTTTTAAAGTATATGAATTTTTCACAGAATGGATATTCATTTGATCAGCTGGGAATTTTTGTCTTTCTAAATATTATAACCAGATCAAAAGTAGTTAAGATAATCTTTTTTATTGCTCCTAGAACATACAGTCTTATCTTTAATAGAAACCTTCTAAATAATCTATCAGTAATCAGAATATGTTTGTAATTACTGCCAAGTTAATTTCCTTTCTGTTTTTTAAACAAAACCGTTCACTATTTCTCTTTGGTGTCTGATATTGTTATATGTTGTATTCAAAATGACAAGAAGTACAATACTTCCCACCTGTAACTTGCATGGACCGTTCTGTAAAAGAGATGGTGAAAAGCAAAATCAGAAGCTTGGTATGTATAAAACACAGTATTGACAAGTAGATTAATTGTGGCCAAAACATTTTAGAGCAATACACCATTTTGTTGGAAATTTTCATCAATAAAAGTTTCATAGCTTAAGGACAAAGGTTTGGGTTCAAAGCAGAGACATTGTGCTATTGCAGAATAGCCAATGGGAATTAAGGGAATTACAAATATTTTCTGAACTCTGTCAAAATTGAGTTTCCTGCTCCAGTGATTATATAACTGTAAAAAGTAGAGCAATGTTATGTGTAACCCTGTAACCCAGTAGTACAGAGGATATGTGTAGAAGAGTCCAGGCATGACATCATAAGAGATGGGGCACAGTCTGTGGTCTTCCCTCTTCCCCCTGCTATGAACAACTCACCCATGGTCAGTTAAAAATACTACAGACCTGGAGCTGGGAAAATCTCTTTGTAGAGGAAATAAGGACAAAAATGTAGAATCTAACATGCAAAAATTTGAATATAATAGGGAGGTGCAGACCACTAGAGAAAGAGCAAGGCGTAAAAGCATGTTAGAAAACACACAAAAATAACTCCAGATGAATTGAAGGTGTGTGAAAGTAAGAAAAAAGGAAGGAAGAAGGAGCAAAGAAGAAACCACCAACATCAGCATCATATTCCTCATGGCGAAGGACCTGAGTGAGGTATCCAGATGCTGACAACTCAGCGTAGACCCCACCTGCCTCTGTCATCATCAGGCAGAATTTACAGAGATGAGGACTCAAAGGAGCACTGGAAGGTTAGCGTAACAACAGGAAAAGGGTTGCAAACAATTTTGAATGTGTTGTTTTTATTATTGAGACCTTTTCAGTATTCATTTCTTTTTTCTTTCTTCTAATGAAATCTAGACCACTCATAATTCTCCGATTAAACTACTAAGATTTCAGCTATACCAACAATAAACACTTGCCTTTATGCATTTTGTCTCCTTTTCATCCATAACAACATTTTGAGGGTAAAAAGAGAAAAGACCTGGTGCAGCAGTCACTCAGGATTTTGGAAAGGAGTGAAGAAGGGACTCAAGTAAAATTTTCCTATATGAGAGAGCTTCAGGTTCTTCTGGGCCCATCAACTGGTAAAGTTCCATCAATTACACCAGTAAAATATCTTGTTTCTGGTCTCTCTATTTAATCAAAAAAGCCCCTCTGAATTCCACTGCTAAATCAGTAAGTATATTTACACTAATGAAAAGCATAAAGTGGAGAAGAATGAGGAAATTACATACACTATATTTTTTTCTGCTGTTACTAGTCAGAATTCGCAAAATGGATTTAATCATTGTTTGAAGCTGGGGGACTGGGCATTCAATCATTTGTTTGATTTTAAAATGTTGAAGCTATTGTTAATTTCTATTGTTTTGTTGAAATAAAATCCTTCATTATTCTTCTTTTGTGTTTAATATTGGTGTATTCAAATATACAACAATGAAAAGCAACAAAAACAATTAGAGTTGAAAACAAGAACAATAAAAAGCTATAGATATCTAATTTGGCAACTGCAAAGCTTCCTAACAGCTATTCACTTTTAATCACTCTCAGATAATAGCAAAACATTGTCGTTAGACTTATGCATTATTCATGCAGAATAATAACCCTCTATGATTATGTACTACTTATACATAGTACTTTGCACTTATCAGTCATAGCAGAAATCAGGTATGGGAGTAATACAGAGCAATATAGAGAGGTGAACTAAGAGAAAACATTCAGTTTTTGTTAACTAGATATAATTATTCATTACAGCAAACAAGTGTTGAGGAAATCATTTACACCCCTTGACAGAGGAAAGAGTGAAACAGGTGATTAATAAAAAAAGACTATGATACAAAATACTTTAGCATTAGAATCTTTTTAACCAAGAGGAATTATGAAATGATGATTGTCTTACATGTTGTGCATGTGTTGAATTGGCACTGTAACTTATTGCAAAAGCCACTAGATCTGGTTTCAGCTTGTTTCCCAGAAGTTTTTCCCAGGTGCTGGGCCTGACTCCACTCTCATTTATGTAAGCTCATTTAGAGTTATCATGTTGTAAAAGACCCCAAAACAAACACTGCACATGCCACGCTGACTGCACCTCATTTTTCCTTTTGGAAAGTGGTGCTTTCTGCTGTCCTTTAACTAAGACTACATTTTGTAGTATAAAAAATATTTAATAACACTCCTAATATTATCATTACTGTAGTTCTTCATGAGAGATTGTATGCAGCTGCCTTCTTTTACTCTGTAAAGAGAATTCATTGTTAATCAGTGAGTTTGTATGGTTTTTTGTGTATGTGCCACCTCATTGTCGTCACAGGTAGATCCCATGACTAGAGTGCTGCCAGTGGATGGGTACAGATGTTTTAGGAATGACAGGAAGTTGTCCTTTATGTGAGAGAGCAGTGGGAATACACCCTGGAGGTGATGAGAGAGCTGAAGTGTTGGGATTAGAGGACAAGCTAATGCAAACAAGACTGATGGGTGCATGCTACAGACTGCCTAATCAGGAGGAAGGTGCAGATACGACCTTCTTCACATAACTGAAGGAAATCTTACATTTGCAGGCCATTGTCCTTATGAGGCACTTGAACCACCCTGATATCAGCTGGAGGGGCAACACAGCAGGGCACAAGCAAACCAGAAGGTTTCAGGAGTGTATTGATGACAGCGTCTGGACACAGGTCATTAAGGAGCTCTTGAGAAGAGATGCTCTGCTGGAGCTTGTAATTAGAAACAAGAAATAACTGGCTGGGGACTGAGGGTTAGGGTTGGCAGCCTTGATTTCAGTGACCATAGGACTATTGAGTTCAGGATCCTGAAAGGAGGGAAAAAAGCAAAAAGCATGATCGCAACCCTGGACTTCAGAAGACTGGATTTTGGCTTGTTCAGGGACACATTTGGAAAGACCCCATAGAATATGGTCCTGGAGAAGAGGGGTCCAGAATCACCTCCTCCAAGCCCAAGGGTGGTCCGTCCCCAGGTAGAGGAAGCCTAAGGTGGTAGGAGGCCTGCTTGCATGAACAAGGATACTGTCTGAACACCTGGAGTTGAATCTGGTAAGGCATATATGCAGGTCAACAAGAAGTGTTTCTACAGGTTTATAAGTAGCAAAACAAAGACTTGGGAAAGTGTGGGCCCACAGCTGAATGGGACAGGGGAGCTGGTGACAAAGGACACAGAAAAGGTACTTGGTGCTTTATTTGTTTCAATCTTTACTAGTAAGACTGGCCTTCAGGAATCCCAGGCACCTTAGACCCAAGGGAAAGTCTGGAGCAAGGAACAACTTAACCTCAATGGAGGATCAGGTTAAGGAACACTTAAAGAATCTAGATGTACACAGTCCCTGAGATCTGACATTATGCTTCTGCGAGTGCTGAGGCAGCTGGCTGTTATCACTGCGAGACCACTGTCAATTATATTTGAAAGCTCTTGGCAGTTGGAAAAAAAGAATATGTCATCTCTGTCTTCAAGAATGGCAAGAAGGATGATCCAGGGAACTACAGGCAAGTCAACGTCACCTTGATCCCTGGATGAAATGATCCTGGAAAACATTCCAAATATAGGAAGGACAAGAAGATGACTAGGTGTAGTTAGTATAGATTTATGAAGAGGAAATCATGCTAACCAAGCTGATAACCTTCTACAATGAAACAACTAGCTCATCAGACAAAGGGAGGGAAGTGGATGTTGTTAAATCTTTTTGACATTGTCTCCCATAATATCCTCATAGATAAACTGATGAAGTATGGACTATGTAAATGGACAGGAGGTGAACTGAAAACTGGTAGAAGTCTTGGGGTTAAAGCATTGTGATCAGTGGCATGAAGTCCAGCTGGAGGCCCATCCACAGTGATGTATCCCATGGGTCAATACAGATTCTAATACTGTTCAACATCTTCACTAATGACCTGGATGGTGAGACAGAGTGCACCTTCAGCAAGCCTGCAGACAACATAGAACTGGGAGGAGTGGTTTACAGGCCAGGTGGTTGTTCTGCCCTTTAGAGAGACCTTGACAGGCTGGAGAAATGAGCCAACCGAAATCTGATAAAGTTCAACAAAGGGGAAGGCAAAGTCCTGCACCTGGGGGGGAATAACTCTACTCACCAGTACGTGCTGGGAACTGACTGTCTGGAAAGCAGTTTTTTGGAGAAGTATCTGGGGGTTTTGGTGCACCCCAAGTTGCTCATGATCCAGCAATGCACCCTTGTGGCACCAAGGCTAGCACCATCCTGGGCTGCATTAGACAGTGTAGCCATCAGGTCAACAGAAGTGATCCTTCCCCTCTGCTCTGCACCAGCTAGTACATCCGGTGTGTGGGGTTAAGTGCTGGACTACCCAGTACCAGAAAGACTGGGATGTACCATAGCGAGTCCAGCAAAGGGCCACAAAGACGATTAAGGGTTTGAAATACGTTGTGTGAGAAGAGGCTGTGAGAGCTGGAATTCTTCAGACTGGAGTTGACTTCTCTGCTCAGGTGGATCTTACTGAGGTGTATAAATATCTGATGGCAGGGAATAAAAAAGAAGGCACCAGACTCTTCTCACTGGTATCCAGTGATACAGAAGACAATGGGCACAAATTGAAACACAGGAGATCCCATTTAAACTGAAACCCTGGAACAGGCTCCCCATAGTTGTGGAGTCTCCACCCCTGGAGATATTCAAACCCAGCTGGGCACAGCCCTAAGCAATCCACTGTGGCTGACCCTGCTCTGAGCAGAGAGGGTGGATTAGATGATCTCCAGAGGTACTTTCTTGCCTAGTGATTTTAAGTTTCTGATTTGTTCCTGCTTGCTTCAGGAGAGTAATGTGCCTCATTTCACTGAACATTTTACTCCCTTGTCTATGCCCCATTGATTACTCTGTTCATTTACTGATGGACAGCACAGTTCCTCAAACTCTCAGACATCGTGTTATAAGGGAAAAGAAGACATTAGGTCTTTTCCTCCTCACTTGGTATTTTTTTCAGTTACTTTGTCTTGACTCTTTCAGTAACTTGCTTCTTTTTCCAGATACATTTTTTCTTTCCTTTTTCAAACCCTCCCACACTTTTTTTCAGGTTCATATCCCATTTTATTTTTTTTTTAATTACCTATCAGGCTTAAGTGTTTATGTGACTCTGTTAGCCTAAGATCTGAACACTTCTCAATCTGCTCTTATATTTTTGGTATTATCAAAGAGGGAAGTGTTGTCAGCGAGCCTGAGACTGTTATGTTAAAACAGTGGCAAATATTGTTCAACTTTATTTTTTTGTGTTAAAATTGTACAGGGTTTGACGTAATTTAATTTGCAGGGGAAAACGGTTTCAAAACATTAGGGTTTTTATTACTTTCAACTTTGATGCTTAATAGATCAATGGGCCATTATTAATCCTTTCTACAAAATAATAAAATAAAACCAAAACGGGTAGAATATACTAAAATGAAATGCTTTAGTTAGCTCAAATCAGTTTTCATCCAGCAATTCTCTTTTAGAAAAAATATTTAGTTTTTCATTGCAATTAATGATGGAAAAATACCTGTTGAAATCACAAACATTGTAGCACAGAAATACCTTATCTAATCAGTTCTGCTATAGTTGCCATTATATATATGTATGAAGCTAAAACATAGAAAGACAGATTGCGGAGGAATACAGGGACTGAGAATGGGTTCCTAATTCTCAGAATATAATCCTATAATTTGGATCATCCCTTATTATGAGAGAAGCGGTTGATGATTCCTTAATGATTATTTCACCACATTTTCTTATTATACCTCCTTAAAGGCCATCAAAAAGGGTCTTTTTCAAAAGGTAGTATGAGAACAATGAATCAGTCTCTCTACTTGACTCCTGAAAAATTTCTCAACAGCACATGCTCTACTGAGTGACATTTTGAGACATTTTGTTCAATATCTAATTCTCATTAGGTACAAAAAGATGGTATTTAAATCTTTGCACCCACTGAGTATATCAAAGTGCTGTTTCAGTTTAATTCCTTCTCAGTACCAATTGACAACTTAGTTAACAATTCTAGTCCCAACTTAATGAACTAGCAGTGCCATGATATTTAAGAGGGATCTTTACCTTTTGCTGTCCTTCAGAACTCATCTTAGGCTTGACATTTCTATTTTAATGAGATATACCACATTTCTGATTCCTGCTTTGAACCTGAAGGGAGGTCTGATAAACAATGGGAGCTTTATTTTATTCTTCTCCCTAATCTAGACAATCTTCCCAGGAAAAAAAAGACGGGTTTGGTTTTTTTTTCCTTATGATCATTGACCATGGAAAAAATTTGTTTCTTATTTTAAAAAAGAATTAAGATATTGTTATAAGAAAAAGTCTTAATGAGTATCATAGATACAATGGAAAAACTTGGGGCACTTAATGTAGTCCATTTCCCAGATCACGCCACTCCTTGTCGCTATATAGGGATCGCTTCTTCCTCTACATGATCACAATAGGCATCGCTTCTTTCTTTATGTGAAAAGTCAAGTAAATACAAGTGCGTGTGGGAAGAAAAGAGCCTGTTGAAATTTTGTTCTTAAGGTCATGTCTTGGCTGTGCTTCCCCTTGAAAGCCACGCCTGGCCTTAACCTCTGCAGCAACACCCATAAATTCTTCAGCCCAAGTTTAAGAAATATTTGACAAATGTTTGTAAATATATTCTAGAAAAGGGCAATACCCCAAAACTCCCTGTGGTTCCTATGACAATGCAATAACTGTTGACCACATGCAATACTTAACACCAGTGCTGCATAAAAGAACAATATCCCTTATGTCCTGGAATTTCAGAGCTTCTGAAGCAATCTAGGGCCATGTATTTCATTGTCATTTGATAAAGTATGCTCCTAACCACAATTCCCAGTTCACTTCAAAGAAAGGTTGGACACATAATTTTATAAAATGCTTGAAAATTGCCAGTTTTGACCTTTAGTGCCATCTTTCAATAATTGAAGGCATATTCAGGCCCAGAGAATTTGGATTCATAGATTCACCACTGTTTATTACAAACTATGAAAGAGGAGCATTAGAAGGCAGAAAAACCTTAATGAGACAGCTTGAAAAAAGAGTATCTCACAAGAAGTTGGCAATTGTTTCTGCCAGCACTGTGTGACCCTTATGAATTGTGCTCTCATCTATTTTAATCATTTATAATTACTTACTGCACAGAAGTGTATCTTAAATCATCTCCCACATAATGTGCTAATTGAGATACAGACACGAGCAAAGCAAAGGTATTCAGTGGCAATGAATATTTCATCAGTATAAGATCATTCTCTATTTCCTCCAAATGCTACTGTGAACCTAGACAGCATCTTATCAAAAATGTACACAACATAACTATAGGAGCAGAAAACAGTAGCTGAAAACTTCAGAGCAGATTTTAATTTCCTAAATAATAGTGATTATGTGCAATTAAGAAACATACAAAGAAAGGAAAAAAAAAACCACCTCTTCATGGCATAGGAAATTAAAATGCAGGTGCTCAGTAATGTCGTTATTTTCTGTGATATTTCTGGGAGTGTTACAAAATTCATTGCATAATATTGTTGGCTGGCCCCGGCTGGCAGCCACGCACCCACACAGCCA
The DNA here is from genome assembly GCA_013397275.1 of Burhinus bistriatus. Taxonomy (NCBI): domain Eukaryota; kingdom Metazoa; phylum Chordata; class Aves; order Charadriiformes; family Burhinidae; genus Burhinus; species Burhinus bistriatus. The sequence goes on along the minus strand of VYXH01003738.1, from coordinate 40,019 downwards.
CTTGCTCACACACCCTCCTCCCCAGGGCGAGGAAGAACATAAGGCAGAACAATGGTGAGAAAACGCATGACTTGAGATAAAGACAGGAAGATCTTTTAATGACTACTGTCACAGGCAAAACAGACTTACCTTGGTGAAATTAACTTCTTGCCGTTTAATATAAATATCTAATTAGTCTTTGGGGTATTGGGAAAGAAAAACAACAAAAAAAGAAGCAAACACTTACAGACTTAGGGAAAACAGAGCCCTCCTCCTTCCCCAGGCTCAACTCCACTCCTTCACTACAGGCCCCTCTCCCCGGTGCACACAAGAATATTGATAATGTACTAAATGCTCGTTTAACAGAGTATTATAGGCCATGAAAGATTATATTGCGCCTCAGCAAATGCTATGTTTGCCAGTAATTAATTTACACTTATTTCAGTGATGCTACATATCATGGAGGGGTGAGGGGGTAAATCATCAAACATACCATATCATAAACAATTTAAAAGTAAGGAAATAAAGGTTTTATAATCTTGTCATGTCAGAGAAAGATGTGTCTGGAAGGTGTTTGATGGCTTCTTCGATTTTACCTTTCTTTCTTCCTTTGAATAGATTTTTCATACAAATGCCTTTGCATCACAGCACCATAAAAGAAGATATGGGTAAAACAAAAACATGTGGATGTAAATAAGTAAATCAGCATATAAAAGAGAGAGACATATGCTAAATTTCAAGGGAAAGGAAAGAGAAAAGCAGTAAGAGCAAGGAGGAGCAGGAAAATGCATGAAGAAAAGAAAAGGACAGAAGACTAAGAAAAAGATGTTGTCTGGGACTCAGTAGAATAAACATCAAAGAAAGTGTAGATACTCCTGCAGGTTAGTTATCGTTTCCCACTAAAGCTTGTGGAAATACATTTAAAACAAGCAACTACTTAAATGACTTAGTGAATAGGATTTCTCATTTAAGGTGTCTTTCAGCACTCCAGTTCAATACTAAAATGGATTAAGTTGAAACACGTGCCTAAAATAAAGAGACAGTAGCTGAGAAAGGTTTAGAAGAGGAAAAAACAAAATATATAGTTTGGTGAGGAACATGGAGACAGACATATGGATAGACATATGGTCTGATTTTAAACTGTGTGTCATGGGTATGCCCGATTTAAGTCTCAGGTTCGCTGAACCAAGCACATTGAACCAGCTGGCTACTCATTAGGGCATCATCTTCTGTAATTCACTGAATCCATCCTGCCTTTTGGTCTTGGGATGTAGTTACTCGCATGCTTTGCCCCCAGCCATGAAGGCCCTTTTAACATTTTTGCCTCAATGATACTCTGGTACAGATTTCCAGTCTGTCTTCTGCAAGATGGTTAACTGGAAGGTTTTGCTGACCCTGTGCCAAACTGAGCGGCGTGATGGCTACTTGTGCTGTTGGCAAATTTTGTCGACTAGCAATAGGGAACAGAAGTCACCCTTGACAAAGTCTGTGCTGATGCTACACTTGCTAGACAGTGGCTCCTACTTTGCTCTTAGCACTCGTATGGAGTGTGGAGAGAAAATTTACAGGCATTACCCTTACTATGTGGGGAGAAAAATTACAGCTCATGGTAGTTGGGCTCATGGCTATAATCCTGCTGTCCCTACCTTCCACAGGGTGGTGCTTCGTCACTGGTGAGATCACACTACCTCTGTCAGAGCTACTGATGGCATCTTTTATTCACACATCCCCTCCGCAATGTAGCTTCCCAACTGCCTGGAAGCTAAAATAGCTTTCATATTCTAACCCGTTGCCTGCTCCTAGGGTCTGTTATCCTGCAAAAAAAATCAGATGGTATTAGGCTGTTTATGACTAGTTCAAGACCTGAGTCTGGACCAGTCCAACTGTGTAAGTTCTATCATGGACACCCATATCTGTTATATTACATGTGTGCCTGGCATCCGCTTTTTGAGAAATCAAAACCTCTTTGTGCTGTGTCCAGCACCCTCCTTTTACCCTCACACTGCACAAAAACACTATCGCCCCTAAGGCTTTGAGTCCTATGCTCATACTTGGCCAAAAACAGACTCCATATTTTCTTAAGCGGTTTATGAGTTCCTGCATATTGGTTATGATTTATGAGAACTTACATTAGATATTTCACTGAAAAGAATAACAGGCTTTAAAAGATGAGTGGAATATCATCACAATATCACCAATACATAGGGCCAATTCAAGTATTCTGGCATTCTCAGACACCCCAGGCAGAGTTGAGGAGGGCTCTTGGAACTCCTTTCCCTGTCAGGAGCTCTGATCACACAAGTACTCCAGGCTTGGCATCTCATGCTCTGAATACAAGAGCTGCAGCAGGGCCTAATCAATGCCACATAGATAAAATGCTACCTTAGTAGGCTCAGTCTTTTCTCTCTTCTCTACATTGACAGTGTCCGTATGTCCTTACTTGTCTCCTTCCCAAGGTAATAAATGCTTGCCAGCAGGCAGATTCTGTCCAACATAGAGTAATACCCAAGAAGGACTGTCAAGGATGCTTGCCAAAGCATTCAGGTTCTGCAGACTGAAGTTTCTCTTTTCTTTTTTTTTTTCAGCTTCCTTGGATTTCAGCCATTAGATCTGAACCTAATATTAAATAGACAATTACTTTGATAAAATTTCCTCATATTTTAGGTATGAATACTCCTTTAATGGCAACACAGGATATATAGAAATATTTACATACAGATTTTTCAACAGAAAAAATCATATTTTTACTTCAAAAATGAATTGGGATAGAATTCTAGTTACACACAAAAAAATTTTAAATGGAAGCAATTTAGAAATGTCACAGCATCCTCTTTCAATGTTTTGTATTTGAACTCCTGAATTTTTTATATTTTAAAAAGCTGTAGTCCACATTTCAACAGCATTTTCTTTCCTTTTTGTTTTGTTACAGGGAGCAGAAAAATTCTGGTATTATCAATTCTCAAACAGCTGAAAATTCTCTTTCTACCAGATTCTAAAAACAGTCATGTTATTTTTGCATAGGTAATGGAGTAACATTGAAGGTGTTCTTCAAGCATGAATTCTCTCCTTCTTCCTTCTCTAGGTTTTATTATTTGTAAACAAATGTACAAACACAGCTACTTACCAACTGATTATCTGTGCCTGTGAGCACTCAGGTCTTATAGTCACAACAGACTCTGGAGAAGCTGGAAGCAAGCTCAGTGTTGTTCCTGTCCTCCTACACAGAGACTGTGCAGAAACATCACAAAGACAAATGTATGGTCGTATTTGATGACGTGTTAAAGCCGACCTTTAAAATAACAGTTGGCCTTTGAAGTTGTCCTTTAAAATAAAAAAGGTCCTCAGGTAGATGCAAACAACAATATCCTCAACAAATATCTGGAAAAAGTGGGAACACAAAGTCAAAATTTAAAGAGGGATGAAAAAGAAGAAGGAACACCTCAGAATATTTCAAAGTTGATCTATTAATGCTTATTACTGAAAATAAAATTGAGAGCTAGAAGCATTAGTAGACCACCCTAGAAGTATTAATAGGAGACCAGTACTATAAATTAGCTGTTATAGCAAAAAACTGACTGAATCATTCCAACTAGAATATTCATACAGTGACATCTAAGTTATTTTGAAATTATGATGGGGCTGTGTAGTAAAAGTTACCTTGCAAATAATGCCTTCCCTTGGTCCAACTACCAATGTTTTTTCTGGGTTATGACTGAGAGAAAAAAAATATACCTGTTATTATTGTGGTGATTTATGATCTACTGTATACCAACAAAGGTCAGGGAGATGAGGTTATTCAAAATTATGTGATTTGTATGGAGAAAAACACTTGGTGATAATGGAGTATTTTAGCTGTCTTAACATCTATTAGGAAAAGCAGACAGTAAAACAGTCTACAGACCAATTTATCAGAATTAATTATTCACTATTTTTGACTGGATAATCAAAAGCCAAACAAATACTTATAGCAAATATGTGCTTAAAGGCAAAATAATAAAAACCAAGGCTCACAATGGTATGCAACAATCAGGGATCAAGAACAACCAAACACTGTCAAAGCACTGAAAGTACGAGAAAGACCAAGGAAAAGGTCCATACATCCATCATTGCAATGGAAAATAACAGATAACCCAAAAAAGCCGAAGTGCTCATGCCTTCTGAATCAGTCTTCACTAGAAAGGTCAATTGCTGACATACGGCTAACACAGTTAGCATCAGCAACAGCACTGAGTGAGAAAGGGAAAGGTTAGATGGTCGGCAGACAAGCTAGATGTTTCACACATTTGGCTGGACTCAGTAGTCACAGAAGTGGCTGATGAAATCTTGGAACCACTGAGGACAAGATAGAAAGATGTGAAAAGATAAGAAACACGAACACATAATGGAAGCTTTTAATTAGCTGAAATGAGGGGAATTGTCTTTTGGGAAATATTTTGGTAAAAATAGTCAGAATTTTGTTTGTAAAGATAGAAGAAAACAGCACAGAGTAGTTAGAAATGCATCTGGTTAGAACATTGTAAGTGAATTTACTGCCAAGTAGATGCTAAATTCATTGGTAAAGTATATTCAGATAATAGTTGTCAGTAGTTCACTATAAAAATGAAGGATGCTATGAAATAGGGTTCTGATGTGGTTTTTCCTAGATGCATTGCCACTTCACTTTTCTCTCTTAATGATCTGGAAGATGTTATAGCTTTTTTTATGTTTTCAGAAGATAACAAACTGGGAAAGATTTTTATTGTGTTAGAAGACAGGACTAGGGTTCAAAAAGACCTTTGTAAATTGAAAAAAAATAGTCATTTGGAAAAAAATAGTAATTGAAAAAAATACATGGAGAACAACTAGTTATATAGAATTTATATAGAAAAAACTTGAATTGACAAGCTGAACAAACACACAAAGTGTTACATGGTTGCAGAACTACAAACCTACCCTGATATGTAAACTCATAGTGAGTCATAGTTCTGCTCCACCCAAAAATGTTAAGGCCATGCCTGAACTCTCATGTCAAGAAAGACCCATTTGGAGAGAATCTATAGGACAATAATGAGGATCTACAAACCTCTATATCTATATTAGACACATCAGTTTGAATAACTTCAGTCATATCATATGCACTGTCAAGTATTAATAGCTGTATCTGGCCAAAATTAGTACCTCGTGTTGTAGAAGTAATGGACTATACTATAAATTTTTCTGAGTTGGTAATGATGTCAATAGGAAATAAACTTGTTTAGTAACATTACTAGTAACACTTGCATTGTCACAGGCCTAAGCAATATTTATAAAATAATCAGCTGTTTAGGGTTTTTTTCTTTTTTAAAACTTTGACAGTTAATCTCCGAGTATTCATTAATAAGAGAAAAATAAAAAGGAAAAAAAATAGGTAAATAGAACCAAAAAACCAATGACTATTTCTTCAGAATATGTTATGAAAGACTGAAGTCGACATAAAAATAAGATTTTCCATACTTAGACCTGAAAGAGACAGTGTGCCCCCAGTTTATATTCCAATTACTTAGACTGACTGACTGTCTCAAATGCAGCTTTGCTAAAAGACGCTGGAGTTACCTACTCAATTAGTAAACCATCATGTCTCCCTCTTCATTTTATTGTTGCTAATGGAAAAACAAAAATGCCCATTAGAGTTAATTATTCTTAGATTATTTTGATAACTAAGAGTGTCTCAGAGCTTTACAGAGCTTCACTTATGGCTGAGTATTTGGAAGATTTTCTTCCATTTGGATTGTTTCATCTCTAATATGATGAAAGCCCATGGGGCCCTTGCTGGGTCTTTTCCCCCTACCCATCCAGTTACTTCATCATGCTTCCAGGAATGTAATTGTCTTTGAGACTTCTGTTCTTCTATTAAATCCATTTCAGACTGGTCTGATGGAGACAGGGCTGTTAACTGACAGAAACCAAGACTGTGTAAAGCTTGCTTCCGTAGAACAGTATGCTAATACTGTGTATATATGTGCAAAGGAAAACTGTATTGGCTGTGGCAAAGCTATGATATTTCACACTAATCAATCGCCAGGAATTTGGGTAAGGTTTCTATTATCAGAATGACACAGGAAAGTAAAAATCACGTTAAATGTATTTTAAATATTTTAATCATATTTTCAGAAGAGATGAGTCATGTCCATCTTATGATCTATACAAATTCTTTGTTTCCATAGCATTTTAAAGGAGATTTAATATTGAAACAGTAATTCCATAACAATGTAACTCTTCTCCATGTAGAGGTATAGCCTAAGATGTATCACTCACATACTGCTTAAACTTTATGCTAAGTAGTGCATGTCTTGTGCAGATGGTCTGCACAAGAATGAATTTCCCTCTAGATGTCCCAAAGGAAATAATTTTAAAGTAACTTCCATTTCTAACCAGTATTCCTTGAAATAAAATAAAGAAATACATAAATAAATAAATAAATAATTGTCTTCCTGACTTGGAATATGTTTGACATAGGAGAGAAAAGGAGAAGGGTGATGAAAAATGAAATCATAGAGGAATTAATACAGATGTGAAACCAAGTCTTACTTCCATGGAAGTCAATGAATATTTTGACACTGTTTTCAATAACACAGGATGAGAATCCTAAAATCTTGGGAAGATACTAAGACTATTTTAGATGCTAGCTAAGATGAAAATGCTCTTGTCCAAAGAGAAAGAAAAAAAAAAAAAACAAACCAAACCAAAACAAAACAGCCTCTCACCTCTGTGTAAACAAACATATCTTTTATTGTCTGTTTTTGAGGGACTGAAAGATGGTATTTGAAAACTGTTTCTCTAAATTCTCTAGGTCATTCTTGGATTTTAAATTAGACTTAACTGAATAAATATTCATTATGAAAAATCTACAGGTTTTTATCTGTTGCTAAACCCCCACATTTTTTGTGAGGCAAAAAACCCCATAATGTTTTATTCTAGAGTCCAAGTGGACATCAGCACAGACAAGAATTAAAATATGAACTAAGGAATATTTTCTTTTGTCATGAGTAATTTCATTACAAATCAAGGGATATCAGAAAAACAGTCCAGGAAACTGTTGCTTATAGAAAGCTTTTTAGAAAGAATTGGTTAGAAGATAATGATTCCATTTGTAAGCAAAGAATAGCAAAATTCCAATTGTTTTTCATGGAGTTACAATTTCATCCAAGATTGTTCAAAGTATCAGTGTCAAGTTAGATCTTATCTAAGTCGTGTGATCCAAAAGTTAAGAGAGAAGAACTAGATTTGCCAGTTTACGAGTGGCTCCTAATATACATCAGACATTATTTCAAGCAGAGAAATCTGTAAATGTGATACTGCCTCTGAAACCTGCATGAACTCTGTCAGAATTAGCTTATCTGTCTCTGTGCAGCATTGCATTGTACTTTAGAGACATTGGCAGAGGTCACTGTATCAAAAGTTTATTTTAAGGAAATGCTAAATGTGAAGGGTGTGCAGAGGTCCCTTTACTCGCTACTAAAATATCCTTATGGAATCACAATACTTTTTTATATTAGAGCACAGTTGAACAAGGTTTGGTTCATTGTCAGGGTGCTGCGTCATGACCCAGTGGAGTAAGGACATAGGTAGGATGAATCCTTTGGAGAAGCCTGATAAGATGTTCACAAATCCATCTCCTTGGTATATTGAGGCTCTTTTGTCATGTGAGTGGTACTCATGGTTTGCAAAGCGGTAGTGGCCAGGTGAAGGCACCACAAGGCAATGGGGTACCCATCAGCCACCCCTACATTGTTCAGGGATTCAGAGCACAAAGTCTGGATATTTTTAATCTATGTCTCCCAGTTGGACCATCTCCCTCCCTCCCCACTCCCCTGCCCCCCCTCTGCCCCCCAGAGGAAGAGAATTTGGAGAACAACTTTTGTAACCTTAATCACAGCTTTGCCCTTGGTGGACTTGCCCACACCATACCATAACATATTCCTGGTTAGAATCAAGAGGTATGAGGTTACATTATGCAATGGTCAGTCTCTTGAACATGGATTTATGCTCCCAAAGTCTGACATAAACATGATATCATTAGGACATGAGCCAACAACACATAATCTCTATTTTATCCCTTCACATCAAAAACTTTTAGAGACACTGTTGGTTGTGCAGCATCACAAAGGTGATGCTGGGCCATCAATCCACATTTGTTTATCAGGGTTAGACCTTCAAGTTGAGCTGGAACAAAATAGTTGCAGTGACAAAGACTAGAAAAAGGGTGTGAAAGAAAAAAACACCTGAGAGGGCCAGAGCAGCCTTTGGGATGTCCTCACAAATCATCTACTACAACTGTGGTATTAAGACCACCATTTCCCCTTGCAGCGTCTTTATGCCAATGACCAATTCAGAGGCAGTTTAGGCAGCAGGTGTCATGGCATCACTTGGAAATGAGCAGGAACAGAGTAAAGAGGAAGAGAAACGAGGGAGAAACATCAACAGGAACTGAAACCAGGCTTGTGAGTCCTTGTGGCAGTGCTAAAGTTATTTGCATTAGGCAGGTGGTAAAAGGTCGATCTGGCATTTATGTAGGTGGCATTCACAGGACACACAGTCATGAAAACAGAGGTCTGTAGGATACCTTTCCTTCAGACACTTTGTAGCTCAAGTTTCAAAGAGTATTCCATACACAGGAGCAGACTAAATCTAGTCAGACATAAATCCCCAATAATGCTCACAGGTTACATTTAGGCAACACAGCACCAGCTGCTTGTTTGCTGATCCACTTCGGCTGCAACGCACGATGAAATAGTGTGGGCGTAGCCACAATATCCGTCTAGCTCTCCAACCTTGCTCTGACAGCACCAGCGGATGTTTAGGAAAGAGCTCAGTTATAGAGCAACCCTTTAGAATATCCTTCCAGCTTCTGTCAATCATTCATTAAGTAGCATTTAGATCATTGCTTTTAACAGCTACCTGTGTATCTTCTACCAGTTTTCCTTTTTGAATCCAGTTATACTTTTGCCCTGTACAATGTCCAGTGGCAATATAATCTAATTTTATGAAACGGCCTCTCCTGACAATTTTGAATAAAATATCCATCATTTTCAATAATAATTCAACAGTTTGATACAAAAAATAGAAGCTAAATTTCAATGTGAATTATTGATATTGCGAGTTATTTCTATATTCTGTCTATATTTAAATTTTCATGTATTCTATGTTGTGCATAAAATAGCTGGTTTTTAATGTGGGGACTTATTTGGATATTAAAACAGTTATCTGCCAGAAACTTGTAAAAAATTTTGCAGTTACTTTTCTCTGGGCAAACAATAAAATACACTGGCCTACATTTAGATTGTAATTTTTTTTGTGGGCTCAAAACTGCTGACTTATTAAAAAGCTTTTTGCTACCTCAGTGGAACAGTCTTAACTTTTATTGATGTACAGCCAATGAATGAAACAGCAATTACCATTTGCATATGTTGGTGCAGTGACAATCATGGCTTTGTAAAGTAACAAGTGGAGATTTTAATTGACCATTTACCAAAAAACGGAAATAATAATGACAAAGAAGAGGGAAAAAAGACTCTCTGTTTTGCAGCAAGCTGTGAAGATTAATTACATCTCTTCTTCCCTTCTCATTTTGGATTGGTACTAGAAAAATGTTAGAACTACTACTACTAAAATGAATGTCTACTATATTTTTACATATTGATTTAGACAGCGTAAGTTCGAAAAGATCTGTTTATCTTAGTTTTCCACAAAATTTCTCATTTAAGCTTTAGTAGTTATACCTGCTATCACAAGGAAAAAAAGCTAGGTGCAGTCTAACTTCAGGTGAAAGGATTAAAAAATATTAAATGAAAATGTCTGATGAACTCATTTAAAAACTACCAACATGAAATATTCAACTTTAGTAAACAAATTTTGTGCCATCCTGAGAAAAGCATGTGCTCTGACTAGCCTTATCTCTTTGTTCAAGTGGGAGGGTATTAAATTCTGATGAGAGACCTCCAGAGGTTTTACTTTTAATGGATTATAATGGATTCAAGCTTCTTCATAAGAAAAATTTCACAGGCTTGATTTATTCAAAATTAATTGGAGGGAAGAAAGAAGAGGCAGGGGTCAGAATAGAGAGGGAGGAAGAAGCAGTTGGGAAATGTTGAAATAAAAAGGCGTGCTGATAACAAAAGGAAAAGAAAAAGCAGTTACTGGAGCCCTCAAAGCTAACAAAGTACTCACCCATTCCTGCTGATCATTCTCACTGAGGAAGCCGGGGGGAATTAGCAAAATAAACACCTCGAAACACATACCTGAAGTGATTCTTTCCCCTGTTTATTAATTTTTCAGAGAGAAAAGAAATACCCTATACCTCAGAGCAAAAGAAAATAATTCTTTTTTCCCTTCTGTTCCTGATGAAACCTAGCAGTTGCATAAGTGGTTTAACCCAAGGTGATTCTTGTCTGCCTTTTCCTGGATACATTGCACCCTCCTCTCTCCTTCACACTGGTACAAGTAACAACACAAGTTTTAAATAATTGTGTTAGCTGATACTGCTAGCTAAAAATGGGTAATGAGTTAAGATTGATAGAATATAAAAGTTACAGGGCTTGGATAATATCAAGGGCATCTCAGGCAAATCTTATCTACCTAGCTTACCCTCCCGAAGAACAGGGTTCCTTTCTCTTAAATATAGGCTATAATAACATACTAGGAGATGTTCTTAAATAGGCAATGGTTTAAATAAATCACATGAAATGTCCTTTGTTATGAGCTGTATTAGGACACACACAGGTTGAGTGGTTTGCAGGGTCAAATAAAATTTCATTAGCACCTTATTGCAAGTGCACAAGAAACCTCGTAGTTCTATATCTAACTGGTAGTGCCCACTCCATTTTGACTAATACCATGCCCAAATGATCTCTGCTGTAGTGTTAAAACATCAGAAAGTTCTTCGCAAAATGAATTGACTGCAGTTTTCATCCAAAGGAACTGCTTCAGGTAGTTTTATGTTAGCTGTTGTCCAAACACTATATGAGCTTTGTGGCCTTTTTCTTACTTTATCAAAATAATATTGAGGGCGGATATTCCAGTACTTTGTGCCTACACAGTTCTGACAATCAGTAGTATGAAGTAAAACACTTTCCCCAACCCCTATATCCTGTTCACAGTTCTTTAGCTGGGTTTTGACCTAGAATTATCTCGCAGTACGATCTCAGAGACTCGTTCTCTTTTTCTCTCCTCTTTTATTATTTCCTCGATTGTGCTGCAAGAACAAAAGAGGAAACAGAATGTGACATATTTCTGATGTGATGAAAGTTTATTCCAGCAAAAACTGTCTTCTAAAATACAGTTGTTCACTTAGTGCTGTTTTCTCAGAACACTTTTCAAAGAAATTTGGAAGAGTTATCTGAGAATTGAAAAGACTTCATTGCCCATTTGAGCCACCAGTTTAACAAGCTCTTGAAATAATGCCGATTCCCGAGATAGGCCTTTTTATCTTAGTGTAGGCACAAAGTGCAATACCTAATGTGCTTGTGCTTTTAGTTTGAGCATAACAGACTCATTTAGTGCCCTGGTTACCACAGGCTATTGTATGCTATAGCGTGCATTTATTTTTTTATTTATTTATATGTTTTAAATTCAGAGCTGAAGAGCTTAGTAGCACAGTGGCATACTGCAGCAATACCAGTGCTTCAGTGTTTTAAAGGCTTTCAATATGATTACACAAAGAGCTGTTGGCAAGGGTGCTTATAACCAGTATTCCATGGAAAATACCCATAGAGTTGGACCTTAAAAACCTGGTTTTGATTCGCGTTGATTAATTGCCACAAGAGCAGGTGGCATGGATCTCTCCTAATGCTTTCAGAGTAACTTGGTGCTGTTATTATTTACCAAAATAACTGTCCAGCTCTGAAGTAGAATTATTTAACAACAGACTTTTTTTCTATGGCATTGACTGTATTTCATATTAGTCTGTGCATGTTTTCATGTGAGCGTGTCTTTTGAATTTTAAGGACTTAACCTAGTGGCTGCATATATCTATTTATTTCTAGTCAAAGTTATCAAATGTCATGTGGTATCTGATGTGTGAGATATCTAATGAAGATAAGAGGACAGTATGACTCAAAAGACTATATTATAATAAAAAAATCCTTTAGCTGCAGGCTGCCTGATCAATTTGCACCAAGTACTATTTCCTGCTAGTGGCTAAGCAGAAAATAGGTGTGAAAGCAACTAGGGGAGTCAGTTAAAAGCTCTTGGCACGTAATTCATTTAAAAGTACAATACAGACACAATACTGAAGCCAGACTAAATTAACTTTGCCCTTCATAAGGAAAAGTCTTCAGTTGTTAAGTTAAAAATCAGTGATATAACATTTTGAAGATGCCAAATTGTATCTCTTCTATGTTTATTAAGCTATCCAACTAGTAAATCACAAGGGACTAAACTGTTGTGTGACTTCTACACTAGAGAATAAGAGGAAAAAAGCGAGAGCCTCATTCATATTATTATTCAGCTATAAGAGCCCACATCTGAGAATAAAGATGCTGGCAAGAACTGTACAGTTATCTGCTCTCTATAGCAGTAAGATAAGGAAGGGCCAAAAAATGAATTCAGGAGGCTCCTCCAAGCTAATGACTCCAAGCCAGCTGGCATAGTATATTTCTGGCTAACATCCTGGGTGAATAGTGTTTCAGACTATGAACTTATCTAAGATTTGAAGACGAACAGCAGACAAGTTAGAATTATTTTTATATATATGTATAAAACTACATAAGATATAGTTCCAAATTATGCTATTTAAAGGATACCTACCATAGCATAAATATAAAATTTAATTCCCCACCCAGAGAATTACAGCCAGAGAGACTTGAGGCCTGCAAGTCAGAGACCAATTTGTAAAATCAGGCTTAAAGTAATGAAGACTTTCCAATTAGATCTTCTGTTCTTTTTTATTTCCTTTGGCAAAAACCTTTCTAATGAAAAGTATCACAGCACACGTTCCAACATCAGCACATTCATTCAATATTCTAGAAATAAATTCACTGTGGACAGAATTTTTAGACAATGACAACCTGATGAAGGCAAATGCATCAGGGCTTTGGAGCACTAATGTTTGAAAAAGAAATCTTGTGTTAGAAAACACCATTCTCAAATTGAGCATAACAAATCAAATGTGCATTTCAGTGGAAAGTATGGAGAAATAATAAGCCGGTCTCTTAGTCTCAAAGTAAGTTTTAGATATGGTAAAATAACAGGGTTTGTATGCAAATCAGGAAGAAGGTAGAAATGGAAAAAACACGTAGGAATTTTCACTTCTTTTATATAGCTCACAATAGGAAAAAAAAAAAAAAACCCACCCAAAACACCCCATTAAAAAAAAACAAAACAAAACAAAACAAATGTCCAAACCTGAAAAACAGCAAATGCAAAGTAAGAATTCAGTGTCATTATGGCCACCTTATTACTTCTATTTTGTTGTAACATTATTGATTTGAACAGAGTTGCTTGTGATTTACTTTACAACTGAGAACATCAGGTCAAATTAATTGCTGTATCTTATTTTCTTTTCCTGGTACACAAATGTTTGACCTACACTATTCTACAGGTGAGGGTCTGACTTGTGGAAAATACAAATACAACATTTTCAAAGTGAACTTGAACACAGAAGTAGCTACTGTGGGTCAGGCAGAAGGTCTGGCCAGCCCCGTACCCTGCCTCTGGCGGGGTCAGAAATTGGAAGTGTATCAGAGTATAGGGAATATGCAGCTATATTCTTCTGCTTATTCTTCTGCGATTCTAGCAATTTCAGCATGGGCGCTTCCTGTACAAGAGATTATGCCTACATTTCTGTACATAACAGTCTTTCATGAACTTTATTCTAGAATTTCTCGCACTTCTTCAACAAAAAATTTTTATTTCCAGCATCCACAACGCACTGCGTGAATAAGTCCCACATTTACAATGAAATGCTGTGAAAGCACTATGTTAAAAAGTACTACGGTCTGCTTAACTTCAAACTTCAACTGGAAAATTTTTTGTAATCATTTTTAATTGCACATTTTGTATTTAATGGATATCAATATTGTGTAAACTGGACAGCTATGTCATTACAAGTATTTTGTGACAAATCAGTCCATGATATATAGTGGATGTCAAAATGTTGAATTTGTCTCAGACACTTAGAGGTTGTCCATACTCCATGAACAAGTCATGTTAGCTGACCACTTTTATACCAGTATATGTGATTGTTTTACCCAAAACACTCATATTATTTTTTTTAATAGTTTGTGTATATTACATACAAATGTATTATATTTGAGAGAACTTGGAAGTTGCTGACACAAGACTAATCTATGCTTTAACATATTTCTCATTTTAAAATAATAAAAAAGAAAATGAAATGAGAAGTATGTACCCACTGCTGATGAATATTAACGGCCTAATAAAATATAGTTAATATAACAAGTCCACAAAAAATTCATTTGTGTAGGTAACTGGCTATGCGAAGATAGGTAATAACAAGAAGACTGTAGAAAGTATCACAGAAAATTTTTAGGAACTTGTAGTCAGCTTTAATCTTTTTCTGTTTGTATTTTTCTCATGTGACGCTGTTTTTATTGAATGACTAAAATATGGAAATATGTAATATATTATAGGTCAGAAATCAGATATTAGGGAAAATAAAAGTATCTTTTGAGTTAATAGCCTGTCAACATTTATTTTTAGCATGATTATTACCTAGTATTTCAGGTAGATCATACATCTTGAGGAGAGTATCTGTTACCTGTGGATGAACACGTACAAACAACTATCCTAAAGTACAGTACACACAGTATAACACACACAGAGTAAATAGCAAGACCCCATCAACAGTTTCAGGGTATAAAAATGTTATGATAAATCAAGCCAAAGGTCCAGCAAAACCAATATCCTGTCTTGAGAGTGGTCAGTAAGAGGGCCCTAAAACAATAACAGAGCAGGCATGTGGTCATACTGCTAAACTAGCTGGGGGCTGGGGCCTTGTGAGGAGAGGCTGAAGGACCAGGGCTTTTTCAGCCTGGAGAAGAGACAGCTTTGGGGGGAATTCGACAGCTTCTTGGCTGCACATACAAGCAGGTCAACAAGATGATGGAGCCAGGATCTTCACAGCAATGCATGGCAGGAGGATGATTTGCAATATAATGAAAGAGAAGAGGTTCAAACTGGATGCGGGGAAAATCTTTTTAATGACGAGGACAGTCAAGCGGTGAAGCAGGTTGCCCAGTAAGGCTGTGCAGGCTCTTTCTTTGGAGTTTTGAAGAGCTATAAAAAGAGTCCTGAACAGCCTAGGCTCATCCCAAAGCTGGCCTTGGTTTGGGCAGGAGGCTGGACTTGAAACCTCCTGAGGACCCTTCCCACCTGGTTGTGCTTCCTTTTCAGTGCTAAGCAAATGTTGGTTCAAACATCTCCCTTGTAAGCAGGGTAGTCTTTAGACCCCTTGGTGGATTTTTTTCCTAGAAATTTGTTTGAGATCTTCAGCAACGATCTAACCGCCATCATCTGCTTGAGATTTTCTCATCCCATTGCCAGTATTCTGTATAAGCGGTACCTAAATTTTAGGAGCTTTCATTTGTTTTTAAAGATTCGTATCAAGAACCCTTAACACCAAGGCAAGTTTGTCACATTAACCTAATCTCCCAAGTAATTCCAAATTAATTCCCATCCCAAGAGAGGACACATATATTTTATTTCTTAGTCATTATTTTGGTGACAGGTTCTGGAAATCTATGAATCTTCAAATTTTTTCTTCTCCCCCCTCAACCTTTGGATAGAAATAACTCCTTCAACTGGAACTCAGTTCAACTGAAACTGGAGTTTTAGATGGGCCTGAGAATCTCTGGGAACTGCTGAGAGGCTCTAAACTCTTAAAATTATCTCATATTCTATATTCTCCATCAGAAGTCAAAAGAGGCATCTCTGAATATGCCTACAGAGGAGCACACTGTTGTTCCAACCGCATGAAGTGCAGCCAATAAATAACCAATGAAAATGACACTCAGCCCCCTCCAGCATAATTAATACATACATATTTGACTGCTTTCTCATCCCTAATGTCAACCGTCCTCTCTCTTGGAAATTAAAGATCAAATCCATGCTTTTCCTCGCATGAAGCATTATCCATAAACTGAAAAAAGGGGGAATAATAACCAAGAATATGCAATGTCTAGAGGACACCTTTCTAATGTTTTACACCAACAGTCTATCTGAATGCATGTCACAAGGGAAAGACATGCCACCAAAGCAAGTGGGGGGAAGGGAACGGAGAAAAACCTCTAGGTTTGACCTCCATCCAGCTTCCTCAGTCTTGAATGGCATCGGCAAGCCATCATAGACTCATTACAATATACTCCTTCAGTGATACCTGATGGACTAACCTACCCTTTAAGGAAGATCTCTGAGACTGGAGGGGACTGAAAACTAGCATATTGGTGCTATAGAGATATCATAATGTATAGAGGATTTCTGTGCACAGCCTAGCCTGGCTTCCCTGCCCTACACTTGCATTACCTCTGTGAATAACTGGGGACAGTGATCTCTCTAGCCATGAAAATCTTACTCCATCATCTGCTCTATATACATGTACATCTCAGCTGCACAACTCCCCTTCTTTGTTTGCAATGCTATTGTATAAATATTTCCACACCTTCACCTAGCTCCCCGTACCTACTGTAGAACTCACACATTGCTCTGACTTGCTCTGTAAAAACTTTTCCATCTTTCTCTCTAAAATTTTGAGACTAAATCTGCTGGAACTGCCCAGTCTGCTGGGGACAGGTTGTTGTTCTCTCCCTATGCCAGGCAATGACAA
Source organism: Burhinus bistriatus (assembly GCA_013397275.1). NCBI lineage: Eukaryota > Metazoa > Chordata > Aves > Charadriiformes > Burhinidae > Burhinus > Burhinus bistriatus. Next base: position 23,242 of record VYXH01003738.1, on the reverse strand, counting down.
AGGACTTTGACATCTCAGCAAGGAGTTCATCATTGTCGCACAGTGAAAGCCTGATATGAAAGATTCATGCACTCTCACTCACCAGCAGTAAGTGGTGATGGTCTCCTTTTCTGTCTTATGATGTCTTACCTTTCATAGACATATTCTGTCAGTTTAACTGTTCTGAAAGATTTACCTAAATTTGTTAGCTGGTGATAAAATTGTGCATTAAAAGTGCTAGGATTGTCATGTGCATGAAACACAAGTTTCTTCATTTCTCCCTCTCCTTTTCTTGCTCTCTCACACACACATTAATCCATCAAATAGATAATAGTAGTCCGTTAAACAGATAATAACAATATACATATTTAAGAACTCTTGCTTATTGATCTGCTATCTGAAGATGTGCAAATAAATAAACTAATGTACCTCTAGTTTTATCAATTCTTAAAATTTATAAGGGAATGCTGTGGAAAAATGCATGAATGGCACACCAAAAGTCTGTGATGAAATCAAAATTTAATTACTGCAAATTAAATTTTTGTCTTCCTATGAAGACCTTTATCTAGTGCATGTTACGACAGCAGAATGCATCAGTGTATGTGAATGTACAGGTCTAAAAACTTTTCAATGTTCTTAATAATTTATCTTCTGCTTACTATTGCAAAAGATAGTTTGAATGCAATGGAGTATAGTGGTGACAATGCCGGGCAGTGTTTTTAGGATACTGTGAAAAGAAGTCGTGCAGGAAAAGTTTTGTTAGATTGTCTTGTACTAAGCTGTCTTTTGTGTCTGCCAAGAGCAGCACTGCTTTAGAAAAGTAACATGTTTGTGTCTTTGCTGGGCCATGCAGAAATACAAAATGTGAATTGCTAGATTGAATTACAAAACCCCTTTCCATTTCCCCCAGTATTTGGCGGGGAAGGGTGTTTATGGATTATCTGTTCAGAGTTAAACTAGTGACAAAACTAGCTTTGTAAAAATCTTTCATTTAGGTGACTTTGATCAAGTTTCAATGCTTGGATATAATAGAATGAACGTAAACCGATATTTCATGAGATCATCAATAGAATTCTTCTTTGATTGTCAGATAAAGGTATGGCAAGCCTTATGATATGAATGTGGAATGCTTTGTCATTTTACAACAGTATTCTATGTGACAGCAGACATAAAAGACAAAACTTTCTTTGTTTCCACAGTATGGCTAAAAAAACTGCTGTACAGGAAAAGATTTTTGGCTAAAATGAAAGCTGTTTGAAAGAGCAGCTACAGCTTTGTTGGTGATTTCTGAAGGATGAATGGTTTCACAGCACCCTAGCCTTTTAAATAACCCCAGCATGGGTTGAGTTTGCATATGCAAACTGAAATGTTACACAGTATGATCTTTCCTTTCTATCATGTTTCATACTTTGATTTTTGCCATAGTGAAACACTTTTTAATGTTGCTAAATAATTGCAAGATGAGCTTTTAGTATTTTACAGTGTTGTGTTTTAACAAAGGATTTTATCACAAACTTTACACTAAAAGGATATGGATGAATCAAATTCTTGAACACTACCATATCAGTAGAATGATTCTGCTTTAATTTCCCTTATTTACATTTTTAAGATGAAGGATTTTAGACACTTAGTGTATATGTTTGTTTATACAATATTTTTTAATGCTTCTGATCTTAAATACAAGTGCATTTTCACCTATAAGGATAATCACTCCTACAAGGCAATCACCAGCAAAGCTAATCACAAACTTGCAATTAACTAGCCAGTCACAATCATAATTTTTAAAACATTAGTATGAGGAAACTTGGAAGTTTATAAATAGGGGGCTTTTCTTCTGTGAAAACACATTTTTGATTGGTGGAGCATTCCTTATGCACAGCATAGCAATGTACTTTATAAAGGATATCTTTGCTGGTATGTTTGTTATATAGCCAAACTACAAATGATCTCTGAGAAGCTAATTCTGGTTCTGATAACAGTTTGATCACAGCAATAGGAAATTTAGGACAAGCTCAACACCTGACTATTTACATCTTTTATAGCCCATACTTAACTCCTAAGCAACTTACCACTTGTACATACAAGCAAAAGATCAATAAATAATCTATATGATTGTTATGAGCATACTGCTTTTCAATATGTCATCTCAATCTCTTGTTTCTCAGATCTTCTTAGCATTAGAGGTAAGGCTGTTAGGTTATCCTAGAATATAACATCCAATTACATTTTTTTTCTGAAACAGTTTATCAAGTGTTTTGGCTCAGCCCTTAGCAACTCTGAGTGTTAGCACCTTCTGTAATGGGGGAAAAATAGAAAAAAAATCTGTCTATACATGAAATTTCAGTGGCTGGAAGAAGAACAAAGCAAATCTGATGACAATTCTTTCTTTGAAATGAGGACTGTTGATGCACTGGTTGAACACCAATACATCTAACAAAAAGCAATCAACTCTGGCTCTGTTTAGCTCAGGACAATTTGTTAAAACAAATGGAAAGTTAGCATGGCAAACTTGTTTCTTAAGAGATTTTTCAGAACTTGGTATTTACACATTTAAATTAAATATTTTAGTTATAATTAAGTAGCATATTTACATGGTTAAATGTAACGATTCTAATTTAAAAAATTCCTAAGGGATCTTATAAAGAACTTCTAAAATAGCCTGCATTTCTTCTTTAAACAATAGAAACGAAAATTATTCTGATGCCGATAAAAACATATAAAAGACTAAAAGTTGGTACAAATCATCAATACTAATACTTATTTTATATAGTATATGTTGACTATGTAGAACATTAGATTTTCTTAACTTTGTCAGGGCTTCTGACTATGTGTTACTTACACTACTTCACATCCAATATTTAAAACAGAGGCTATTTTCTTTTGTAGACTGTTTCACCCTTTTGATTCATACTGTACTTTTTTACCTTCCCTGACTTTCTTCAAATCCTTATTTTCCCCCAAAAATGGGATAATTATGGGATAATTCATGTTATGGACTATTTATGACTGTAAAATATATAGTTTTATGACACAAAAAATGCTCAGAGTGCATTGGGTGTTCAATTACGACACAATATTTGACTTCATAAAGAATTAAAAATTCCCTTTGGATTTACATATTCCTGATAGCTGCAGACCCACACAACCAGTTTTAGCCACGATTCTTGTTTTTCCCTTGTGCACATCCAGCACAAATTTGAAAGTTTAATTTAGAAAGTGATACCATCTTATGACTTCACATGTCTTGACAAATGTCTACCATAAATTTTGGAAGTGAAGATTCTTAACTGCTGTTTGCCTCTTCTCAGTCTACATTTTACTCTAGAAAATATAATCTTGTTTTGTTTTAGCATAAAACTCCAGTGATGTTTCCACAAAGTATTGCTTTTAAGCAAAAATTTATTAAACCAACCTGCCTCTTTTAATCAGTCAATCCAAATTTTAAGAATATTATCCCAGCACATGTAAACTTCATAAAAGTTGAAATAAGTATCAAACTACATTTATCTTTTTCTCCTGGTTCTCCAGTTAAAAACACTTGGAGAATACTGTATTGAATACTTCAGCTTTGATTTATTCTCCCATGCATGTTTTTTGTTTTCTTCCGTTGTTGATGCCAACCTGCTAGAGTGACTCCGTGGAATGAAGATAGTGCCAAAACACTCTGGTAACAATGAAAAGTTTTTTTAAAAAATCCTGAATTTCATGTCTCTTATTTACCACTTACTTCAAGATTTCTCTGAATGTATGTACTTTCATTTTATTTCCTTTTGCATAAGAAACCCTTTAAGATGAAATAAAATAAATACTATTATTGTGTTTATTACAAATACTAAGAGCCAAACGCTTTTAAATATTGAGATATTTCTGGCAATATGAAGTGCACGTGTTTAATATCGCTATGTATTTCAAAACAGAACTGTATTTGTTCCCTGTTTTCTTCAAACCAATATACAGTTAGATATCATAGAGTCTTACCTCACAAAGGATGTTAAATGAGCACATAAGTACAATCTACTTATATGAAGATGTCTTTACAACATTTCTGTGTCAGAATGAAGAGGCACTTAAAGTATAATTTTGTATGCCAAATTCTACAAAAAGCCTAATGAAAATCCACTAAGTCAAGGAAAAGACTTCAATTGTCTTTTGTGCGTTTTATGTCCATATGTGATAAATTTCATTTTCAGATAATAATTGCAGAATCAAACAATATATGCCTGTTTCTTCTTTTTAATATATCCTTTAAAAAAAA
>VYXH01003738.1:0-14608 GCA_013397275.1 Burhinus bistriatus | reverse complement strand
CCCTCATCCAGCCAACCAGTTATAACATCATAGAAGGCTATCAGGTTGGTCAAGCATGATTTGCCCTTGGTAAATCCGTGTTGACCACTTCCAATAACTTCCTGTTCTTCAACATGTTTGGAGATGACATCCAGAACAAATCACTCCGTTACCTTCCCAGGGACAGAGGTGAGACTAACTGGCCTGTAGTTCCCTGGGTCCTCCTTCTTGCCCCTCTTGAAGATTGGAGCGATGTCGGCCTTCCTCCAGTCCTCAGGCACTTCTCCTGTTCCCCATGACCTTCCAAAGATGATGGACAGTGGTCTAGCAATAACATCTGCCAGCTCTCTCAGCACTCACGGGTGCATCCCATCAGGGCCCATGGACTTATGGATGTCCAGCTTGGCCAAGTGTTCTCTAACTCAGTCGTCCTCAACTGAGGGAAAATCTTCCTCTCTCCAGACCTTCCCCGTTGCCTCCAGGGTCTGGGATTCATGCGGGACAGCTTTAGCAGTGAAGACCAAAGAAAAGAAGGCATTCAGTAACTTCGCCTTCTCTGTGTCTTCCACCACTAACTAGGGCACCCATCTGATTCATCAGTGGGCCTACATTTTCCGTAGTCTTCCTTTTTCGATTGATATACTGGAAGAACCTCTTCTTATTATGAGCACTGCATGTTTGAGCTGGGCGAAAGTTTAAGGAGGAAGGAGCAGCAGAGAGCAACTGTTGTTGACTATCCACACCCCCATATTTCCCATCCCCCTGCACCACTTAGCAAGGTAGAGGAGTAGTGGGTGAAGGAGTGAAGTTCAGCCTGAGAAGAAGTCTGGGGGGGACAAGGTGTTTTTAACTTTTGGCTTTGTTTCTCACCATCCAACTGTATGTTTAACTAGCAATAAATTAAAATAATTTTCCCTAAGTCGAGTCTGTTTTGCCCATGAAGGTAATTGGTGAGTGATCTCCCTGTCTTTATCTCAACCCAGGAGCTTTTTCACCTTATTTTCTCCCCCCTGTCTTGTTGAGGAGGGAGAGTGAGAGAGCAGCTGGGTTGACATCTGACAGCTGGCCAAGACCAACCCACCACAATACAATAGCACCAATACTTAAAAAGACCTTTTCCCTTAAAAACTACTTAGCCTGTTGAGTCACGTTAAGTTCTTTGAAGTAGGCACAAGTTCATGCCATGCTCAATGTGGATCAGAATTTGTCTATGTTTGCATTCCAAAAGTATATTTCAAATGCTGTAAGATGACTAAGGAGCCTATGTTCTCTTTTTAGAAAGGACTTAGGAACCTCTGCCATCTTGAGCATCATTTGGGTTTAGAATCATAAGACTTCAGACTGTAAGTGCTCAACTTTGCTATTTTCTTAGCTTATGCTAGTTCCTTGTTGATACCAAAATGATATCAGAATAATGAAAATTTTAATAGAGAAGTCATTCAAATCTTTTTATATGAAATTTTTGAATCTTCTTGAAGGTTCTTTGCTTACAATGGCTGAAAAGGGGGTCATTTCTTGTTATGAACTTAGCCCATAATGCCAATATTTAGATATGTTTTATGGATTCTATAGAGAAAACTTCTTAAAAAGCGAAGCAACTGTTTTCTGTAACAGCAGAATTAAAAACAGATTTAATAAATCTTTTTTTGACAAGTGACTCGTTCCTCTAGTGCCTGAGAAGCTGGAAGCTCTTCCAAGCCTGGGAACCTGTAGAATTCTGTAATGTTTACATCTACATTGCTTCTACTACAGCGTAACAGGTAAAACCAAATAAGACCCTAAAAAAAATTTCCAGATTAAAAAAAATAAAAGTTTTTGTCCCAAAACAAACAAACAAAACCCCCCATTTTTATTTACCTGCAGTTAAAGATAGCGGAATAAATTCTGGTAATTCAAGAAAACTGTCTTTCTAAGGATGTACAATTACCAAGGAAACAATCCAAATCACTAGAAAGATACAAAAATAAAAATATCATCAAAAGTCCAGATACACAAAAAGAAATGGAAACATATAGATAAAAAGACAGAAACCTTTCCCTTTTATTGCAATAAGCTTCTCTTATTCATTCATTTTATTTCTGTACTATACTGGTCTCACAGAATAAATTGCAATGGCACACTTCTTTATTGACAAGAAATAATAATACTTACTTGTAATGCCTGTATTTCCACCCTTTCCTAAATGTGGGTCATCTTCTACAGAGGAATTAGCTGTTTCACTAGTCTAAGCAAACATTGTTTTAGTAAAATAATAGTATTTGACATACAAGTCTCTTTATAGATAAATATTCTTTTTTTGTGTGTTTGTGTGAATTGCACAATAAAGAATGCAAGACACACTCTTTGTACAAAACTAAGGAAATACAGGACTGGGAGACCTCGAGCTCTATGTGGTTGGTATGATATTATACAACTGCTTTTATAAGTGTTATGGACTCCACTTTGAAAAATTTTGAATTTTTCTGTTATTCTTCTCCATGACCTTCCGTTTTGATTATATCTGCAGAAACATTCTGCTTTACTTTCTAGGGGTTTCCTTCTAATGTCCAAACAGAAGTTATTTATCATCAGTTTCTATCTACCTCTTTTTGTGCCAACATGACTTTGGTTTTTTTCCTCCCTGGGGTTTGCCTTACATTCTTACCATGCCCTATTGTACATATACACAATAATCAAGCCCTCTGCAACGTACTGGACTAATTAAAGCATACCCACCTACCCTTCTTTTATTATGTATCCTCTTCTTTCTCTTGATAATCCTTGAAGCAATTTATTTTTTCAGTAAAAGTTAATTATTCTTGAAAATAGTTGATCAAAACTCTGCAGTGTTCAAAAGTAGGCCAACCAGTGCCTAATACAATAGAATTAAACAATTCCCTCTATGTGCTGAATATGTCTCAAATGATGAGACTTGTGATCACATTTGCTTTTATTATGGATGTGAATTATTATTTTTCTGCAAGAAAAGGACTTTAGCTTTCATAGCTGTTATTTATAAAGAAGCTGCACTTTGTAAAATGTCCGGTGCTTCATAGTTCATTAAGAGAAGAAAGCCTGTTCCTTAGCAGGAAATCTTTTATCTAAACTTCAGAGCTCTAGTGTTAAAAAAGAAGACTTCAGCATCCGAAATACTGAGCATCTGAAGAGGCTTTATTGTAAACTATAGAATCTGAACAAGTTTAAATTACATTTCAAATTCCTTTTTTTATTCCCAATTTTAGTTTCATTTTATGTGTCACTGGAATAGATCTAAGCTTTTGATTAGCTCTGAGTGAGTACAGATTAAAAAAAAAAAAAAGACTTGGAACTAACCTCTGACATTTTATTCCATGAGTATTTACTACCTTTCTCATAAGCAAGACTGTAAGAATGTTCATGGGTTTCCTGGAAAGCTAAACTATCACAATCCTGTGTAAATCCTATAAGCCGTATAATTGTGGACGACAAATAAAATAAGTCTTTAAAAAATATCACAGCCTGTTTTCTTGATATTTCAGCAGGATAACTGCTAGCAAAACACTATAAATTCATTGCTTGCTGAGTTTTGTACATCCTATAGGTGCATTGTGTTGTCGAAGGAGTCGTAAAGATTTGTATCTGTTCCTTGCTTTCTTCCAAACAGATGGCCATGGTTTAACCCCAGGAGACAGCTCAGCCCCACCCAGCTGCTCGCTCACTCCCCCCTGGTGAGATGGGGGAGAGAATTGGAAGGACAAGAGTGCAAAAACTTGTGGGTTGTTATAAAGATAGTTTAATAGGTAAAGCAACGAGAAATAAGGAATTAATTCACCACTTCCCATCAGCAGGCATGTGTTCAGACATCTCCAGGAAAGCAAGGGTCCATCACATGTAACAGTTGCGTGGGAAGACAAACACCATAACTCTGAAGCTCCTCCCCTTTATTCTTCTTCCCCTAACTTTTATTGCTGAGCATGACATCATATGGTATGGGATATCCCTTTGGTGAGTTGATGTCAGCTGTCCTGGCTGTGTCTCCTCCCAAATTCTTGTGCACTTCCAACCTGTTCACTGGTGGGGTGGTGTGAGAAACTGAGAAGGCCTTGGCTCTATGCAACCACTGCTCAGCAATAGCTAAACCATCCCTGTATTATCAACACTGTTTTGATCATAAATCCAAAACACAGCACCATATGAGCTATTCTGAAGAAAATTAACTCTACTGCAGCCAAAACCAGTACAGAGATTTAAGACAGACACATTTACATCCAGAAATGCCTTTCAAATTACTTAATTTGACCATATACTTTATGATTCTTTCCTTTAATTAAGTAAAAAATTATAGGCGAGAGATTGGCACTTTTGCCACACGATGGCATCAAGGAAGATTTATTGTACAAATTTCCTGAGGGAAATATAATTTTAATTAATTAGCAAATGATATTTTCCAAGTCAGGTTATTTGCAGCCGGAAGGTGAGAGGATTTTATTATAACATCTGAGTACATTAAACATTCATTCATTTACTGTGACATAAAAGCCTGGTGAGATTGGAAATATTACTACTGTCATTTTAAAGCCACAACTGTCCTTGTTTAACCAAATACATAAGACACTTCAAAAAGTCTTGGCATTACCCACCTATTAAAAGTTACGGACATTAAAGAGTTTTGCTTGACTGTTGTATGCATTGAAAGGATTTGTTCACATAGACAAAGTTCAGGCTGCAACACACTTATTCCACCTTCCTGGGTCAGACCAGCATTTCTCTGGTTCAACTGGAAAAGATATGGCAAGAGTTGCTTAAAATAGAGTACTAACTGTATTCATCTAAAAACTAAAGTCTAAGAAATAAATGGGAGAAATAATCCCCCACAAAGATTTTGCACTGAGTGTGAAACAGAAATAACAGGGTACAAACTTACTATGAATTATGTATTTATTAGAATAGCTCATGCTATTAGAGAAGAGGTAATATATACTAAAGCAACCTTACAGTTATGTATTGTATATGCTGTGTATAATTTACATTGCAATTTTATTGTAATATAGGCATTATATGTTGTAATATCATAGTAATCATGTCAAAAAGTAACTCAGATGCCCTCTGGATGGAATTACCAGGCTTAATGAGGAAAATGCCAGTATTATTTCCCTATAATGACATCTATGTTTAAAAAGGATTCAAGGAAACATCTAGGGAATTATGAACATCTAAGTTAGATGCCAGTACTGGTAAATTAGTGGCAGATGTTGTAAAGAATAGAAGTAACAATCACCTGGATAAATATGACTTGGGAAAAGTAAAAATAGGCTTAGCAAAGAGTAGGGATGCCACAAAATCCAGGGAGATTTGCTCTCTAGAGAAGTCCGTCTGCCAGCAAGGATGCGAGTGGGGGAGTCTGGGTGGTGGTTGCTGTGGCAGGTTCCTGCAAACACTCAGCAGCATTCCTCACCAATGGGACCTACCAAAAGGAAGTTGCCGTAGGAAAAGAAGGAAAGTCTTAAAGTGGAAAAGTAGTAGGTAAAAAGTACAAAACAAAGGATTGGAATAAATATTTTCTCACAGAGAAGGCCAAACACTAGCAGAGCAGATTTCTGCTCTGCTAAGACAGAGAGGTCTACTAAATCTTGGATTGCACAAAGAATGATTTTTTCTTCTGCAGAATATCAGGTGACACAAATGAAACTAACAGGCAGGAAGTTCAAAACAAAAATAGCAGTATTTCTACAGAGTTTCAAAACTTCTACCCTCAAGGGGCTATAGAAATCAGAAGTTTTTATTTGGCTCAGAAATTAGAAGTTTTTATTTGGCTGGAAAAATTTGTACAGAATAGTCCATCTGGGATTAAAAACAAAGACACTTGTGGGGAAGTATTGATATCCGTTTCTTCTATTCCTGTATTTTTCATTGCTGTGTAACAGATACTTGGTCAGACTGCTGTTTTCATGTTAAGATTTTCACCACGAGGGAAATGTGTGTGAAATGTAAGAATACTCAATTAAATTTGGAACACCTTTTCTTTGTTACATGACATTTTTCCCTATTTTTCAGTCTTTAATAATATGCAATACCATTACCAACAAGTTCACTGATATTTTATGAACAAAACCACTAATGCTGTACATTTCCATTTTCTGTAAACAGCATTTACACAGCATGAATATATTGTATTAAAATGATGTGCTCTGTTATGGATATATCAGTAGAGAGAGAGAGATGCAGTTTAGTAAGGTAATTCAATCTTTATATTTGATTTTGGTGTATTTGTTTCTTCCTATTAATAAGATTTAAATCTAGACCAACATCAATAAGCTATTTTCTGAATTAAAACAAACAAAATCACTACATTTTACACAAATTCAGATGTTATGACAGAAAAGTTTTCCTTTTTCATTTAAGCATTGTATAGAGAGACATGATAAGTATAGGAACTCATCATATTGAGGTAAAAACCAATGATATAGCTGCGTAGATAATCAGTCTACACAGCTGGGTATTTTTGCAGAATAGAAGAATTTTTCTAGAGAAAGTACATTTCCTGGATTGGATTAATGCTTTTGACATACACTTTCACACAATCTATCTTTCTTCTAACAAAGACTTTTGTTTCCGTATCTGCTTAAAGAATAAACCCATTAAAAATGACATCAGAAATGGCACAGTAATATTTTTAGTCCTCTCAATTATTTCAACATCACTCAAGAGTATCAAATTTTCGCCTCTGGATTCTGTTCAATATACAATGATGCCCCATAGAAACTAGTAGAATGGTAAAACCTCTAGCGGGTAAATGCACACCATTTGCATAGTAACCACAGAGATCTAACGTTAAAATCTCATCTTAATGCCACATGCATTGTTTTCTTTTTCTCTGTAAACACCACTATATCTTCACCTGCTCTATTCCATTTTCTCTTATGCCTTTAATAATGCAAATTGCTATTATTTGTCTCCTCTGACAATTTTAGGGTCAAAAAGCTCTTTCAGAAACAGTGTCAATGTTCATATATGACACGACTTAATTTAAGCTGGAGCTTGTTTATTCCTGCAGCAGCATGTTTTCTGTGTCAGCATTCAAATTCAACTGTCTCCTTGTACAGTCCATATAAAAAGTGATAATTGAATGTATTTTCTATCATAACCCTAGGCCACCTGTAAAGAGATTGGTAAATTACTCTCAGCATCAGTTTAACAACTGCAGAAAGTGAGGAAAAAAATAATGCTAATTAAAACAACAAGGTTAATGTCATGGAAGAATATTTTCTTTCCACAGCAGGTAGCACATCTGGAAGAGACTTCATATCTTTACACATACAGCCTACCCCTCCAAAACCCCACCCAAAAATACTGCACAGTTTTCCTGGAAATAAATACTACACCAAAGTAGCACAACTTCTGGTTTTCTGGAATATTTATGAAAACAATTGTCCATACTTCAAAATTGAGTTAACAATGTATGTGCAGTGATGTGGTGTGTCAACCCTGGCTAGCAGCTAAGCCCCACCCAATTACTTGCTGACCCCCTGATCCCCCCTCAGCAGGATAGGGGAAGGGCAAAGAGAGAAAAATTTGTGAGTCAAGATAAACACAGTTTAATAAGTGAAGAAAAGCTGCGTGTGCAAGCAAAGCAAAATAAGGCATTCATTTGCTACTTCCCGTCGGCAGGTAGATGTTTACTGCTACCTGGAGAGCAGGGCCTCAGCAAGCATGGTGGTTACTTGGCAAGACAAATGCCATAAGCCCAAATGTTCCCCCTTCCTCCTCATTTCCCTGAGGAAATTTTTATTGTGACCACAAGGTCATATGGCATGGAACATCCCTTTGGTCAGTTTGGGTCAGCTGTCCTGCCTGTGTCCCCTCCCAACATCTTTCACACCACCACCCTACTTGCTGGGGGCAGCAGCATGAGAAATGAAGGCCTTGATGCTGTGCAAACATTGTTCAACAATAACTAAAACATCACTGTGTTGTTAAACATTGGTGTGTTTAGTCACAAATCCAAAACACAGCCCCATGTGGGCTGCTATAAAGAAAATTAACTCCATCGTAGAGAGACCCAGTACAATCTCCACCCTTTATTCCATACTATTTATGTTGTGCTCACAAGTGGGTCCCACACTGTTCAATACACCCTCATTAACCACCTTTCCCCTCACCATCCTTTGATATATATGCAGATATCATTCCCTCAGTCTATGGGTCACTCCTGTAAAATGTCCATAAAATGTCCAGAGTCCATTCAGCCCATGGCTTGGGTTCCATCTGTGATGGTGGGTGCTCAGGAGAGGAGAGGCGGTGTGTTGTGTTGAGTTACTGGGCACCAAAGTCAGCTCAGGCAGGGTCACTGCTGCACTTGCCTGGCTTCTTGCAAGGCTCATCCTCCTGCTGTAGAACTTTTATGAGATATGGTTCCGATCATGGGTTACAACTTAAATTGCAAGTGTATCCACTGCAAGTGAATAAATAATGTATTTTTAAATGTTTTCTTTTTTTTTTCATTGTTCTTGCCAATGCTCATAGGTGCTTTAGCCCCTTGTCCTCTCTTATTAAAAATGACCACGATTTCCCTCTCAAATGTACCTATTTTTTGTTTGTTTACATAACCAGGCAAGATACACTTATTAGTATGTTCTAACATACATTTATGATGATTTTGCTGCAAAGTTTATTTCTGACAGAGCTTGTACTTACTGAAACAATTACATTGTAAAAATAAGCAAATATATTCCATTCTACAGGAAAAGCTCCCTAGCATGCTTTGAAATCATATGCAAACAATCCGTGTAAGCTATGTACATTTCTGTTGGCCTATTATGATGTTCAAGTTCTTTGTGTTAGCTTCCAGCTCTGTTGCTGATGTTGTCATTTGATACTTGACACCAAAACTCCTCACGTGTGCTTTCTTCAACAGGTTTCTCTTTCTTAGCTTGCGATGGCAAAGGGTATTCTTTTACATGATTCCCCCTTCCTCCAGTAAACTTGAGTTAGTAGGTGTCAGACACTGGAATAAATTTACATTATATTTATACAGGCGATCCTCTTATTCAAGGTCACTGAGGTATGAAACGAATCGTATTATACTGTCTGTTTCCTTACTTCAGGCAGTTATCACTGAGACTAAGACTATCTTTCTGTCTGCTTCCAGAGGGCAAGATAAACATAAATGTGGTTCAAAAAAAATTAATTTAGAGTTGACAAGAGTTTAGAGTTAGGTCTTGAGTTCTTATTTGCTCCTCTGGTTTCCTCCGGGGAAAAAATCGAGTTATCTTTTATTCAGGTTTCCAGCTCTCATTTTCTATTCAAAAGTAACACATTCTCTTTTTTGAAATTTCTCCTTGTCACATTGCTGCTGGTCACAATAACCCTTTATGAAGAGAAAAGCAGATATGATTAAAATGTCCCTTAGTGGGCTTGATGAAGACATAGTAATGGCAGCAATTTCCATGCAATTTTCGTAAAATATCTCAGCACTTACTGAACATCTAAGTAGTTCTTAACTACTAAAACTTTTAATCCACCTTGTCTAATTGTACACATTCCTATTAAGAAATGTTCTTAATATTTCTTACAAAAAGTTGAATGTTCTAGAAATAAATGCTGGAGGTTACGCAATATCCTTACGAAAATTGAGTACATTCTGCTAAACCTTGTGTATGTGCATGTAGAGATCATCACTTGCAAAAAGAAACTTAAGCTTTCATAGCAAACTAAGCAAAAAAATTAATTCAGGGCTTGTGCTAAAATAAACGTGATTAATTTTTTTGAACTGGACAGACATCAAAATATAGCTGCTTTAGGTTGGTGAAAGTAGTTTCATATAGATATTTTCCATCAGTTTTTAGTGTAGATCTCTGAAGCATACTGAAGAAATAAAATCTTATTATTTATGTATTTTTAAAAAGGATTCTTCATTAAATAGCACATCTGAATTACAGATTGTATTACTCCTGTTATTTTTACTAAGGACCTGCAACAAGAACAGGTCTCTCATGGTATTGAAACAAAAGCAGTGAAGTCTAGGACGAGCAATGGTTCTGCAGTTTAACTCTTTTATATTGAATGTGCTTGTTGATACATTGGCTCAAGTTTTCTTCAAATGCATTCAACTGTGGGTTTTCCATTGACTTTTGTAGGAGCTAGATAAGAATTTCCAAGGGCAAAAGCTATTAAGTGTAAGGTGTATTATTAATGTGTTTATGTCTCTCTTACTATATTTATTATAAGCACATTCATGAAAATGCCATTAATATTAGGGCTGATTTATAAGAATAGGGTACTGTTTACAGCGAGAGTACTGCACACTGGAAATATTTTATTTAACTTGACTATATGCATTTGCAATTTATTAAGACACTTGTATCACTCCAAAGAACAGTCTCTATTAAGAAGATCGATGACCTGCAGGTTTACAATGTTTTCTTCTGAACCTCAGTGTTGAGGGGAAAAGATTGTTCAAATTTTTATTGAGAATTGATTTGTATGCAACAAATTTACCAAATAATACAAATACACTCATAAGGTATGTCATAACCCATTTAAAGATAATGAAATAGAATTTAATAGCATTAACATACATGGAGATAAAACATGTCGGGTCCAAATCAATCTTCTTGTAGGTACCAACTGCTCTCCACATTCTATATAGGAAACCACAACCTTGCATGGGTACAGGGGATGTCTCAGGGCTTCATACATTCCTGAAAGAGTCTGGATATGAGTTTGCTTACTAGAGTTTACTCATTAAAGTTATGAGCACTGCTGTCTGTTCATATCTACCACTGCTCCATCCAGAGCTATTGTAGCTTTAATGGTCATATATATTTCATACATCCATGCATGAAAAATGAGCATTTGAGGTCCTTTTTACATTTTTTATCCCATATTCTTAATGCTAAGTCAACAGGATTTGAACACAAGCCTAGATGCTTAAATGAACCAGGACACCGTTCCACAATGTATACATATACATAGACATAGACGTAAATGTAGATGTAGACATAGACGTAGACATATACTAAATAATTTCACATATATAAATACATATATATGTATATGAAAAACAAAATTGCTATTAAATAGAGAGAAGTATAAGATGAAATGGAAGCTAAATTGGCAGCTGGACAAGATGATCATTGTAGGTCCCTTCCAACTAAAAACTGTTCTGTTCTGTTCTATTCCGTTCTATTCTAAAAGATACAGGGGAGTACTACCATTAGACACACAGCTTTCAGGAAACTTTGGTTCAAGGCCTAGCTGTTACATCCTGGTCCAATCGTGGGTCTAGGGGGGGTTCATAATAATTCCAAGCATGAGATTAAGACACAAACGAGGTCAAATGCCATTCACTAGGACTTTATTGTTATTTCCCAGCAATAGTCACTGAGATGAGTGATAGAGTAAAGGCGGAAGTAGGGAAAAGGTAGAAAGGAGAAGCAGTATTACGGAGCACGGCAAGAGTATAGTCATCACCACAGGCCTGCGGTGTCCCAACGGCCCTCTGGAGTCAGCGGCATCCCATTGATCTGTGATTCTCAAGTCGTGATGGTGGTAAGGGTCCAATTGGGATAAGGCATAGCACTAGCTTATAGTTTCTGCTAACTTGCAGTTCGGCCATCAGCGCTATGGTCACCTTTGCTCAACAAATCATCATTTGACACAGTTGCCGTATAGGCTTTTCCTGCCGTTGTCATTTGGGCATCACTTGGTATTGCACAGTCACAAGAAACAGAAAACCCTTTTCCTGCCGTTGTCATTTGGGCAGCACTTGGTATTGCACAGCCATGAGAAACAGGAGACCCTTTTCCTGCCTTTGTTACCACATACGGCAGCAGGCGAACCTTGAGACATCTTGTTTTTCTGTCGGTCTCCTACACTAACAGCTGCGTATTAGAAGATACAGCCTAAACAGGTGTGTCCTCACAGAGGTAGATACAGATATGAGAGAATTAAATTACATTTCCTAGGATACATGACAGTTGAAAATACGTATCCGTACTCTGCACCTTTTAGCAGAGCATTGTATTTGAGTGTCATGCAGTATTAAATGGGAAATTAAAATGGGAAATTAAGTTGGGGGGAAAGGGCATCTTCCGTGAAAGTTTCCTGAAAGTTGCTACAACATATCAGAAACTGCAAATTTCCTCCTGAAATATCTAGCCAGATAAGTTGGTAGGGAGGAATCAGTGAATAACTGACCTTGTGAGCAAGAATGTATTGTTTTTCTTGAATGTATTTTAATGATAACACAAACTAGATTGAAACAGCTCTGAAGGTTACTCTAAGACTTATGAAGTGAGGGTCAAATGTCTGTGATGAATGTTATGAACCCATTCAGGATAGAAGAAATTAGTTTTGTATATTATTTAGGAGCTTATAAAAAGTGACTGGTGGTATAGGAAAGTTGAGAGATGAAAACAACAGAAAAGAAGATCCTGACCTAACATTATGAAGGACTAGCACCAGCACACCAGAAGCAGTAGCAGGACCTGAACTTCCCTTCTGTGATGCATGAAATCTGATGAAATCTCACTCAGCAGTATCATCCTTTATTTGCAGTAGACATACAGTTAATTTGATGCAGCCTGTAGCTGTTGATGAAGAAGCCACACCATAGGTGACATAGCATGTCAATCTGTTTGCATTTTGATGTAATATGGTGTGTTGGGATAACTGTCTGCACTCTACAGAGAAATCCTTTCCCAACTCTTTTGAGAACCATCTGGAGAATGGACTCAAACTATCCATCAGTCAGCAGGCAGGCAGCAAATGGAGCCATGCATACCTCAAGAGTTTCTCTGAACTTGAGGCTCATTCTGTATTTGAAAGCAGACCATGAAACATTCCACAAAAGACACACACGTCCCAGGAAACAGTTACAATTCTCAATCAATGGGTTTGTAGCTAAAGCATTTCAGTTTTCAATTTGTGTCAGAAGTACAACTTTCTTTCAGAGAATTTAAACAAAAATAGCTATTCTTGTTGAAATTTGCTAAATTCAAAATAATATTAAAATATGCAGGTATTACTTAACAAGAAAAAAAAACTTTTCTGAGCAAAGTTACAATAATATCTACATATACACAAACTGTTCTCAGGGCATTTCCAACTCGTACTGTACAGCTGCCCAATTTTTTTATTATATCTTTACAATATTAAGTAAAACAGGTAAGCTTCAATCATCAATACTTAAACTAATTTAATTTGATCATTTGTCTGGTCAGAGGTCCAGTGTAATGTATTCATCTTGTCAGGTGGTTGCCATATTATGGTTGTTGAAAATGATCTACTAAATATTGGACTTCTTAATCTGTGTATTGAAAAAACAACATAATATTCAAAATTCTTAATACGTTTTGAATGACACTAAGGAAAATCACTGGCATGGAGCATTTTTGGACAACTGTTAAATAAGTAAAACTTATTTAAGTTTTAAAATCAGAAGACTGTTTTTAAATTCCTTTTTTAACAAGGAAGCGGATAGTTACCTGTGAAATTTCTACATATAAGCAAAACTCCTACTGGCTTTATCAACACTGACATCTACTTTAAGTGACAGGAAGACTCCAAGGGAATTTGGCTTTTTTTCAGTCATTCTCTGAAACAAAAACAAAAATCACAAAATGTACTATTTTCTTTCTTGAGTGAAAAGTAATATCATTACTAGTTTATATGATATTAATGTAGAATTACTGGAAACACATACAAAGATAAGTGGGCAAAAACTGCTACATTTTTTGCTTATGTTTGAATACGTAAATGGCACAACAGCTAGAAATATGGCACTCTGCAGAATATGTTTCACAAAACTTCAGAGATACTATCAAAATTATATTTTATAAGCTGCAGAATTCTATCAACTATGTCTATATTTAGCCTCATTAAATTACAGTTTAGTGAAGAATATATTGACTTTCCGCAGGCATAATAAGAGATCTTCACATTTTTTAAACGGATTTCACCCTGCCTGCAAGTTCTTTGCACTTTCAGGGATAACATTACTGTTCTCAAAAAAACAGTTGCCTTTTGTGTAGGTAAATACTTATTTTAAAAGTAGTTTAACCTGTTAAACCAGTGGCTCCCAGACCATGGTCTGCAAAATAATCAATGTCCAGAAGAGTGTCACAGTGATCCTCAGACAATTCTGAAATTATACCATCTTTTACCAATCTAAAAACTATTCAAAACTTATCTACATTAGAACTGTTCTCATCATTACTTTCCAACTTTACATAATTTTCTTTTCACATTCAAAACCTTATTTTGCTCTCAAATAGTGCATGTGACTGATTTGTGATTGATGATTATATTTTAAAAAAACTTTTTAATCATCTTTGACTACTAAGGTCTCGTTTGGGAAACAAGCAGATTCAGCCAACTGATCTAATTACTAAGTCAGATCACTGCTTTTAGAGGGGAGAACACATTGCTTCAAAAGCATCAACTTGACTGCCACGTACTCTTTTAATAATAACAAGCTGCAGTTAAAATCAATATAACTTGCTTTTGGGTTTTTTTTCACCCCAGGCATAACTCTAAAGACTTTTTATAGAAACAATCCATGTTATGGGCAAAACTCCATCAACATTTTATAGGAAATACGTTTTATCCTACTTTCCTCTATCCTTGATTTCTCCATAAAGTATAATGCTTAATCCACCTGGAGTATTGC
>VYXH01003732.1:768088-791964 GCA_013397275.1 Burhinus bistriatus | reverse complement strand
TAAAGGTCATCTAGCCCAACCCCAAGNCATTATTCTTTAAATGCCTTTCAGTAGTACCCAGTATAATCTTCTCCATAATTTTTCCAGGAACTGAGGCTAGAGTAACAGGTCTGTAGTTACCTGGGTCTTCCCTCATACCCTTCTTGTAAATTGGATTAACATTGGCTAACTTCCAGTCAGCAAGGACCTTCCCAGACTCCCAAGACCTTTGGTACATGATTGAGAGGGGTCCTGCCATAACATCCACTAGCTCCTTCAGTACTCTGGGATAAACCCCATCAGGCTCCAGGGACTTGTGAGTATTCAGCTCATACAGCTAGTCCCTTTACAATTTCAGTGTCCATAAATGGAAAGTCACTGTTCCCACACTCGTGGTCCTCCAGCTCAGGGGACCGGGCAGCCCAAGGTCTGTCAGTATTAAAGACTGAGGCACAAAAAAAAAAAGCACTGAATGCCTCCAGTTTTTCTTCATTCCTATTAGTCAGGTGACCATCTTCAATAGTATTGGTCCAATGTTCTCTTTAGACCTCCTCTTGCTATTACCGTATTTTAAAAAAGCCCATCTTGTTATCTGACACAGCACTAGCCAGTTTCAACTCAATTGAGCTTTGGCCTTTCGTGTCTTCTCCCTTCATATACGAACCAGAGCTCTGTGTCATTTCTTTTCATTGACTATAAAGAGAACACGAGGATACTAGCTGAGATGTAGATGCTTTCACTGTATACATCTAAAATTAGATGACTTCAGGCACCAGTACAGGGGACTTTACAGGTGCATACATGAATCAGGGATACATGCAAATAACAGGAGCTTAATTCTGGGAGAATGACCTTTGAAAATTCCCTCTCTAAGGACTGATTGAAGCACCAGAATGAGTGTATTTACAAAGAATGCTAGAAAGTTTCTAACTGTTCCATCAGCTCCTGTTACTCAACTATGACAGTAACATTACCTGGTTCCTACCTTGGCAATGTTTTTTTTCATAATCTGTACGCTGGCGACGCAAACAGCATGGGAGTGAGAGGTAGGAGATGGGGACAAGTTGGGGGATATTGAAACTTTCTTCTGTTGTGGCACAGGGCTGGTGCTGTGAGGGGACTGCATGGTAATATTCTCAATAGGTATGGTCAATCCTGGGCAGAAGGTCCACCGTGTCCTTAGACTCATTTATCATATTTGTGCAAACCTTAAAGGACTATGAATCTCCTGAACTTTTCCGTGGCACTTGCTGGAAATCTTGCAGCGCATAAAGACAGAGTAATTGAATATACGAATTCAGGCTTTGTAATTTAGCCTTCTGTGGAGTGGGTTCTACTAAAATTGTGTCTGTAAAGTGAATTCTATATGTACAGCTTTGCAACTAGTCCACTGAATACAGGTTAAACAAATACAGACAGGGTCCAATGTCTACCAAACTTTGACAATATGTCCATGAGTCTTGCCTCAAGCATGATGTGGCAAGTAATTCTCCATGGCTGTTCATAGAAGGAATCTGCTGCCTTTTGTGCCAGTAGCCCAGAGATATGTACGCATGCTGCTGGAGTGCGCACGAGGCACATAGCCTTTGCTTAGACTGTACATGCATATTGTTATGAGGATAGATACCCCCCGGAAAATAATGAGAAAACAATTAATCTATTGCACTAGGGGCTTAGGGCAGGAGCCAGCCAACTGTTGCGTATCCATAGAATCACCCAGTCCGAAGAAAGTATGTCTTAATGATTTAATTACTTTTCTCATCTGAGTGGATATTGTAATTCTGATTAGAGAAGCTGAGGATGAACACGCTTAAAACTAATAAATACAAAGTGCATTCATCTGAAATGAGCATCATCAGCACTCACAATGAAATTTCATTTATGGGCATTGTTTCATTAAATGTAACCTCTAGCTTATTACAGACACATTATTTTTCATTTTTTATGCATGATGTCATTCCTTTATTTAAACAGACCATGGTAAATATTTTATGAAACCATTAAAGGAACAAATAATAAATTTCTGCATTAAAAATGGATCTGTGAAAGTGTCTGGCAACTAAAATACAAACAAACAAATAAACAAAAAGAGTGGAATTATGTTGCAATCTGTCGGAAATTCTCCTGGAGTTTTATCTGTGGTTTGGCCACTGTTACTCTATTTCTCACTCAGTTGGCCTATTAATATGAGATGTGTAAAATGGTAGAAATATGTGAGCTACCTTGGGGCAGAATATGATGATCTTGCTCTACCTCAGACTTTTAGAGGATGCTAATTGTATGCTGGGCTTTTTGTTTCCCCCAAAGCCCTGTTTCATGTATTTAATTAGAGATTTTTAACTTTTAAAGCATTTGCTGTGCACACTGGCAAGTATTTTTAAGAACCATGTCCTATGTACTGAGGCAATTGTGCAGATTAGCTAAAAGAGTCATTAAGCATATCTGCTCGCACAAGACTGTCATAATCCAGTCTTCTAGCATAATTTTATGGCTGCTGCAAAAGGCAGGATACAGATGGGGTGTTGAACTTGCAGCTTAGCACCTCCTGTGAATCACATTGGTTTCAGCAAGAGCTGAGAGAATTCTTCAGTTTGCAAAATCTGGGCCGTCAAAAGACAGCAATTAGTCTAATGGAAAACCCTACAGTCTTTATGTGGAGGAAACTCACACTGAACTTGGGCTTTGAGAGGCCAGTACAGTTCTACTGAAGTCAAGAGAAAGATTCCCATTGACTTCACAGAGAGCTGCATCAGGTAACTAATTACTAAAATGCAATCCTGCAGGAAGCGGGGCCAACGCTTCTTCATCTCCCAGAGGGGATGGTTGTGGTGATGGTGGGAAAAATTCATTGTACTCAGCATCTTCCAGCACTGCTCTGTACCTGAGAGGTTTGAATCTTAAATGACTGAAATTCAAGAGACATTTTCTTCCTGCTCCAGAAAAAAAGAAAAAGAAAAAACAATGACAGAAATCTGAATACACGGATTTGAGTTTCAGTGCTAGTGTGTTGTTGCCAGGTATTACTTTTCAATTTTCTCCTTGAAGAAGGGAACAGCTTTGTCAAGGTCATGCCACAAATAAATCATTTCTCTGTTTCAGCAAGGTCTTGGTGAAGCAACAGTAATCAGGACCCTCTTAAATTAGGGTTTCTTTCTAAGGAACGGATTCCTATTTCAAATGACCTCTTGCCTCTTTTTCTTTTTCTTCTTCTGTTTTTAACATCTAAGTGATTTGCAAACTTGTCGCATTTCAAGGACATAATTAAGAATGCTGATTACATTGACATAATTCTCAACACTGAATAATGTGAACAGGAGTGCACTCACTGCTTTTTAAATACTTTTGTCCCAACCTCTATAAATAAACATAATTAATAGAACTTGAGAAATAAAACAGGGCATGGTCTCTCCTCAGAAGGTGCCAGGTTGAGAGTGTAGATCTTCATGCATCAAGAAAAGCATGTAACTGGTAATATGTTGTCTTCAAAAGAGAATAAACTGTGTTTATGACAAGGCTTGGGCTTGATGAGAGTAAACGGATGTTGCTCTGATACCATTATTTTTTCAAAGTACACATTAATATCTTCTAAATGCAAGTCATGGCTCTCATTAATGCCATTATTATGAATTACTAAGACCTCCATCCATTAGTTTGGTCACAGTGTTCTTCGTTAATAGGTGACCTATCTTTAACCAGATATCATATTTTACATAGATTGTCTGTTGATAACACGAGAAAAATACCAATGCATAATTAATTTTATTTTTTAATTAATTCTCTTTATTAATTAATTCTCAATATATGATGCTGTATGGATTCAAAACCAGAAAGGTACTAATTAAAATTTTGTTTTAATTAGCCTTGCATATGCATATTCTGCAGTGCTCAGTGCAACAGAATTGGTGATCAGGAGGATGGTTTAGAACTCCTGATGGGGTTAGAAATACGGTTCAATAGTAACCTAAGTGGTATCAGTGCTGCTCAGGAAGGAAGACTGCAGAGCCATTTTTCCATAGTCCTTTTTCTGGTTGTGCAGTGTACTATCTTCCAACTGTGATCCTAGAACAGTTTCAAATTAGTAATGAGGTTAAGGGGTGGAGATGTTACTGTTGTGGTCTGCAACTGCCAAGGAAAGCAAGTACCTTTTCATTCAGCCATAACTTAATCTATCACTTGCAAGACGTTGCTACAACTTGTGTATGTCCCTTTGTGTGACTTTTCAACCAGTAGATAGTGAAATTCTCTGCAAGGAGGTTTTGCGTCAGCTGAATGCCCCAAGCTCATCTAAAAACACTTGGATTATGGTCCTGCATGTAACAGGAATTAGAAGAGGTTTTTTTCAGAAGTTGCCAACAGCCAGTCAGTGGCACATGGCAGAGCACTAAGCATGAATCTGAGGAACACATCAGAGGACCTTCATCATATCTTCCAGGGTGTTGCTTTTTCTCTTTCTCTCTTAATTTATTTTATTTTTTATTTTTCATTTTCAAATGCTGATAGGAGCCTGAATCATTTAGATGGATTGAAAAATGTCACCTTTCTGTGGTGTCTCTACCCTGAGCTGTTTCCTTCCTTCTGCTATCTTCAAAGAGCTCCACAGAACAGTTTTTCATGCAGTTTTCCCTGCTTTTTGATGGAGCCACCATTATGGTCTTGAAGGCCATCAACAAAAGCTAGATTTTGGCCTGTCCTTTCTCCCTGTTGCACCCTCTTACCACCCGGCTGTTCCTCTGAGCCCAAGGGTGCTCTGTAGCCTGGGCCTCCAGTAGTTGTCCACGTCCCACAGACCAGCCCTGCTCAACCCCTCTTGTGGAGAGGAATGTACTGAAAACTATGAGACTTGGATGCTGGTGACGAAAGCTGTGTAAGTAGTGATCTTTCCAAGGCCTTTTTTAAAAGTTATGAATGTTCAGCATATTAAGAGACTGTATAGGGGAACATCTGTTCATGCAACATCATTCCAAAAATCTGGAGTATGGAACAATGACTAACATTTAGAGAATAAGAACTTGCTGGGAGATTTCAGTTTGTTTAGATTTTTTTTTTTTTTTAATTCTATTTTTTCCTCCCGTAGAGCTTCTTCAAGGACTTGAAGTCTTTGTAATTATTCCAGGCAAGTGCTCCTAGCATTGGGTTAGATGTCCTCAGTAGAAAACAAGAAAACACCATACTAGCAAAGTGGCAATCGTGAAGAGCTACGTATCTGGAATTAAAGTAACACACTGTGGCATTCCAGCTGAAGATTTTCATTCAGTGCTAAAGTAAGCTTCTATTATGGATGGAAAAAGCAATTTTTGTACAATTACTCAAATGGCAGCATTCTTGTAAGCTTTTGCTTTTGTATTTCCTTTCAGAAGGAAAATACATATTTTTTTAATTTTCTAAGGAAAAGTTTGGTAATGACTGAGAGTTGGAAATATGAAATTTTACTTTGGGTGACTGAGTAAATTGTCCAAGCTAAAAATTTTATTTTTATCAGTTTAATGGCTATGCTTCGGAATGTATATTTAAGAAAAGTCATAATTTTCCTGTTTACTGTCAAGCAGATTCACCTGTTTTTCCGTTAAGTGATACCGCAGATACGGAGGTTCACATAATCTAAGTCTTTCTGTGTACATTAAAATTGTATCAGATCAGAGGCAATGGAGGAAAGAAAGATTATGTTTGTTATAATAGCTTTTGGAAGAAAAAGCCCCACTATGGTCAGATCCTATTCATGTGTATTCATTTTTAAAATAATCTTGCAGTATCTGTTTGACCTTAAAACAATTCAATGTAATGATATACCATAGACCACAGCAATACTAAATACCCTGTTTATTTGAGGATTGGAGGTATCATTGCTCATTGTCTGGCACCAGTTTTGTACAATAACAACTTCCAAGGAAGGCAGCATATTAATTCTGATACAGAAGGGCATTTCTCTGCTCTCATTTATGTCACAAACCCCCATGAAATCAGTAGGCTTGAACTGCGTTAGATGTTAGGAAAGTATGTGTCTGCAATCAAGTTGCTGCTTCTTGTGAGATGTCTTCCATATGTAGTTCATCTATTATCTAGAATGAGAGAAGATTGCCTCTTACCTCTCTAATTGATGTTCTGCACTGAGCTCCAGCCTTTGGATCAGCAAATCTTGAAGGGCTTGTTTCTTCACTGCTGTGCGTGGTGGCTGCAGTGTAAAGCCCTAAAGATTTAGATTCCTCCTCATTCAAAACGATGTACGTTTCCTCACCATAAATCTTCTTGCCAGCCCTTGAAGGGGACAGCTGCCTCTGTGGGCGGGCCAGGAGATGATAAAGTCTTTGACCTTGCAGGTTCTTTTGCTTCTCTCTACTGTACTTTGCTTGCATGTGTGTGGGAAAGGAGAAAAGGGAATTCGTAACCTGTGTTTTGTCTCACCTGTGGCTTTTTAGAGGATAACATATGGCAATGTAACTCATAAGATTGCCATGCACAAAGTCATGGCCAACTGATGTCAAAAACATGCTGGGAGGTTAGATGTAGTAGACCAGATCTGATCTCAGTTGCACGGCTATGGATGTAAACATACGTAACTTTTCAGAGGTATAAACAAGACCAGAATCCAGCACCTTATAATTAACGTCCATCATGCAGATTAACAGCTTAAATTTTGTATTGTGAGACAGAATTGTTCTAGATATAATGATAGAATGATGCAGTAAAGTCCAAACTATTTTTGTTGATTATGCCAATAAAAGCTCATTGTTAACCATCCATTCTAGGTAAAAGTAATAGAAATAATTTACAATTATGAATGATGCACTACCAGGAAATAAAATTCAAAAATGAGGGTTAGTTTTGGCTATTTGTTAAGCCGAAGAAACTGTCTTGTAGTATGAAATAGCTGTCCTGTTCAGGTGTCACAATAAATTTATCACGTCCAAT
Source organism: Burhinus bistriatus (assembly GCA_013397275.1). Taxonomy (NCBI): domain Eukaryota; kingdom Metazoa; phylum Chordata; class Aves; order Charadriiformes; family Burhinidae; genus Burhinus; species Burhinus bistriatus. Next base: position 785,079 of record VYXH01003732.1, on the reverse strand, counting down.
AAAATGTAGAAAGTATTGTTTTTCTAATATTAGTGAAAGATGATGTCCATTTATATTAAATTTTTCATTCATTTCTAATTGGCTTAAAATCCGGTTTAGCTACAGCTCTTTCACTCATAACTTGTTTAAAGGATTCTAATTCTCATAGATAAATAGGCATCCTGACGTTTTTCATTTTCATCCATCATTAAGTTTCTTATGGCTGAGGTTGCCGGTTGCGCATTGCCTTTCCATTATGCTATCAACTTCTGAAGTAACTGGGTTCAGATTGGATCCATTTATTTCATTCAGTGCCTTATCTGCCTCTTTCCCCCACTTTTTTAAGCACTGCCGAGGGTCATATTGAAAAACTGTCTCCAATTCCAACTGAAATCAACCAGGAAATGGCTTTATTTTACTTTTAAGTGCGATTGAAATCAAACAGGACTGCATCATTTTATAAAATGGTCATTTACAATACAGTGGCTTGTATGCTATGTTGAAAGCACCCTAAATTTCCTATATATGCCTGTTTTTCATTTCACTCATTTAGAATTGCTTCAGAAATAGAAAATATTGTGAAGAGTAGGGTGTCATTAAAAAAATGCATATTTTTTTGAAACGAGACATTTCTGTATACTGGAAAGAAGGAACACGTGTACTTTAGATGGATAAGAGTAATAGGCTCTGAAGGGCAAAATAAATCAAAAGATCGTTCCTTTCCAGTAGCACCGAGAGACTGAAAGAGAATGTCAGGCTGCAGAGGCAGTGTGTTTTGATACACTATTTTCAATAAAGGAGAGAACGGAATGGGAGACTCAGAATTAGAATTTCCTCATACTTTGCTGTTATTTACGAATGCACTTCCTCAAGGACTGCTTTCTGGGGCAATCGGTAGTATGTTTTCATCCTGCTTTAATCCTGACCCCTGTTTGAAGTGATCCAGGATAGTCATCAGGGTGACTGTTGAAGTCTGGGACTGGGTTTTGAAGAAACAGGGCTCATTCTAGATTTGTAAATATGTAACAATGATATCTTTTACAAGCGTGAAGAGAATGGAGCGAAGCCTGCAGGTTACATTTTCCTGACACTGTGGGACTGTTGGAGGTTGGGAGTTTTTATTCTGTTCTTCACCTCGTTATTGTACTCTTTTTTTTTGAACTTCCCATGGTGGTTATGGATAAGGACAGCCTGTAAGATGTGCGTGGGGAAACTGTTGTTATTCTTGAAATTTCTGGCTTATAAAAATTGGCTGTCCTTTAGCCATGCATTTCTTTTTTATTTCAAATGAGAGTGGAATTAGACGTAGACATATTAGACACATTAGATCAGTCTATTAAAGAGACTATAAATCAATCAGTTATGTTTTATAGCAGTTTCCATATCTTCCTCTGTTCCCCCCATCTTTATCTTCACTTTTTAATGGAACTACTTTTGTTAAAAGGAGATATTAGGAAATTACCTCAATTATTTTGCATGAGACGTTCAAGAATGTGGATGCTGAAGCAAAAAGTCTTATATGTGGGACTGATAAATCGATAGAAGAAGTTTTAATATCTGTGGTACAGATCAGACTCCTTTTATGAAATTTTGAGAGTGAGTAATAATTTTAGTGTTGTCTCAGGCTGTTTCGTTGTTAACAGTCCACTGAGGAAGATGGCATTTCCCATCTGCTCATGAAATAGTCACCAGGTCTACCTCAGAAATGTCAGCTGGCTCACTCTGCTCTGTTAAACCTGTGTCCTGGATACAAACTGGTTCAGGACTCTCCAGTGTTTTCGCTGTTGGCTTTTTGAAAGGTTTTGCATTCTATACTTGCTCTGTTCCTTATACTCTTTCACCAAGTATCTGGGGCTGTAAGAATAGAAAGAATATTGACCTGAATCACTGCTGCAGCTCATGGCAACTCCAAATTTTGGGGCGTTTTCTGTGTATGCCAGCAGGGCACAAGCACTGGTTCACTGACAGGGTGTCTTTGGCAAGGGTTACTGTCAGCATCCTTGTAGCCCCTTCTTTAGGATCTCCAATGTGCAGAGCAAACCCAGCAGAGAGCATGCAGTCAATGCCATCATATCAAATATCCTCAGGAACAGAACGGAAGACCTCCAGGGCTGAATGCAGGAGGTCCGACAGCATGTACTATATCTCCAATAATTGCAAGATGCTCATATTGGCTCCCAGCTGTCTGTGTGAAATGTGTTTAACTGTGTGTTGGTGATGATAAAGGAGAGGAGGTTGGGGGAGGGTAATATATTTCTCTTTTGTGCGTGATTTTCTTTCACTTATCCAATCCTGCCCTTCATAAGCCACGAATTTGCAGACATCTGGCATGAGCTTCTTGACGTCTGGCAAGGGGGTAGCACAGGAAAAGGAAAGATGAACGGAACAAAGCTTGATGTTTCGTAAGCGGTTTACAGACATTAAGGGGAATGTTTTGTTCCAGTAGATTTTAGAATTCCTTGCAAATAAAGCTGAACATAGAAGCAGTGCATTTTAGGTTTTGGAGACTTTGATCCCTTAACTCTTTTCTACTGATTTATTTGAGTGAATTTCAGATTTTAAATTGCACCTCCTATAATGATTGAATGCACTTTCTGTGTACCCAGTATTTACGGTGCAGCTGTTGGCAATGTTAATGTGAAAAGCACATCTCCTGAACATTGTCAAGCTCTTATTGTCACCTTTAGTTCCCTGGGAGATGGGGACAGAATTTTATTTCAGATTAAAAGGAAGAAAACTGTTACCTTTCAGGGAAAACATATATTTATGTTTCTGGATGTCTCTAAAGTGACTCAGACAAGGAGACACATATTTGAGTTATTGTTGCTAGATTTTATTATGCTTGGTGCCTGGGTGGCTATACTATATTTTATGCTGCAAGGTTTAGAGTTGTTTTGGAAGGGAAGAGAAGGGGAGCATTTTTTGGATCTTGATGAGGATGATAAAATGCAAATTCTAAGGACAAAATTCAGAGGTGATGCCATTGGGAATGCAAGTTCAATTTTTCATACATGACAGTCATTTAAATTCAGGCCTCATCTTATCTCTTCTCTATTCTCCACCTATTTTTACCTGTTTTTTCAATGAGTAAATGTGTCAAAATTCATGAAATGTATATGGTGGTAGCCTATAGGAGATATGAATTAAAATATGATAACGAAGCTAGGCTCAAGCCCACCACTCATTGCCATCTGACTTGCTAATATGTTTTATGTGCCTTTCTAGTAAGTTTTCCTAAGGTAAATATCTAAATTGCCTGTGTGGTCAGTAGACAGAGCGGATGCTTCTGAAGGACTCCAGAGGGAGAATCTGCCAGTCTCATGTTAGGTACCAAATTACATAGATTACTTCTTTCCCTGGAAAGCCTTTACGACCACCTACCTCTCCTTGCTCATATTATGAAACTTATTTTTGAAGGTCTGCCTCATTAGACCTCTGAAATTTAGGAGCGAGTTTGGTGCAAGAAAGATTAACTTGATCCTACCCTAATTGCATCTCCCAGGGAGTCGTAGTGAGTACAAGGAGAACATGTAACTGCGAGCCAAGGGTTCCCAAAGAACTGTTCCTCCTAGCTCAGGCTGTGACACTGCAAATAGGGTCACCAGCCCAACAGAAATTCAATTGCTAATTCAGGCTCCCAGCTGAAAGCAGGGTCAAAAGCCCAAATATGAAACCTAATTAGACATTGAGTATATGCAAAATAGAGCTCCTCCTTCCTTCCCTATCCAACATAACGTTATATATACATTTAATGGTACAGTGGTACTATGTATGAATGCAGCACTTCTAATTAATAAGTGATAGTGTAAAGACTTTGTATTTAAAATTGATAATTTTTGATGGAAAAATATGACCTTATTTCAATGTAATTATTTGATATAATTGTAAGTAGCAATAACAAAAAATATTAAGAAGGTTAACTTGCCCCTCCTAACTGGTGCATATAAAATGATTTACAATAAAATCCCTCTTTTGCTGGAGGAAAGCAAAGGCAAGCAATACAGCACATTGTACGAGATTTATATGACTTGTTTTGGCTATGGGTTTGCTCTGCAAGTCAATACAAACATAAACATGCACACGTATATGTGCTCACACACACATCTTAACAGCTTCTAGCTTGAAAGGGAGAGAAGCTGCCCATCAAATAAAGGTTGCCTGTTAGTAAATTTGATCATTATCTCTTAGTTAACTGAAATTATTTAGTAATGATAGTATCATGAAAAGGGAGAAGTAACCCGTGGACTGCTAGATATATGTGATAAAGGTCCTGAAGCAGGATAGTATGTGCACTGTGGAAAAAAAAAGCTTACAAACTTATTTGGATAGTTGTGAAACACCATGGTACTGTTGCTCCACAGTGGGTTCCTGGATCAGAATTCACGCCCAGGGAAGCTCCATTGTGCAAAGCTTTTGTGGATTAGCACAGTCTCCAGTTGGTATGGTCTTGTAGACCATCAAGGAAAGCTTGACCCTTCTGTTGACATATACTTGATTTTCTTTGTGGCTGCAAGTCTTCCTAACGTTTTCTCCCCTTCTGACCAGTCTTTTTAAAAAGTTCTTGTACATCAGCATGTTTTTAGTATTATTACGAAAAAACCAGAAATGTGCTATTGAAAATTCATGTGGGTGTGGTTACCGTCAACTTCTCATTCAGCAGCCACACAGGTATTTCTTCTTGGAGGAGAAGCTTTTATCCATTAACTTAAGAGTTAGACTATGGTTTTGTGTCACAGTACAGTGCTTTGTGGTCATACACAAGCTATGAATTATCTGTGTGATTAGCTGAGGAGCAGGGTGTATTAGAGTCTCAAAGAACCCTTTTTAGTGAACCTATGTGGTTTCTGACTCCCGAGCTGGCTTCCTCAGGGCTTGCTGAGTACCACTTTGTAGCACTGCTAGGGGATGCAGCTAGTATTTAGATTTAGGTTATCCTTTGTGTGGAAAGACATGCCTGAAGCAAAAAAAAAAGTAATTATGAAAATTTTGTTCTCATAGAAATGAAAAAAATAAAATACCTCTGGTAATCTTGGGCCTCAAGTATACTCTTTGAAGAAACAGGTCTGTCCTAGTAAAACGAGGTGTACATGGTGGAAGCTAAACTACTTATGTAGGCTCCCTCATAATCAAGAGAGAGGATGATTCATTCTGTGATAAATTTCAAAGGTAGATGTGCCCTTACTTCATATTAAAATTAATTCTCACTTGCTATGAACATAACTAGAAATCCTCAAAAAATTACAGAATATGGACTGTGAAGGAAAAACAGTGGAACAATATCAGCAATGTTGTCTTGGGAAACTTAGATTTTAGAAGACTTGTGATCACATTTTGAATTGACTAAACTGAACATCATCATGAAGAAACTATCTAGACTTTTGAAAGCCTTTCTTTTTTTCCCTGGTGGATTTAAACTCACTTGTATCCAAACCCAGATACTTAATTTAGATAAACTGCAGACTGGTACGAGTGAATTGAACGTTGTATGGAATAGCTAAGGAATTAATTTGAAATTTATAGAAATAAAAAAGAAATAATATAATATACTAGAGATTTTTCCCTTTATAACAAAATTCCAGACTGGCAAAACTGGCAAGAGCTTTCTTTCATTACTAAAATTTTGTTATTTTCCTTTCTTCTGTTATTGAAGTTCTCAGTTTTCTACCAAAACACCCACAAGAATGTACATGCCCTGGGTTTTCATTTATTTCCTCATTTCGGGTTATCTCAAGTTTCAGTTTGGATGAGAAATAATGAAAATAGCATATGTCAGTTATTTCCTGTAGCAGATAGCTCTCAGAGGAGCTTATATATTGCTCAGCTGCATTTATGGTGTAGGAAAAAAAAAAGATTAAAATGTCATACAATAAGCCAAAAGCTAAGTTTCATCCAGGGTCAGAAATTATTTATGAACTTAACATTTAGCACTAGAAAGTGTCCTTCAGCAGCCATTCTCCAATGTGGCATTTTATTTCCTTGGGCTAGATGGCGCTGCAGTATCTAAAATTTACATCCCTGCCACCCAGCACAAGAGCTGTGCTTCAACCGCGTGGAGTTGCGGGCAGGCTTCCCTCCTCCTTGGGAAAGAAACAAGCTTTTCCTACATGCAGACATTTAATTCCTTGTTTCTGTATCGACAAACAAAACGGTAACTCTTCTTGTTTTATTTTTTAGGATTACTATAAGTTCCTCTTTCACTTGGTATATATTCTCTTTTAGTGAAGTGTTTTATACGTGCAATGTTATATATATATATATATATATATATGCCACAAATTGTACACGTACATGAAACCCACATCCATTTTCTGTGAACATTAGTCTGGTTTTTAGTCTGGAGAAGAAGAAAGCAGCAGAGAGGAAGAAATTGTGGTATTCCCTGGGACAGTCTGTGTTTTAGTACAGGAGATGAGGACTTTCAGTCTAAAGATCAGGAAGTATTGCGATCTACCAGGGCTAGTGTTGAACACCACTCATGTTCTGATGATTATCTGTTATGTCCCATCCTACAGCAGCAGGACCTCCTTTCTGCTGTTCAAATCCTCTGTGCCTCTTTCTCTACCTTCTGCTTTATCCCACTCTCTTTGGAGTTCAAGCTACAACACAGTCTCTCTGCTTCAGTACTGGGAAGAAGAAGTGACTGTAGACGAGCTGAGTCCCCACCTGTATCCTTTGCCCCAGTGGTAGAAGATGATAAGAGATCTTCATGTGACCTTGTGGTAAAACGAACAGTCCAGTGATGTCCTGCAGGAACAGGGAATAGATCCCCTAACACAACCAAATTGTGTCACCATTAGGCTAGAGGAAGAAAGAGTTATTGAGGAGAAAGAGATAGCCATCGCAATCCATCATCCCTGAAAACCCAGTGACCCCAGGGCTGAGCTGTGTAACCATGCCTGCCACCAGAGTAGCTTCCTGGGCTGTTGGTACCGTGAAAGATTCAGTTATTGACCAGTCTTCGGAGTGAAGGTCAAATATGAGAGTTAGAGGGAGGTGGTCCCTTGGGCTTAAGTGGCCACAGGAAGTTTTCTGTAAATTAACTGCCAGGCTTTCGACACCGCCCAGAGGTGCTGTTCAAATGCGACTAGGCAGAGGTGAGGGAAGAGGTGCAGTGATTGCGCTGTCCTTCATTTGATGATAGCTGTGTAGTAGCAATAAATATTGAATGTTGCTTGAGCAGCATCTTTAAATTTGTCTGCTAATAGTGTTATTCTGTATACTGTACCTGCTCCTTTGTTTTGGGAATAGAAATGAGTTTCACTCAGAGACTATAAGCTACTTTCTTTGAAAGCTTGCTGGAGTTGCTGATAACTGCTTATGAGTTTTTACATATGTGGTGTAAGGTTAATAATGTTTTATGAAAACACAGATCGGGTATTGATCTTCAGAAAAGAGTTCAAGTTCAGAAGAAAAAAAGTAGTGAAGTAAATTGTTACTTATACACGACACTTTATACATCCCTTTATTGTGCTCCAGATGACATCGGTGTTATTGTTCTGTAGCACAGAAACACCTGAAGGGGAGCAGCTGGAAGATGGGATGCAGGTTGGGGTTCCTTTGGCATCTTTGCCTATCTCATGCCTGGCATCCCATGTTTCTCCAATGGCAATGCCAGGGTGACCGCTCCTAACCCTTTCTTTTCTGGCTCATGCCTGTGTCTGCACTGTGCTCTCTGCAATGCTGTTTTGGGGAACCGATACAGGTTACTGAAAACATTATTAAATTGCTTTCCCAAGGGTTTGGATTGAACTGCCAGAGATGGGTTCTGCACAAGCGGTGGTACTGCTGAATGTGAAAGAACAGCTATTGCCTGTCGGTGGATGTGCTGAAAAAAAACAGCTACAGACCTCTTTAATCTATTGGCAGGATACTGTTACAGGTGAAAGAATAAATACATCCGCACTCTTTGTTAAATTCTGCTCTTTGGGGACAAAGATGCTTCTATCTTTCATGTGTAATACAGAGTAAAAGCAGGCACAAAGCATGGAAACTGGTTGGTGGAAAAATTGCCCCCGTGTGTTCTCTCTCCTTGTGGATTCAACTTGATCAGTATTGTTTGCTGTTCTGGAGAGATACTGTCCTCTCTCTCCCCCACTCAGTCACACGCAGTTCTGTTAAGGGCTTATTCTGCCGTTGGCTCAGCAGTAGGGCTTAAATTCACTGCGCAGTGAAATTAACACAAATTAGGAGCAACAAAGTTGATGTTAGTAGCACTGAACTTATGTATCCTGTCATGATGCTTGATGTAAAACTGCAGGCAGATTTAGAAATTCTGGGCTTTTTTGTCTGTTTGTTTGCTTGCTTGCTTTAAATTTTCTTAATGAGGTTTGTAGGTGTCCTGGAAAAAAATCAAATAATTTTTTTAAGGCAGTATTAAATTGATTTGACTTTTTAGCATAAAATGGAAATTTAAATTGGCTTTACTGCTGGAAAAAGACAATATTGCTTACATCTCAGATCTTGCGTACTTTGTTCATGTTACTCTTCTCCTGGACTATGCTCTTGTGCAAGGAGTCTAGGGTCTGGATCTCAGTAAATAGAATCATAGAATCTTAGAATCAGAATCATAGAATAGTTTGGGTTGGAAGGGACCTTTAAAGGTCATCTAGTTCAACCCCCCTGCAATGAGCAGGGACACCTTCAACTAGATCAGGTTGCTCAGAGCCCTGTCCAACCTGACCCAGGTTGTTTCCAGGGATGGGGCATCCACCACCTCTCTGGGCAACCTGTGCCAGTGTTTCACCACCATCACTGTAAAAAAAATTCTTCCTTATATCTAGTCTGAATCTTCCCTCTTTTAGTTTAAAGCCATTACCCCTTGTCCTGTTCTACAGGCCCTACTAAAAATTTTGTCCCCATCTTTCTTAATGAGCCCCCTTTAACTACTGAAAGGCTGCTATAAGGTCTTCCCAGAGCCTTCTGTTCTCCAGGCTGAACAACCCCCTCAGCCTGTCCTCATAGGAGAGGTGCTCCAGCCCTCTGATCATTTTTGTGGCCCTCCTCTGGACCTGCTCCAACAGGTCCATGTCTTTCCTGTGCTGTGGGCTCCAGAGCTGGACGCAGTACTCCAGGTGGGGTCTCACGAGAGCAGAGTAGAGGGGCAGAATCACCTCCCTCGAGCTGCTGGCCACACTTCTTTTGATGCAGCCCAGGATGCAGTTGGCCTTCTGGGCTGCAAGCACACATTGATGGCTGATGTCCATCTTTCCATCCACCAGTACTGCCAAGTCCTTCTTGGCAGGGCTGCTCTCAATCCCGTCATCCCCCAACCTGTATTGATACTGAGGGTTGCCCTGACCCAGGTGCAAGACCCTGCACTTGGCCTTGTTAAACCTCATGAGATTCAGAGCAGAATTTAGCAAAGAGTGCGGATGTATTTATTCTTTCACCTGTAACAGTATCCTGCCAATAGATTAAAGAGGTCTGTAGCTGGTTTTTTTCAGCACATCCATCAACAGGCAATAGCTGTTCTCATGGGATTCACACGGGCCCACTTCTCGAGCTTGTCCAGATCCCTCTGGATGGCATCCCGTCCCTCAGGCCTGTCAACTGCACCACTCAGCTTGGTGTTGTCTGCTAACTTGCTGAGGTTGCACTCGATATAAATAGAATTTATAATCCATAAATAAAGGTTACAAAAAATATCTGTTTGGAGTCTTAAGCACTGAAACTTTCTAGCAGATGTCTGATTTTTTTTTATTTTTTTTTCAACAGGAATTGAGGACACCTAGACCAAGTTGAGTTATTGCAAGCTCTTCAGGGAAAATCAACCATTTCAAAAGATCTTATTAAAATCAAAGATGAAACTGATGAGACTGAAATAAGCAACTCGATCTACCTCTCTTGGTTAACAGAATTACCTTGATTCTCTAGATGTTGTTATAGATGCTCTTAAAAGGAATATTAAAAGCAGCTGTCACCTATTTTTTCCCATCAAAATGTATGAATTTTAAATAGCTCTTGCTATGTAAGCTAGGTCAATATTCTAGGCTGGAATGAAGAAATAAGTCTTTGTATGGGTAAAGCAAAGGATAATAAGGATAATTTAAATGTGTGTTTCAATTAGAAAGAAAAGTATTTTTATATGTATTTTATTTGTCTGCTAATAAGAAATGGCAGGTAGGTAGAGTCTGGCAGAAGGGAGGATCCCTGATGTGTTGCATCCAGTGAGCAATCCATGTAGAAAACCGTATCAATAGCAAGGCATTTCTGTGTGATGAATTACAGACATTGTTGAAGAGACACGCATCTTCTTTCCTAGTGCATCAGAAAACCCCACCTCCAGAAAAATCTAGTTGGTCCTAGATTTAATACATCAGTACATCAGTGTGCAGTGAAGCCTTCCCAAGCATGGACACCAGATTGGTTGCCCTTTTAATCTGGGATGTTCAGTCAGCTTCTGGCTTTCATTCAAGTGAACTGTTTGCCAGGTTCTCTGAGTGTGTTTGGGCTATGTTCTCATTCCTCTCAATGCTGCTTCAGATCCTGTCCTGATCGCCATAATTTCTGACCACCTTCCAGTTGTGCTTTACGAGACATGAGTAGTATCTATCACATATAGTTTGGTTTTGTTTTCTTCTTGGTCTTCCTTTGAGTTGTTGCAGGTGGCAAGTGCTTATAATTCAACAAATCCATCCACTTGCAGGAAGCTTCACTTTTTATGTCTTCTCCTGGCTCGCTCTCTCTCACATCAGAAATGAGGTGTCATGTCTGCAGATGTGGACAGCAGTATCTAGCATGCAAGATGATTATGGTAAATTTTGGAGGCAGATTAATTAGTACAAAAACCTAACATGCATGGGATCTACCAAGTGTCTCAAAATCTGGCTCTGCAAGTGTAATTCTCTCCAGACACTGTTTGGAGTGTCTTTTTTCATGTCAAAGGCAACCATCTTTAGCATCTTACAGGTACTGGAGGAAGCACATTGCAAGCAGGCTTGGGCACAGGGATCTCATAAGTTCTCATTCATTTTTCTATCTTCTAAGTCTCTGATGTGATACAACTTTCAGAACAAGAGCAAAAATTAAATGGTGCACTGAGGAACTTGTCTATTAACACCGGGGAGCTGTTTGCCACAAATGGTGCAAGAGAGGGAGGGTTGGACCAGGTGACCTCTGGAAGTCGCTTCCAACATAAACTATCTATGAGCCTGTATTTTTTTTTTCAGTATCAGTGGGTTGGCAGAATACTTGTTTCTCTGTATACTTTCCTTAAAATTAAGGAGGAACATTTTCTGACCTCTGTGAGGTGTCTGGGTCCATTTATGGTTTGTCATTTGTATTTCAGAACCAAGTTACAGTCACTGCAGCAGCACTATCTCTTATTTTTGTTGAAAGATAATGCCAGCTCCAAAGCACTTCAGCATAATAAACAGTTCAAGGGTGACAGGGAGAACAACCATACAGAACTATGAATAATTTGTCCACTTTCATAGAAAAGCTCTATGGCCAAGGTGGAACCATTCTTTCTAATGCATGGAAGCTGTTCTGTAATCGATGTTAACTCCTAACTATTTTGCCTCCAAATAAATTTAGCCCTAAAAAATATTTTTGAAGCAAAATGACTTGATTTCACAGCCAAAATGATATGCCAAACAGTAGACTGTAAGGTATCTGATACTGTTGCAGACCTAGGCACATTTTAAGAGGAAAGTTGTTTGGCAAAAGAAATGAATTGCGATTGCACTGAAGGGAAGCCTACACCTCTTCTTTCACTCATGTGTGATACAACTGCTGAAGGCGAATTGGCAAGATTTTTAGATTCTTGCACATTGTTAGATTAAGAAAAGAGCAGTCAGACCACTTTAACCCATCTCCTTCCTGACATAGTCTATATGTAGACAGATAGAAGTCTGGCACCTGGGGCAGAAGCAGCAGTACAGGTGCTTCACTGGCAGGTGTTTCAGCGCTGATCTGAAATGGTCCCACCTGGCGTCCCCTGCTTCTGTGTGGTGTCAGGTGTCTTTGTAAAGATGTTTTTCCATGATCTCTATTACCTGGAAGGGGGTGTGTGTGGGGGTGTGTCTCTGTCTAGGCAGATGTTGGCAGAGGCTGCCAGTCGAGTCAGCCCGTGTTGATACTATGGCATACCTTTCCAGCAGTTTCAGATATTGTTCTCCTGTCACTTGCTGATCTATACCTGTATCGAGCCTCATCGCACTCAGGTCTTGCTTGCACTGCCCTGCTGCCTCCAGCTTGTTATATTCAGGCACTCAGCTCTTGATCAAGGCAAGTTTGTAATGGTCCCGTGACTTGTTATCTTGCAGCAATGAAGGCAAACTGTGTCCTGGGCTGCATTAGCGGGAGTATATATCCTGAAGATCAAGGGATGTGATTATCCCATTTGGCACTTGTTAGGCCATACCTGAACTATCATGTCTAGTTTGAGTTTCCCCAGTTTAAGAGAGACTCCAAAAAATTAAAGCAGATCTACTAAAGGGCCCGCAAGGGGATTAGAGGGCTGATGAACTTGACATATGAAGAAAGGCTGGAGGAATAGGTTTCAGCCCAGAGAAGACGAGGCTACGGGGGAGTCTAATCATGGTCTCCCAATACCTGAAATGTAGTTATGTGGAAGATGGAGGCACTCATTTGCAAGGATGCATGGTGACAGGACAAGAAGCAATGGGCAAAGGTGATTTAGGGGAAATTCTGTAAGGACATAAGAAGCAAATTCTTCATCATGGGAACAATTTAATATTGGAGTAGTTTGCCCAGAGAAGTGGTGGAATCTCTCTTGCTAGAAATATTCAAGACTTGGCTTGACAGGGCTCTCGATAAACCAGGCTAAGGCCTGCTTTCAATAGAATGTTGGACCAGATCATCTCCAAAAGTTCCTCTGCTATTCTATGATTCTTTTATTCTCTGCATATTCAACTGAATAAAACCCAAAATTGCTTGTTGCAGCGAGGAGTATCTTTTAGGGAATCACAGATTTATTCTGCCGTTAGCTTGATGAGACTAACAACTGACAAAAACTTGTTTTAATTTTGTGACTTCTATTAATTATTCAGTACCTTAGCGAAATTTCCCATCGGCTCTTTCATTTATTGAAATTGCTTAGAAGAACTGGTTGGATTTCACAGATTTTTTTTTACCTGGCACCTTGCTATCCAATTAGAAAGATAAATAGATAGTGGAAAAATCAATTAAAGCAGAAAAGTTTTAATGTGTTAAACTAGAATTGGTTCTGACCTGGAAGAATTGGGTCATTATCTAAATATTCCCAAGTCTTGGAATTGCTTTCATCCTGTGGTTGAGCTCTGGTTCCACTGTACTTCTTAAGAAAATTAATCTAAATTTTATTCTAAAGTAGGAGTTCTGAAGAGTTTGAAGATTGCTATATTTACAACATCAAACAATTTAGAGGCAAAATGAATGACTTTATGCTTCTATTCAGACTTGTGAAATTATGAGGTCATGGAAAGAGAGGGGTTCTCTTGTTAACTCAACTATTTCCATAATTAACATTCATTTGGCTACTTGAGGTTTAGCATGCCATTTCATTAAAATAATGCAATTGCAGATACAGAAAAAAAGTTTTGAAAGTATAATTGGTTTTCATTGTCAATATAACTTAAAATCCCATTAGCTTCAAAATTTCAGCATTGTTTTCCTAATGACTTGCATAATTGGATCATCAGATTTCTCTCCTTTAAAAAAAAAGACTCACTTGGTGGTTTTAAAGGTTATTATTTGCATGAATTTTTCCCCCTCAGTGTTACATTTCCACTTCTATTTCCACCAACGCTGAAAGGTCAGAGACCTAGCAAGTTAAATGAAATCATGTCAAGAGCAACTAGAGCTGTTACTTTCCCCTCCTTTTTTTTTTTTTTTTTGAGATACTGACAGCTACTGGCAAATGCATGCATGCTACCAGTTTGATTTGAGATACATGTCTACCTCCATCCATTAAGGCAATTTAGAGCACTCTTCTGGGTCTTCCATGGTGGTATTTGCTCTTTTACATGTGCCTGTGGCAAGTTTTGTCACTTCATTTCAGGAATTCCAGTGCGCTCTTTCTTAACTTAAATGGACACTGTTTGGAGACATGTAAAAGTGTGACAAAGAGGTGCAGATAGTCACATCAATAAATGTTTTCCAGAGGTACTACATTCATATAGGTAAACTAGATCTGCCATACATATTACTCAAGAAATTCCTTTCTGTTCCACGTGTCTGTTATCACAGGAGTCAAACACATTAAAAATCATAGAGAAATCACATTTCTGGAAGAGATCTTGAGCAGTTATCCAGTACATACTCTTGCCCCAAGGCATGTTCAACTGTTCCTAAACCATCCCTGACAGATGCTCAGCCTACCAATTCTTAAAAATCTCCAAAAAGTCCATATATCCAGGCAATTTATTCAAGTGTTTAACAATATTTACCATGCTTTCCCCTAATATCTAACTTAGAACTCCATTGCTGCATTTTAGGCTAGTTGATTTGTTCATTTCCTGTTTGAATTTGCTCCTGTCCTCTACGCAGTAATCTCTTAAAATATTTGAAGATCATCAAAATGCTCTTCAAATGCCACTTATCTACACCAAACAAACCAAGTCATTTTGGTTTGTCCTCAAAGATGGTGTTTTATAACCCTCTGATTATTCTCATCTCTTTAGTTGGTCTGCATCTTTCCTGAAGATATCTTAAATCTAGACAAAGCACTTGAGACCAATGAAATAATCAGAAGGTTTATTTCCTTTGTCTTCTATATGATTGTCTTGTTTATACCTTCCAGGATGAAGCTTCCTTTTTGTCTTTGAAATAGCCTAGCATTGCTGATTCATGCTCAATTTATGATCCACTATAGCCCATGCATCCGTTTTCAGCAGAACTGTTATTCCTCGTCCTATAATTGTTCAGACGGTTACTCTTACCTAAGTGGAGAACTTTTGATTTTTTTCCCATGTTAAATTGCATCCCAGTCACTTCAGACCATTTCTCCAATTTATAATAATCAGTTTGAATTCTAACCTCGTCATCCACATGCTTTTTCAGCCTCTCCCAGCTTTGAATCATCTGCAAATATAGCAAATATAGTCCCTACTCCATCATGCAGTTTTTATTATTGGGAGCGTTCCATAGACCTAGACTTCAAATCAGTCCCCCGTGGACCTCACTGTTACATCCTTCCAGCTGAACAGTTCCTCTTTATGCGTAGTATCCCAGTCAGTTGTGTCCCTGCCTTATGGCTGTTTCAGGAAGACCCTGGATTGCATAGAAAAATGTCATAAAAGGCACTGTCAGAAGCTTTGTTAAGTAAAGATATTTTTCTTTTCAATACACAGGCCTGTCACCATGTCATAGGAGAAAACTCGGTTGCTTTGACGTGATTTGTTCTTGACAAATCCACATTGGCTGATCCTTATCCCCTTGTTACTGTCCAGATGTTTGAATATTTGAAACAGGTTTTTTTTTGTTTTTGGTAATTGAAATTAGCTTGACTGATCTACACTTCTTTTCACTTTTTTAAAGATAGCAACTATGATTGCCTTTTTCTGTTTTCTGAAACTTTACCTGTCCTCACTCTGTTCTCAAAATAATTGCTAAGGGCTCTGAGATCACTTCAGCCAAGTCTCTAAGTACTCTCAGGTGAATTTCATTAGGACCAGCCAGTTTAAAAACATCCAGCTTCTCAAAGTAGAATTAAACCTGTACTTTACCTTTTCCATCCTGAGTTCTTACCCTTTTGTCGTTGATGCTAATTGTGTTAGACATCTAATCACAGCCACTGTATCGAGTGAAGACTGAAAGAAAAAAAACCCTACATTCTACTCTTTGGCCACGTGTGCACCATTGAGCCCTCTCGTAGTTAGGAACCTATGAAATGTTTTGATAATCTCTGTTTAGTGGTAGAATAAGGAAAGAGGAAGAGAGCACTGTTCATACTTAAACTAATTTTTGACCTCAGAAGGAAGTGAAGAGTCTAATTTGGGCCAGACACATATGTGAGATTCATCATACTCATTTTGATCAATAAAAAATGGTAATATCTAGTTTAAGGATGGTCTTCAATTGTCCCTCTGTAGTCAGTGGAATATAGAAAGCCACTTCAAGGATCAGAGTTTCTGCTCTCTTTCCCGATACCTGCGTTAGATGAAACCCAACCCGTCAAGAGCACATGATGATGATATCAATGCAAGCAGACATCGGGGACTGCAATTCAGCGAGGCCTTGGTGCTTGGAAAGTCTTTATTACATTTGATGGAAAGCACATCGCCATGGGCAAATGGCCAGGTATTTCTCCGGTTACATCATAAGCTTTAAGACTGCATTGCCTTAGCCCCATCTTTTACAAAAGTTAATCACAGTTTACATTCTGATTGTCAAGATGTTTAATTTTGTGCACAGCATTGTGTTTGACACACCACTGTTTTTACTGTTTTTTTGGGGGGAATCTGGATTATGCAGGAATTATTTGTGAGTGTATGTATGTATATTGGTCAAAATAATCTGTTTCTGTGCAAGAAAGGAAGTTACCAGCAGCCAGAAATTGGCTACAGCACACTTCTTCTTCTGTCTTCTAAAATAACTTTCAAGTCTTGGAAAAGGTTGGTTTTTAGCCAGTTTTAAAATGGCTTCCAAAAGATGATTTTTAAAATAGTTCGGCTTATAGCGCGGTATCAACTTAAGGCAGCATGACTTACTATCGTGTAACCAGCATGGTGACCTAGCTGACGCCTGAGTCTGTTTTATAGGGCTAAACCTTTTTTTATATCACAAGTGTAGTCAAGCAGTCCAAACTTACTGCCTCGGTTTCCCCACTTTTGGGGGCTTGTTTATTCCAGCACCCATTCCATCTCCATCCCCTTAAAGACCATGTCTTCCCCTATATGTCCCTAGAGGCATGATGCACACAGAACTGTGATTCAGTGTCATATATTTGCTTCATGGTGGATGCCAAGAAAACCAATGATACTGTGTATTGGCCAAAGCACACAGTAACGCCTCAGTCATCTTTAAATGTTTAATATCACTTGGGTTTCCTTCAGGTCTTTTTTTTTTTT
>VYXH01003732.1:753322-768030 GCA_013397275.1 Burhinus bistriatus | reverse complement strand
TTTTTTTTTTTTTTTTGACATGACATCATGAACTTTTTTTTATTTGTAGAATCTACATCTTCCTTTCCTTTCTTGTCCTGCACCTGACTGGAATTTGATGTACGTACTGTGCATTATGCAAGGCTCTGCTCAGCTTGGCTGCAATACAATATGACTGCGTGTGTGTCTGTGTGTGCGTGTACGCAGCGACACACACATGTGCAATAGGTTCCTGAAAAAATTAAAAACAAAGGAGGTTTTCCTTTTACGCCAATTTGAATGATTACCCTTGACTTGATAAAGTCTGGCACGTACCTTGGTGTTTCATGTGAACTGTCACAATAACCTGACTATAATGCAGATTCCCGCCCCAGCTTCCTGAGGTTTGTGATATGTCTCCTTATTCCATTAGCACTTTGTCATCTGCTCCCCTGATGCCGCTGTTATGCAGAGGAGGGGTTTAGGGTGAGGTCCTTGATAGCGTTGAAAAGTCTCTTTGTGTCGCGCTCACTCTGTCTCTCCCCGCTCTCAATTTGCACAATACCTATTTATGTGTTTCTGCTTATCTCATCTCGCCAACTGATGTATCTCACATGCAACTCGTGCAGCCTTATTGTGGAGGCTTATGAATTTAAATATTTGGGGTTTATTTTGAACATGATATAGTATAATAACAAGGCTGTTATCTGTTCACTTCTGTGTAGTTCCTTATCGGTGTTTCAGAGGAGGACACTTTTCCTCTGACTCGACAGTAAGAATCGGCTGAACTAGTTTCTGGAACGTCTGTAAGGGAGGGATCTTAGCCACAGATTTCCTTCTGGACTGGTGAGCTCATTTCTGTGGTTTTTGTGTGGTTCCTAATAAATTCCATCTATTTCAGCCTGTCCCTACAAAGAAGGCAGAGGAATAGGAGTGAGTGAACAGATGAATGAAAAAAAAACAAAGCACAAAGGAACTGTACAGTATTTCCTTCTTTCGGTTCACATAATTTTAAAGATAGATACTCAAAATATTCCAGTAGTGAACTTATATACCTTTATTAAGCAGCCATACATAATCATAGTTTATGTTAATCTTTTATGTTACTGATGAAATCATATAATTATCATTTATATTACTGATATGAAATGACCATAAGTATATAGTTTTTACTTTATATGCCAGTAATAAGATACTGCATATAAGGATGATGTAATATTTTTATATTTCTAATGCAGATGAGGTAGATTAGAAAGATTTTGCCAAAGCACAGGAGCAGGAGCCAGAAAAACATTGCTTGAAATTTCTTTTCTGTACAGCTTAATGCAAATAACTTAACTGCGCTGCAGCAATTTTCTGATCTCTGAAATGGGGACAGTAGCTGAGCGTTAGTCCTTGGCAAAAGACTACATTTCTATGACTGAAATATAGGATATCTTTGGAGATTTTTTTCTGTTTAATTTCTTCTTTCATTTTTCACATAATTTATTTCAATTTGCTGAGTAACTACTCAGTGTCAGTTTTTGAGATTATCTTGAATTATATTTATTTTTCTGATTGTATTTGAACTGGAATCCTTATCAACACAGGAAAAAAGTTTGCCCTTCGGTTTGGAATTTGACATAGTTGTGAATTTGCATAGGGCATTATGTCAGTGCAAAGTGTACGATATCTTTATCTTTGGAGGTTTGTAGAGCAAGTTGGAAGAAGCACCTTGTAGGGCAGATTTAAGTTTAGTTTTCCTGCAACTGTGGGTGCATAGCTAAAAAATTAAATGCTCTGCTTTCTACCTCCTGTTCTGTTTCACCTGGTGATGGGTGGTTTCCTATGTGGTCTGAATAAGATGAGTCTGTTTACAAAACTGGAATAAATTCACTGGTCCCTCTCACAGCAGTGGAGGCTACCTGTAAACACAAATTGCTTTTTGGCTCAGTTCTGTGGGGTCAGAGGGTTTCCTTGTAGAATAACTCACAATTTTGCTACATTTTTTAGGCAAAGCAGAGGTACACGGTGAAGCCCTGGACCATGCTGCATGTTTTATACCAACGTGCGCCTGCCTTAATTCATTAGTTCTCAGATACAACCCACCACTTTGTCTAGATAGATTCTGTACAATAGTATGTTTAAAACTGATCCCTTCCGCAGCGTAGAAATTATCCTTTGTTGGAAGAGGTGATGAGCAGTGTCCGTGCTCAGAGACAGAGGTGGTGGCAGACACCTATGGTCCCTACTTCTCCTAAGGCAGACTTGGTGTCAGTGGAAGCTTGACGTGGCCTAATCATGTTGTGCTCCCCCGTCGCTGGTGCGAGAATCACTGCCTCAGACTCTGCTGGCATGGTAACAGGGTGACAGCTGCCATTTTAGTTGTCATTTGAGATTTAGCCCAGGAACGTTTTGAACTTAAAACCAGAAGTCTTTGCAGCTTGAGCTGAAAAGAAAGTGTCTGTAGCCAAAAGAGAAGTAGTTTTACATCCCTTCTGTAGACTGGGCAGCTGGGACAGGTTCGTGGTATTGCCAAGAATAGTTGTAGCCCCAATCTATGTGGAACGGGTACACATGGTGGTGTCAGGCAACTTGGCAGTGCTTATCCCCAGGCTTATTGGCATGGTATTGTGGGAACTAGGAAGGTACATGCACATTTGGTGGATTACACCCTTCTAGTAAACCTAGAGTGAACATATATTAGGCGTAGATTGCAGAACGTATAGCTGCCAATTCAGGTCTATTAATCAGCATACAAACACACAAACTTTTCAGCAATTAGAAAACTTGCAGAAAGTAATGGTATAAGTGGTGTCTATAACTCAAGAGCAAGTAAACAATCATTAAAATTCTTCCACAGTAACAGAATCTGATAGTGACTCAGAAGCAGTAAGCGAGAATAGTCTAGCTCCAGCCCTAATGGAGAAGGATTTGTGCCAGCTAATAATTTTCTGTTTCTTTCAGAAAATATGTGCGAGTATCCTGGATTGCAGGCTGGATAACTAATGCAAGCTGAATCACCTGTGTTCTGAAATTTATGCACAGTCAAATGACAATTTCTTTAATTACTGCCATAGTCACCCCCACGTATGTTTTTGTAATCCTCATTGACGTTAATGGGAAATATACTGCTATGTGGACACGTAAGGTAGACATAGAGTCAAAAGCTTTTCTCATCTTTTTTCTCATCTGCCTTGTTAGGCAGAGGTGGAAAACAGTTCTTATTGCTAGATCCTCACAACAGATTAAGACAAAAATGTGCTGCTTTCTCTCCCTTCACATATAATCCTGGCTGAATGCAGGACACCGGTTATGACGAGTTACATAAATATTTCTGCTCTCTCTGGGAAAAAGTGGAATGGCTCGTACCATATTAATATATTATTCTGTACCAACATATTTTGTTTTTCAACAGGAAAGCTGATGTATACAGGACATAAGTTACATACTTTTTATTCAGCTGGATTTAACTGTTTCCACTGAAGAGTTTTGAAAGAGCTGTCCAGATCCCTCTCCAGAGTACTTTTGCTTGTTTTCCACCAGTCTTGGAAACCTTAGCCTGAAAAAAAAACAAAAGAGGTTTGGAAGAAAATAAATACGCGAATACTTGGGAAAGTTACAGAGGACAAGATGAGCCTGTTTACCTGACATTGATCTCAGGAACAATAGTGGAATGGTTGATGCAGTTCAAATTAATAAAGAGTTAAAAGAGGTTACTTTCATTATTACCAATCAACACCAGTATATGCTAATAGGATTTGTTAATCTAACTTGCTACATTTTTATGAGATTACAAGTTTTATTGAGAAATCTATTTAATATAGTCAGATATCGCCAAGGTGTTTGATTTGGTACAGAACAATGTTTCATTAAGTAGGAAGAGTGGTGCAAAATCATTCAAAGGATTAATAAGTATGGAAAAAAAGTAATTAATGAGCTTCAAAATACAGTTAAGTATTTTATGTATGTATATACAGTCTGGCTGGGATGGAGTTAACTTCCCCCATAGCAGCCCTCATAGTGCTGTGCTTTGTATTTGTAGCTGGAAAGGTGTTGATGACACCCTAATGTTTTGGCTACTGCTGAGCAGTGCTGGCAGAGCATCAAGGCTCTCTTTCCACCCTTCCCCACCAAAGGCCAACAGGCTGGGGTTGGGCGGCAGGTTGGAGGGGACACAGCTGGGACAGGCTGACCCAAACTGACCAGAGGGATATTCCATATCATATGACATCATGCTCAGCAATAAAAGCTAAGAGAAAGGAGGTAGGAGGCGTTCATTATTAAGGCTTTTGTCTTCTGAAGCAACCACTATGCGTACTGAGGCCCTGCGTCCCAGGAAGTGGCTGGACATCACCTGCTGATGGGAAGTAGAGAATAAACCTTCTTTTGCTTGCTTTGCTTCCACATGCGGCCTTTGCTTTCTCTCATTAAACTGCCTTTATCTCAACCCATGAGTTTTTCATCTTATTTTGTCCCTCTGTCCTGCTGAGAAGGGAGAGTGAGAGAGCAGCTTGGTGGGCATCTGTCACCACCCAAGGTTAACACACCACAGGTTGTAAATGGAACTATTAGGAGGCAGCCATCCTCTCAAGGAAGCCCCGGTAGGATCCATTCTTCTCTACGCATGCATTACCGGTATTTGGAAAATACAGAATTGTACTGCTAAAGCTTACGTTTGAGAAAAATATAGAGGGAGACATAAATAATGAAGAGAAGAGGTTACTAAAATGTCGGCACCTTGACTGCTTGGAACTGTAGCACAGGCAAATTATTTCCCATTATTGTCCAATAAATAGTCATAGGGGCAGAAAAAGAAGTCAGTTATACATACAGGATTGGAAATACGTTCTTGGGAGCAGGGAGTGTGAAAAGAACTTATAGGTCATGCAGGTTAATCTGATGAAAATGAGCTGCTAAAGATAACACTGTGGCAAAAAGGTTAATGAGACCACTACATTAATTCACAAGAGGATATGAGAAGTTATAGAGAGATTAACTTACTGTATTGTTGGGTTCTGCACTGACCCATCTGTATGAGGATCATTTCTGATATCCAGTGAAGAGTGTTATAAAATGGGAGAAGATTTAGAGAAGAGTCATGAGAATGATTAATGAACTGGAAAATATGTTATACTGAAGGATTAAATTAGTTCCGTGTATTTAGTTTATCAAAGAGCAGATTAGAGATTCAATGTCTGTTTGGTGAGCAAGATGCAGCAGTGCATTCTTCAATCTAACCAGCAAAATTTAACTTGAACCTTCATCTAGGGCTTGAAGTTAGACAAACTAAGACTGGAAATGTCAACATGTCTTTGAAATAAGAATGTGTTTGTTTGTAATGCAGCTTACTAAGGGATTCTTCATGAGTGGTAAATTTAAAATCAGGATTGGGTTTTGTTTTCTAAAAGCTGTCTTCCTGTTGTGATGTATCTTTTGGTCTGAATCAAGAATTCACACAGGAATAAAGTCTGACTTCTGTGTGAAACTGTTGTAGATGACCACAAGAGTATCTTTTGGCCTCATCGTCTACACATCTGACTCTGAAATGAGTGATTCCTCTAAAAGCCACTATAATTAATTAGTGCCTGTTTCTAGAAGACTAATCAGAATTGTCAGGACAAAATATTGATCTTTTTAAGCCAAAAAAGAGTAATAATTTCCTTCCATACTTGATATTCCAGCCACTGTTTTATTTTTCTGTATTTCTATGATCTCCATTTGTAACTCCGTAGCATCACTGTTGAATATTAATGAATCAGCACCCTTAAAAACACTATTCATTGAGATAACGTATACTTGTTTCACAGTATCCAGCAAAAGAAACAATAGGAATCTTTGCTTGTTAATGATACCTTTTATACCCTGAGCTTGTACTTAAATTTTTACCTCGTACCAAAATGTGGTGGATATACCAAGGAGGAGAATGCTGCATTGGTGAGAAGTATGCACAAGCTGTGATTCAGTCTTTCTGGTTTCAGATGTCTACTAGCTAGGCATCTATATAGCCTACTCATTTGAGCTGTTCCTGCGGTCCGGGATGAGAAATAAGCAGGCCCAAAGTCGATAACGGTGGCTTGTGCATCCTGGCAGACCTACCTGGGTAGCTTTTCCCTGGCAGGGCAAAGAGCATAGATACGATCGTATCCGCTGCTGCTCCATTTCGTTGTGTTTTTAAAGTACTTAGCAGGACTCGGAAGAATCACTACTGCCTTTCTTCTGTTGTCTCTCAAAATGGAATGGGACGGGGGAAAAAATCTCTAACAGCTAGCACCTGTATCTTCCGCAGCAGATAAAAGCAGCCTTCACAAGTGTGCAGGCATGTGAATGGATGTCTCTGCTCTTTGATTCTTCTGCCTCAACCAACACTCCTGTTGCCTGAGCGTGTTTTCATCATTTAATTTTAAAAGAACACGAGAGTGCCGTCTACATCACAGAGACTATTCTTCTAGTTTTCACAAATGCTATGAAGAATTTCCGTGTGGGTAAACTGTAAATACAAAATTAGCTTTGTTATTTTTGTATGACTATGTTCTTAATTGGAAAATGTACTGATTATTTCCAGTAAGCATTCAGCTTTCTTATTTTTTGAGATTGTAAGCACACCACTGCAAAAAGGTTTTTAAAGCAAATTAATCATTTGCAACTAATTTGGTGGCAGGGTTTTTGAGAGATTCCCATGTTTTCATGTTTCAATTAAAAAAAACCCCAACCCTGAGCTGAAATGTCTTTGACCTTCACCTCTTGTTTTTGAAAGCTTTTATATACTAACTGAATATAAAATTTCTTTTTCTTGATAGTGATTCCCTCATATGACAGGTTGGAGTACAAGTTTAGTAAGAAGGTTGTCCCTTGTACTGACGTCTTTTTTTCAGTCGGAAACTATCCGTGTACTCTGTAAAGCATGAAATAATTTTTTGTGTCTCACAGTGGTATATTAGACCAAAGCTTTAGTCCATACTAGAACTGGAAATGTTATATGCAAACATTTTGCTGATTTCCTTTGTTTTTAAGTTCAGCTGTATTAACATCTCCTTTGTTTGCTTGTCTGTAGCCATTCATTTCAATTTTGTTGGTATGAATGCTTATTAAAAAGGTACCTCATACAGATATTTAGATGAGGAAATTTATTTGCAGAAATATCTCTATTTACTAATTGCTACTTTCCTGGCAATCCTTGCCTTTTCTCACCATTTCTGAGATGAAGAAGTTTAAGGAGAGAAGAACAAGGAGAAATAGAAGGAGGAAGATAATTTGGAGAAGCACGTTATGGACAGCAAAATAAACAATTGTAACTGACTAAAACCAACAGTGTAGAGCCTTAAATATGCTTCATATACTGTTTGTTTAGTGATGACTACATGGATACATGGGCACTTTCACATTGAAAAATCCTGGACTACCTATTTTAATTATTTGATCTTTGTCTTATTTCTCCCCTTACAACTTTCTTTGACTTCAGTCTTCTTTTTCCAGCTCTTCTTAATAATCAGATTCTGGATCAACCTTAAAAAAAGTGACAAAATTCAGTGGAAGACATTAATTTACATACAACTTTGTTGATCCCCAATAGAATCCGGGCAAAAAAACTTTTTATTTTATGATATTGCTGAATCTATGGAAAAAATGGAGAGTCCCTATTCTGAGATTATCAGAAACAGTTGATTAATTTCATTTTGAAGCAATGACTACTAGAATTTATTTTGGTAATTATTCAGGGTAATAATTGCCTGCACTGCAGGGCTAACCTTTTTCTCTTTCAGGTCAATGGAAAGATTCCTAATAATTTAAGTGGGCAGTGACTATGACTATGTATGAGTAACATGGTCTGCATTAATTTTGTCTTAATGCCTTTATGGAAGTCAAAAAAATGGACAATGAATTGAAATTGAAAACACTGAAGTACTGAGTAGCTTCTAAGTAAGTTATCATCTTCTGAAGTTAGTAATTGTCTATTTTATTGTAATGCTTCAAATTACATCACCACAGAAATTCAAAGTGAACCTCATGCGTTGATCAGCCATGACGTGGAGATCCAGTCAGACTTTGTTACCTTTTCCCCATCAATGCAAAGGGTGTACTCACAGTCATGCCCATTAATCTTTCATACCCTTAATCCAGAATAAATTGTACAATGGACATGCTTTAAGTTGCAGTGGCTTTGCTTTTGAAAATGTGGAATTGGGTTCTCTCAGCAATTGGAATATCTCAAAGGTAATTATCAGATGTCCGAAATCATCCTGATGAGATTAAAATTGGGCTCTCATGACATAGTTCCTGACAAATCTTCAGCTGTAAATGGTGAATGCAACAAACTTCTAAGTGGAAGAATTTACTGAACTCATCTGTAAATATTTATTTTTTCTTCCACTGGTGATATGCTGCATAATGAAATGTTATATGTTGAGTGATTCTGCGGGCTACTGTTCATTTTCTGATAATACACATGAAAGTTACTCACCCAAAATTGCTTATCTTCCACTGTGTTTAAAAAAATCCCACTGATATTGGTAGTTTATTATCAATCATGGCTGTATTCTTTGAACATAAATGTGGCATTCATTTCCATCTTTCTGATACTTTGGTCCAAGAACATCATGAGCGGTACAGATGGCATTATTTGCTCCACGGCCCATCTCCTTGACATGTTCTGGATCTGTGCTCTATTTCACTGATGGGTGTCTTTGTGGAAAGGTTATGTTCTGCCAGCATATTTACAAATGCCCCTTTTGCCATCACACTTACTGAAAATTGATTAGGATGGTAAACTACTGTGCCCACTTCAGAAGCCCAGTAGTCTATTCACAGAATATAAGGCAAGGTTATGCCCGTTGCCAGTAATACGTTCCACAAATTTGTGGAACAGAGTCAGAGGGAGGATTTTTTTATTATTATTATTATTTTTAATAAGAAAAGAAAGTTAAAAAGTTCAATAGACTGGGGGAAAAAAATGTTTTTACACTGTATTCAATCTGATGAGCTGCACTTGGGTCTGTTCTCCAGAATTTCTTCAAGACAGCAGTATATAAACGGAAAGACAAGGAGGAAAAACAGATCAGGACAAGACAGCAAACTAGGGGTGGGGGGGAAAGGGGCTGCGATACGAATTACAGTTTGCAATCGGCTAAGAAAAATAATTTATTCCTACCAAATCCATATTTCTGAATCTCAGTCTTCCATATTGTGCTGTCATCTCCCATAATAAGACAAGTATGTTTGCAGAAAGGCTGTTTATTTATTCAGTTTTTCAAGTCGCATATTAAAACTGATGACCGCTTGATGGTAAGTGAAAAAAATGCACTTTCCAATGCAATGGCGCATGCCAGAAATCACACAGATAATGGGAATGTGACATGGCACTGACCAGAATAGGCATAACTGCAGTTATTGCTTGAAGTTGCACAAGGAGAATCTTTGTTATTCTTTTATATCAAAGACATTAGAAGTGCTTTCATATACAAGTAGAAAAACAACTGTACAGTTCAACACNTAAGGAAAAACTTCTTTACCATGAGGGTGACGGAGCACTGGCACAGGTTGCCCAGGGAGGCTGTGGAGTCCCCTTCTCTGGAGATTTTCAAGACCTGCCTGGATGCAGCCCTGAGTAATGTGCTCTAGGCATTCCTGCGTCAGCAGGGGAGTTGGACTAGATGATCTCTAGAGGTCCCTTTCAACTCTGAAAATTCCGTGATTCTGTGTGTTACAGGCCTGGAATCCAAACAGTCTAGCTTCTGTGTGAATCTACTACAGTAAAAAGTGTCTGAACACTGAGTGTTTTAGTGGCCAGCCCAGCCCAGCCAAAACCATGACACTATGTTTAGGAGCACCTTATCCTTCAGTAGTTGCATTTTTTCAGGGAAATAATGAACCCTGTTTAGTTCTTTGAAAGAACATCTTGAGAAGATCCTAGCCCTGAAGAAAATTTTAGACTGTCTGCAGCCCTGAGAATCCACTCTACTATTTTGTTCTGTGAAGTCTTTCTTTTTAAAACTTAAGAAAAAGGCATAAGAAAGGAAGAACCATCCTCTCATTAATGTGTTTGTGAAGGAACTCTATTTTAGCAACATGAATTGCCTGTTCTATTCTCTTATTTACCAGACAAAATCCAGTTTGAACTAAAATCCTGTCTGATTCAAGTTTGCACAGAACTTACGGGTTTATCTCTTGCCCGTCATTCTTCTCTCAGGTTATTGTGACATTTCATGAAACTTTTGCCTACTTCTCATGTTTATTTTCAAAATAAGAATGTAGCTATAAGCCTGGTTATTTAACAGTTGCCTAAATGTAAGCAGTGCCTCTCATACCTTTCTTTCTCTCTGTCTTTCTCTCTTTCTCTTTCTCTCTTTCTTCCCCTCCCCACTCTCCACCTCCTTTCTCTCTCTTTCTCTGTCCTTTCCCCTCGCTCATCTCAATTTTTAGGAAACAGGAGGCTCAACATATGTCTGTGCTAACCCTTTGGGTTGTGGATACAGAACAGGGGGTTTTTTGAAGAGGCAACAGAAAGACCTTAGGATGGACACTGCACATCCCTGTGGTGCTACTGGAAACGTTGAGTGTGTTTTTAAGATTGAATAGACCTAGATGGACATAGAGGCGTAGGACACTAGGGATTAACTCAAAAGGTAGGGTCAGAGAAAAGATAAGGTTTATAAAACATACAGATTAAAGAATAAAGAATAAGATTAAGGGGAGAGACATTCTTACAAATCAGTACAGTGAGGAGTGAGACTGCTGCATTCTCTTCACTGAAAAGGTAACACTCCCTTTATTCAGAAATGTTCAGAAGTAATAAACAGTGCCTTGAACTCCTCTAGCCTCCTTTCTTTTAACCTTATCCTTCTAGTACACCCCATGTTATGTCCATCAGGGCGATCTTTGACTTTTTCAAAAGCAAGTGGCTCAATTAAAAAAGAAGCAGCATTTGCCGCACAGCCCAGTCGCTGCCGCAGCCTCCTTTAATCCAACATAAACTGAAAGCATTCATTTATATGTCCGCTCCGTCACAATGGAACATATCGATTATCAATACAGGGACCACCTTTTCAAAAGAAGTCAGCTACAGGGTTCACTGTGTACAATTGCAACACTGTTTTGAAAAGGTCCCTGCTCGGTGGCATTTATGGATACACGTTCTCAACAGGTATTGTTTCCAGGGCTTCGTTACCTTTCCAGTAGTCCCTTTACTTACCTGGCCCAAAGGGCAGTGGTGCTGAGCTCTTCTTCATACCGAAGAAATGTCTTCTGTTCTGTCATTTCATTGGCATAGTGGGGCTGTAATCCACGAGAAAGCTGCTAATAATGCCATGGTAACAGAAAGGCGTATAAACAGACAGAGGGAACAGTAAATATTGCTAATCCTCAGCTATTCAGAAGGTGAATGTTCGGGCATATTACTCACTTTTAAATTCTATTTTGAAGATCCGTTTCTAACCTAAAAGTGTCAAACGCAGGGTATTTGGCAGGCTTTTAGATTTAGATGACAAAATTTATTATTTATGTTAAGTATTCCTGCCATAATAGTTACTCTATTGAGCTATTGTAAAATAATATTGCTCTAACCCATAATGACTTTCTGCTGCCTGTAGCCAAGAGGAGGTCTTGTCACTGTGGAAACACCCAAAGAACCAAAATCTACCAATTGTTGCTTCAACTGCTTTTGTGCAAGGTGTGTAATTTCCTCTGCATCTTCTCAATGCTGTGCCCACAGTTATAAAAAATAGAAATAACCTCAACTTCTTGGCAGCTCATTGCATTAAATAACATGGTGAAAAGACTTTTTTTTTTTTTTTTTCAGTGCCTTATGGAAAATTTGAATCAAGGTCATGAATGTTTTATTGATGAGCTCCAGAGACATGGTCATTTCTTTTGTCATGTGTTCTTTAACTGATATATAGTTCCCAAGACTGTTCTATATGTTGTACTTAACAAGTTGTCTTAATCACCACTACCACTGTTTTAACGCAACAAGCATAAATTGCACTGCAGTCCCTTTGAGGGTAAGGCTATCGCCTAAACTAAGACTTGCTCAAATTTTGAAAATAAAAAACAACCAAAAAAGTGGACCTCATTGCCTTTTCCCAAACCTTTTCCAACTATACCCCGGGACAAAATATTTTAGTAGAGAAACAAACCAAAAGAAAGAATAATTGAATTTCCAAATATGAATATGAAACAATTATTTGTATTTTGGTTTTCCTCTACCCTATTTGATGGCTCTGGATACTGTAGAAATAAGCGATTATTGACAGAGATAGAGTAATTCTAAGCAAGCAAGAAGGGTTAATATCTGACATAGTTTGAAACACACTATTGTCATTTTATATCTTTATGTTTTCTTCATCATTGTCACCCTTTTGAGTTAGTGATTTGATGACGTAGTAGTAGCTATGTGATGCAATACAAATGTGTTTGCACATTTCTCTACTGCTTGATTCCAGCTTGGTTTAAGGCTTTGACCCCATGGCTTCTCTTTTTACTGAATGAAAATCTCCTTCTTCATTTCTATGTGAGTTTCTGTGGCTCAACCAATAACAACAGACATTCCCGTGGGTCCACTTTCAATATTTTTTAAATCTGTCCCTAATTTACTAACTTCTCAGAGTTTATGTCATCTGGCAGCTGCAGGGATTCAGATTCTCATTCGGACAACTTATTTTAGTTTTCTACAAATGCTCTAGATGTCGAAGTGCGTGATCACGGCCACCCGTGCTGTGGTCTGTGCTTAGTTCACTGGTCAGTTCACAGCGTCAGCCTTTTAAGCGCGCTGTTGATCGCCAATCTGTTCCACATGACTCTGTTCCTGTATCTACTGGAGAAATGGATGAGGAAGTATTTGGGGATCTTTGAAAAGGAGATAATTTAGAGACAATACAAGGTGGATTCTTCTTACGTAACTTTAGTCATCTGCAAGTTTGGCGCCCCGTATAAGTCATTTGGCTAGACTCCTGGAATCAACAGGGAATGATAAAAAGCTCTAGGGTACCAGAAACATGGGTGTCTAAGAAAGCTGGGACAAGTAAGATGGTTCCCATGCATGACTGCGGAATCTTAGAGTATCCTTACTATATCTTATTTGTTACAGTAGCCTTAAAAAGCCCTCAATAGCCAAAAGGTTTTTGTATTAATTTAGAACTAAAATTCTTATTAAAAAATTTAGAATTAGAAAAGATTGTTTTTTAATTCTCTGAAAGTTGATGATTTGTGGTTTATTACAAGATTCAAGGGCTGTTTAGAACAAAGCAAGTTAATTGACTCTATACACACACCTTAGTTCCAAATTCCTCACTCCTTACTTATAAAACAGACAATCAAAAAGAAAAACTACTAGCACCGAAACTGAGTGGAAAATTACTTAAGAAAAAAGTATGGCTGATAGGTGAGGGAAGTTTTTAAAAGTTGTGTTGGATACCTGAAGAAATGAAGTTTTGCACTGACAAAAGGTGTTTTTTTCAGTTAAAAAGCAATCCTGGCTAAGAGGGAGGTGAAGTCTGTGATAAAAAATAATGGAAAAAATACAGAGCCTGATAGCAATGAATAAAATCAGTATTAGATAATGGAGAGAACTGATAAAGAAAACTAAAGGGATCAGTTGAAAATCTATGGGTAATAGGGCAAAGATGACAAGAAGTTCTTTAAGCAGGAACAAAATGCTTAGAGTATTATAGAACTATGGATGGTAAAACTGTTAATCTTGGTAGAGAAAAGGCAAAATTAAGTAAATACATCTGTTTTCTAAAAGAAGAATTAAATATTTTATTTTCTCACATTTCTGAGGAAGAGTGCTAAACAGCAACTCTAAATATTTTTAAATCTACAGAATTAGATAATTCACAGTCAAGAAGATTACTTGTTTGTGGAGCTGCCTGAATTAATCCAATTTTTTAGCAAATCTAAATATTCTGAGAAACTTTGACGAGCCTCAAAAAATAGTCATGGCCCAACATTAACAAATAGTAAGTTCATTAGCCTTGAACTTCAGTTAGCCCAAACCTCACTTAGGAAAAAATTCTTGGATGAATTGAACTAAGATTTAAATTATAATTGAAGCCAGTCAATACAACGTCATGCAAAATAATTTTTTCTCAAATGATCCTGTGTCTTGATGAGACCGTAAAATATTTTCATACAGTAATTGTCCTGATGGAATGTACCTAGATGTTTTGTAGTTTCGGAGACATCGCGTGCAGCTGGCAGATGTGACGTGGCATCCATGGGCGCAGTGTCAGCTGGCAGCCAGGTGTGATGCCCGAGGTGTCTGAAATCGCACAGAACCTGTGTGTCTAGACAGCTGGATCGTCCCCTGGTGCCCACACTGAGTGGGGTTCATATGACGCACTAAAGGCATCCAAAATTTAAAATGCTTGAGCTGGAACTAGTTTCCTTCTAAAGCCAACAGAGAAAACGGGCACCTTCCCGTGTGCTTCAGCTGACGTGCCTTTCGTAGGGCGAGGTGAAGCATCACTGTAAGGTGCTGAATTTCTCTCCATCAACTACGGGGAAAGACAGTGAAACTGAAATTAGATGATATCAACCCAAAGCAGTACAAAAGCATACTGACAATCTGGAAAGAATTTGGAAAAGACCTATTGAAACATTTCAGGGTTTGGAAAAGGTGCTTAGTAGTGTGGAACTAAAGAAGTACAATCAATTTTGTTTGTCCAGAAAGGTTAGGAGGTTGCAACCTATGATTACATCTGAAGAAGAAGTATTTGACAGTAGGAGGCTCTTTAATCTTCCAGGAAAAAAAAAAAAAAAAGAAAAAAGAAAAAAAA
>VYXH01003732.1:713263-753308 GCA_013397275.1 Burhinus bistriatus | reverse complement strand
AAAGAAAAAAAAAAAAAGAAAAAGGGAAAAAAACCCCACAACATAACATCCAAGAGCTGAAAGCTTAAACGAGCCCAAAGTAAGTGCAGAAATTGAAGTGCACATTATTTACAATGGAGGTAGCTGTGTGGTGGGAGCTGTGTGACTGTCACAGCTAGTGACTGTAAGAGCTTATCTCAGGATATAGAGGCTTCTCATTACCGTGCGTGCATATCTAAACGATGTGCTACCATGCAAAGTGAAGAGATGAGCTTGGTTAAATTCCTGTTGAGGTCTTGTGGCCCGGGATGCACCAAGCAGCAGACTGAATACTCGCGGTTATTCATTCTGCCTTTGAAACCTCTGAATTTCAGAATTTGTTTTCATAGGGTAGGAAAGAAGCATTGTACATTTATCAGTGTTGCTTCATTTCCAAAGAGGCCTGGGAGGAATTATGAACTAAGGCAAAAAGGAAGGTGAAAAATGGGGGAGATGATAAGAGGGAAAATGAAAAATAATGATACAGAATTTTCACCCCCATTGCCATCTGTTTAAAATAATTTTAATTTGGTTTTGGATCTCAAATTTATATTTTGCTTTATTTCCAATTTAAATTCTTTAAGCTTTGGGAAAAAATAATTGTATTTTTTATTTTTATATATTTTTATTTACCTGCCACTTTCTCTTTTTTTCCCTCTCTCTCTTTTTAGCCTTCCCTCTTTCACAAAAACAAAAAAAGCTTAGAAACAAGACCAGAAAGGGAAGGGTATTTTAAGCTTTTTAACAAAAATTTTTTTGGGGCTAGAGATTAAGTGAAAAGCACATTTTCCTTTTCTTTCGTGACATTACACACAGAAAAGAAATGATACAATGACTTTTTTTTTCAAAACTTAATGAACTTTAAAAAAATTTATAAATAGCCCTAAACAAATAGAAACTCATGACCTGATATTTATTGAATAAATGATTTTTATGATACCTGTGTACTTTTACCTTTTTTCCAGTACTTCGAAAAAAAAACTTACCATGGGCTTTTATCCACAAAGAATTAGTTGTTTCTTTACATCTTTGTAGAGCAGCTGCTGCTGCAATGCTTTTATAAATAAGACTATTTTATAAAATAACATTTTACAGAAGACCCTTCTGTTTAGCGAGCCGGGAATGCAGGCGTCCTTAACCCACTTGGTATTATATCTAGAACTTTTATATATATATTTTGCTTGCTGTTTACAGCCTTTTTTATTAGCGTGCCTTTTTTTCAGTGCACAGGTTTGTGGAGCAAGCAACTGTTCATTTGTTTTGTCAGTAATGGAAAGAAGACTTGAACAGCTGATGACAGGTAATTTGGGCTGATGTTCAAGTTCTTATAATAGAACTGTGTAGAAAGCTATCACTTTATCTTACAGTGTCTGTATACGTGTGACGACTTTCAGAACAGAAGAAGAAATTTGCACTTCACAGGGTAAATAATAAAACATGAGAAAATAGACAGTGGTGTTAAGAATGACTTATAGAAAACCTACACGCAGGAAGCCATTTCTGGTGCCCAACAAGGCATTTTGCGGGTTGTACACTGCTGGAGTTTTTGATAAGGGTTGGTGACTGTCATGCGTTGGCACCTCTTCTATCAGTTTTTAATATTTGTACAAATCTGGACCGTGCTCAGAACATTTGTATTCCTTCTTTGAAAAATGAGTAATGTTAGTTAACTATGGGGTTTCAGGAATTTCTAGGCAAATTTAGCACACTTGCATTTTGTCCAGTTGGAGCCTCATTTCCGCTTGTCATTCAGTCTCTGGAGATTTCTCTTCTGATGTATTTTCTGGCAGTTCTTTGACAGCTCCTGAATGTTTCCAGTAAATCATCCCCATACGTTCATGGCTCTCCTCTGTTCCAGACCTACTTCCATGCAGGAATTTGTGTTTCCGTCATCCCTTAAGGGAAGCTGTTCCTTCATGGCTTCCTGGAAATGGCAGTTGTAGTAATTACAGTTGTCCTCTACTTCTGCCTTGTCTGACCTTGAAAGTACCTTTCATATACCACCCCTGTCCTCTGCTGCTCTTCTCTGTCACTGGCAACCCTCTTAGTGCCCGTCCTTCCCAGAGTTCAGGGAGTTCCCTGTTACCTCTGTTACAGCAGTACTTGGCTCCCCGCTGCCACTTTTTAATTCGTTCTGTCAGCTTTCCTACCGCTGCTGGCTTCAAAAGTTTATTTGCTGTAGGCAACAGAGTCCACATATGGAGTGCCTGGAGATGCTGTCCTGGCTGCTGCCCATGCCTTCTGTTAGTGTATGTCTCCAGTTGTTCAGCTGCTTCTTAGCTTTCTTATGAAGCTGTGAAAAAGCTCTTTTTCATTGATATCCCCATACATTTGGATTGCAGATGGAATGTCGGTCATCACTTGTGATGAGAAACCAACTCAGTGGTTTGCTTAGCATGACAAAAAATTAAAAGAGAAAATATGTTATAAAGAGTTCAGGTGATAGTACAATCATCAGAAGCCATGTACCACACAAGAATAGCAAAAGCTATTTGTTTCAGCCAAATACGTGTAGCATATTCCTTACCATTATTTACTAGGAGGTAATTATTAAGTATTTGGATACACAGAAATATATTCTGCAGCTAGTCATGGCACTTGAAAGCTTGCCATTTGCACAGTGAAACAAGCTCCAGATATATATTGGTACTCATGAATTACTTACTCGTCCTACTCTTCTCTGTGGCTTCTTCTTTCCAATTTAAGTGGTTTTGGCCTCATTGTGCTACATGGTGTGACTGAAAGGTCATTTTACAACCTGTTGCATCCCCTCGTTGCCACTAGACTCCTTCTGGTACCGTGTCTCCATGTAGCAATTGGATTAAGAAGGGATCATACAGCTTAATGATCTGGAATAGGGATGTGATTCTTGGAATGCAAAACAGAGCAGAAAAACTTGACCTAAGCTCTTGAAAAATTGAGGAGATAAAATAAAGAGGTACAAATAAAGGCAAGAATGAAAGGTAGGGCAATGCAGAAATGGCAAATAGAGAAGTCAATAATTAATGACAATAAAAAACAACTAGCTCAGAAGTGCAAGGCCTATTTTTTATTCTTCGAAGCTTTCCTCATTGGCCACTGTAACTTAAAAAAAAAGAAGTTCTTGGATGTTTTTGTCCTTGGTAATCTTCAGCATGCCAATTCCTACCATAGCAAGAAGAATTTGTCAATATTCAGACAAATAACCTGAACAGTACAAATATTGAAGTTCTTACTTCTGAGTATAAAGGAATATTAAAGCTATCTAGGTACATTTATTTTTTGATGTATAACTGTTGATTTGATGTTGTGTTTTTATTTAATCTTCAGCAAACTGCCCTTTTAATTTTAAACCCACATAAAGCAACCTCCAAAATTAAACAACTCTGTATTTCAGTCCCTGTAAATTGAAGTATACGATTAATAATACATCCAGTCTATTATTTTTGAAGAACGGAGAGCCAGTTATATATTTTTCGTGAGCTGTATTGGGATTTAGCCACCTACCTTCCATTCACATTAATGGGACTCACGCAGATAAATTGCCCTCAACAGCGTAAGTTTTCACCCTTCGGTCTCAAGCTAGGCCTTCAATTACAACCTAAAGAACCAAACACACCCTGCAGTTATGAAAGGCGCGTGCCTGAGCGTTCAGCATAAAGAGGGAAATATCAAAATAGGGTTATTTGGCAGGAACTGAGAAAAAAAAAATGTTATTTTATAAACGGCAGACAGGACAGGTGGAACTAAAAGTCATGCAGCTGAGAGAAGGATCAAAGAAGAACAACTACGTCCTTGATGCAGGCAAGAGAAAGCACCAACAAAGTGTGCAGTGCAGCGTGTGCTCCTGGCACGGCCGGGTCAGCCAGCAGCTTAGAGAAACTTCTGAGCAGGGTAAAAGGGACGAGAGTCAGGCAGAGGGAAATGCACGAATATCTTGAAAAGACAGAAAGAAGAAATGTGGTTTTAAAGTTCCTTCCCTGTAAGGTTGCCAACTCTTAGGCTTTCTTTACTGTTATGAAATATATTACATTCTTTCAATATTAAGGTGCTAGTACCAGTGAGTCTGATGATGTTTATTTCCTAAAGGAAAAAATGGGAAATAAATCTAATGACAAAATATTGAGAAAAATGAACCTTCAGGCTAAAGAACTAGAGTGTTTGCATGTATTTGGGAGGGTGGCACAGGGGGAAAGAGAGAAAGAGAGACAGAGAGGGCAAGGGAGAGAGACAAAAACATTTTAATCTAGATTTAAATTATTTTTAACTCAGTCTATGATTTTTGTAACCTGACTTTTTCAATGCTGGAGTTGTATTTTGGTTACAGAGTCTTATTGTATTCAGCCTTTTGCTTTTATTTTTTTAAAAAAATATTTAAATGCCATTAGCAATTGTATTAGAGAACAGAGCAGGCTGTTTTTCAGATGCTCAGTTCCTGTCCAGGATACATAACCCAGGGCCCAGGTCTGGACGTGCTAGCCCAGATGTCACAATGCACTTGTGTGTGTGCCCCGCTTGGTGTGACGCAGCCCTCTGTAAAGCCCCATGGTGAAATCCACCACCCCTTCCCCACTGTCCGCCTGGCGATCATTCTACGGGAGAACGGCTGTGAAGCCGGGATCTACTAGGTTCTTAAATGCATATTCCCAGGAAATAGGGAGATGGTGGCTTTAGCCTCCAAGATTAAATGTGTGTAGAAAAGGTCCCTAGAGAACTGTTTCCTCAAGATATATGTTTTAGCCAGTGCTTCACAGATACATGTTTTTGGAGGGAAAGAAGACTTTTAAAATAGATTTTTTACATTTTTTTCTCAACCCAAATGCTATTCAAAAGATAAATTAAAGCTTGAGTGCAGTTACTTCATCCTTTTGCAGAATATCTTTTTATTTTATTTTTATTTCATGTATTTAGGTTGGTGGATAGGTAAATGATTGTAACATGAACCTGTTTCTCATTGATGAATGTGTCTAGGCGAATAAAGGAAGAAGAGAGGGCAAGAGGAATGGATATTAAAGTGAGCAATATATTTCAGTGTTCATCTTGCTGTTCCATTAATGGTACCCACGAGAAGACCCATCTTACATTTCATAGCAATTCTTTTTTTCTCCCATTTCCTCTTCCCTCTTGAGCATCATTTATAGAAACAGTACATCCCTAATATTTTCTATAGCCTTTGACTTGGCAATTCATTATTTGCTGCAAACTAATTTTTTTTTTTTTTGGAGGGGGGTGTTTCTGGAGTGTATTTTTACTGTCTGTGGGCTTGAAGTACAAATTATATATTCATTGATAGCAATGCATTTTACAGCATAAAGCTTGCTTCCTACTGCCAGTGTTCCTTTCAAATGACTCATGGATTATTCAGGTAAAATAGTAATTATCTCCCAAGAATTAAAATAAAAATAATCTGTACTGACTGTCACTGCTTTATCATAATGTTGGATAACAGGATCAGTTCAAATGAACATTTTTAGTTTCTTTCTGTCTTGCGAATTTGCAGCTAAGATTACATTTCTATGATTTTCATCTCCTGTGGCTCAAGAATTCTGACATTTGTGCTTGCCTCCTGTGTTACCCCCCAGACTTATCCACGCACTTCTTATGCTGAAGTGAATATAATAAGAATACAAATTGAACAACAGCAAAACTGATCGAGAACATCTGGCCTTTGGAGGAAAAGCACTTTTCACATAATCCCATTGTTGCTGAAAGAACAGGAAGGATTTCCACTGACATTATTAGCAGTTGGAGTAGATTCAAGTCTGGGTTTAGCAGAATGGTGAGGGAAAAGTGCTCTGGTGATTCCTCCCCACAGTTCGCATTATCCAGGAGCCCCTCTCTTCCAAAAAGTGGTGCAGTACCATGGCTACGCAACCTTCCTCTCCTGGAGGGAATATTTCACAACAGGGCTGTTTCCAAGGATCCATATATGTATCATCTGCATCGTTATCTGTGGGTGAGCTTGGAAAATCCAAAACCCACAAACTTCTACCCAGTCTATTTCAGATATTTCGCAGTTCTGTGGGTGTTTGCACCAAAGTGGTGTGACGTCTTGCTAGCAATGAGGTAGCTAAGTGCTAAGATTTATAATCAGATTGGAATCCAAATTACACACTGATGTGTAATTCAGCTCCAGTACAGTACCAGCCTAGGCTGGTATCATATGGCAGTTTGCTGTTATGGAAATCACCTCAGACTGGTGATAATGTTAAATGTCTGCTCATATGTTCAGCTCATGTGGGAATTTCTTTGTTCCCCAAATCAAGAATGTGCAGAGGAAGAAGAGCAAACTGAGTCTGCTTAACGCCTCTCGCTAACGCTGAACATGGGGCTGTGTGGGTGACAGTCAGTGTAAGCCATTTGCAAAAAGGAGCTTGAAAGCAGGTTTTAATAAATTCACTTATCGTTTTTCTAACTTTGTTTTATGACTTTTTGCCCAGCTGCAATAGGTAGAACATCATCTGGAAATGCTGCAATATATAATTTTTCACTGATCCCTTAGCAGTGGAGGATGGACCTTACCCAAAGTTGTGCGTAGAGAGCTGTGAAACGTGGCACTCAAAAGTCTCAAAGAAACAGTTTTCTTCACTGAATGTGGATGCTGAAAATCAATTATATGTAGATTGGCTATGAGAGAGACAAGCTGTTCTGTTGATACAGGCATGACCTGTGTGGTGACGCTTCATCTCCCACTGAACTAAATATTCTTTCAAATGACATATTAATGGGAGGGCATCCAAAATACTTGCTAGGCAAATGAATGTGTAATAGCCAGATGGTTTATTTGGATTTTCAGTAATCCTCGGAGGATCAGAAAAGGGATTTATTTAGGATTCAGTAAGTTATGGCATGCAGTTACCTGTGTTAAACCGTCTTGAAATACAGTAGGTTATAATTGCAGATCTGTTCTGTTCTTTTCTTATTCTGCCACATTTGTAAAGCACTGTGGAAAATGTCAGCTGACTTTTCATGGTGTGGTAGGAGCACAGGTAGGGGATGTTTAAGAAATAGGCTTGTAAAAGAGGTGGTGAAGCAAATTACCCAATAATCCCTTCTGCTATTCTTAGGACTATTCAGATCTTTCATCCCACATCAAATTCCTTCTATTCAAAATTTACCATAAAGACCATAACACATTTCTGAGAAGGTGGAATAAAACTTACCTTGTGAGCCTACCTACACAAGTTTTTTTAATACATGAAATGTATTTTGGGATGTCTTCTCTTTACTTAAGCACATTGTGCTGAGACAGAAACTTCTAGGACAATACTATACAGGCTTGCTGTTCGTGCTTTTAGCTCTGTATGTGTCTGGTCAAATGTCCTCAGCATATGCACACTCTCTGCAGCTGGGAGAGTGAGCTGCAGATGTTACATTTATATAAAAGCTGGCTTTTCTCCACCTGGTTCCCTAATATACAGAAGTATTCTTTTCCTCCATGAGCATGAATGGGTCCCTTTGATGCTACTGTATATTCTGCAAGGAGGGGAAATGGAAATGGTGTTTCATTAAATGGTGGGTTTTGTCTGGAACACATTTCTGCTGGGGAAAATTGAACTGTTTCTGAAGTGTTTCAGAAATTCAGGTCTTCTGTAGGCCAATAGTGCTGCCACTGTGTGTTCCACTGGCAGCAATAATGGACCAAAATGATTCCTGTCTATGGTACAGTTAGGAAATCAGCAAAACACTTAAAAACCAAATGTGTCACTCAAGCAAAATGATGAAGTCTAAATTCTGTAGAATTCAGGAAAACCTCTCCAAGACTGCTTGTCATTGGATTTGTCCCAGCTGTTACAAGTTTTTGGGGAAACCCTTGCCTCACACACCCAAGGTTCTACCACTGGGAATGCACAGTAGGATCTCATATGTACTGTGTTTGGTGCCTAGGAAATCTTTCTCCTGAGTAATTCAGAAAACAGCCATTCATACACCTAGGGTCTCTCTAGAGCCTAGTTTGTTGAATGAACTTAACTGATTCTATTGAGTTTCATTAAAACTTGTGCAGTGATGTACCGGCATGGCAGTTAGAGTACACTGAATTCATTTTTCACAATGACAGAAAACTGGATAGTCTACAGAGAAGATAGATCATAGGATTTTCCTCCTACTGACTTGTAAGTCCTAGACAATGCGGTGTAAGTCTTGGCTTCTTTCCTTTTGGTTTCATGTACATGACTTAGCTCTTACAGGCAGACTCCTTGCCAGCTATCTGGATATTCTTGGAACTTAGGAGCTGTCTGCTTGCTCTCCCACAGGCTGGGGATAGCCTAATCCCTAACTTTTGTAATTGAAGGCCAAATCCTTTAATGACTGACTAGGCAGAAGAAGAGCTATGGGTCTGTGCTCAGAACTGTGCTCAGGTTCTGCACCCGAGTCTCACAGAAATGCCAAGTGGTGGCTCTGAGGTACCTTCCTTGCTGGCAGACCCTGTGGGTTGGCTCTGACATCCCTGTGCTCGATAACTCTCCCAGTTGTGAACCACATCTGGGGGGGCTAACTCTCCTCCTTGGTGTCCGTAGAGATATCTGGAGGTTTCAGTTGACACTAGCACTTCCTTATCTGTCTCTGGGTGCCTGACTTTAAGCTGGGACTGTGCTGTGCTGTGTAGACCCTCTGTTGAGTGCTTGCCATGTGGCAGGACACCATCCATCATTAGTTATGTCTTATGACACATTACCCTTATTTTCTATGCAGTCACCTCTAGTGCTCCAGTCTGTAATCAATGTTGTCCAGAATACCAGCGGCAAGTGTAGGCATCTTTGTGAACCAGGGCATAAAACTGTCTACCAGTCCTTGAATTTAGAAGGTAGTCTTTCCACCATTTGTCACTTACCACTCACTCAGTTTCACTGTGAGCGATGTCTCTGCATGAAATGTGAGCCACAGCTATAAGCCAGATGTCAGTAAAAAAGTGGATTATCCCTGCTTCAGCATCCCTTATTGTGATTCAATTTTCGTACATGATAGGCACTACTGTTCAGCAAGCGGCACTGTCACTGGTCAGCATTTGATTTAAACAAACATTTTGAGACCATAAACTGGAGAGGTGCTTGGTCAAACAATTGGTTAGTGGGTAGATGAAACTAATAATACAAACACGCTGTAAGCTGGGAGTAACACTGGGAAAGCAGATGTATGTTTGAAGCCAATGATTTTGATTTTCATGAGTACATAAGGAAGGATATTTCTGAAAGTTATAGAGATTAAAGGTGCTGAGAGAAAATAAAAGCATTTTTTAAACAAAAGGGACTGTTTAGGGGAGGGAGAACAACCATTTTTACTCATTTAATCTGGCAATGAGAAACACAGTACTTGGCTTGTCAGCATTTTATCTCAAAATTAATTTTAAGAATTCAGGAACAAAATTTCACATGAACCAGTACAGCTTCTGCTTAAGTGGGGAGTTGTTTTTCCAGTTGTTTTAACAGGCAATATGTAATATAAGTGCAAGTCTCCAGAGGTCAATAGAGTTTGCTGTAGTTATCAGGAGAAAATAGCCTTCATGGTGAGTAGAGAAAACAGAATTCTTTTAATATCCACAATATTGTTTTAATGTTTGATAAAAGATTCTGTACACATACATGTATACACACATGTGCACACACATGTACAGAGATATCGGGAATATGCTTCAAACAAAAACATTTCCTGCACATATGACTTCACAGTATATTTAGAGAGCTACAAAAAAATCTAGCAGCAGAAAGCAAAGAGAGAGAAAAAAGCATGGTTTCCTGTAAACTAAAGTGAAGTTAATTGTAGTCTCTTCCAGTTCATACCAAGATTCTCTAGATATTAGGAAGAAATTCTTTACTGTGAGGGTGGTGAGACACTGGCCCAGGTTGCCCAGAGAAGTTGTGGCTGCCCCATCCCTGGAAGCGTTCAAGGCCAGGTTGGATGGGGCTTTGAGCAACTGGGTCTAGTGGGAGATGTCCCTGCCCATGCCAGGGGGGTTGGAACTAGATCTTTCAGGTCACTTCCAACTCTAACGATTCTATGCTTCTATGATTCTGTAGAAGAACACTGCATGGTATATGGAAAAACTACTGGCAGCCTGAGAAATGGTGTCAGTTTCTGCCATCACTCGAGCCTGTGACAAACCTCCCATTGGCTTGCATGAAACCAAATTTACATCCGTTATGTTTTTCACATGCCAAAGCACACCTACAGCAAAATAAGCTTTCAGAGCCCTGGTCCCTCTCCTTTTGATTATCATTACTTACTCTGCCTTATTGTAGTGAAATCTCAAGAGGAAAAAGTTGTATGTGTTTCTTTAGAGTAAATCTGTTTTCTTGCACAATATGATCAGCAGACATCTTGAAAGGACAAAGTTTCCCCTGAAGCCTAGCCCAGCATTAAGTAGAGGTTGTTTTAGAACATCCAGTAAAGCTATTCAGGAAGTTTTATGGACATATTTTATTCTTAATAAATCCTACAAAAATCTGTGCAATGACAGTATTTTTTTTTTTTTCTTATATTGATACTGAAGTCTTTCAAATATAATAGTTACAAATAAAGGTTTAGTCTGTGACGTCCTTTGTTGGTTTGGCAAAAGGTACTATAGAGACAAATTTCAGGAGCCAATCTTCAGTAGGGGAGAGAGGTTGTCATTGTTTGGAAAATACAATATGGTCAATACTGTTAAAAAAATAAGTGTGTGTCTAAACTGAGTAGTCAGCATAATTGGAATACTACAAATTTCCCCAGGAAAGCTGGTCCCACACCTGGTGTGATCGGAAGCTGTGATCAAATACTTGATGAAGTTCTCAGCTGGTTTAAGTAGATGTAATGACCCTGACTTCAACAGATAGCTGGCATGGAGGGGAATTTACTCTGTTAACTTTTTGAAAGCAACCATTTTATTTATTCTTCAGCTCTGAGCATTTATGTTCCAGCTGGTCTCAAAAATCACATAACTGGAAGTTGTAAAGACATGCTGGGGAAAAAAAGAAGTGGCAGGAAACTTGGCAGGAAAAGAGACACTGAAAACTTGAAGCAGAAACTATGGCAACCTGAATCACTTGTTGGATGAAATGCGCAGGATTTTTTGCCAGTGACATCTGGAGGACCAGGGTTTCACCTCAGCAGTGCTGTCTTGCAGTGAGGGAAACTGTTCTCCCGCTTGATTTGGCACACTTGAGACGGCAACCCAGACAGCATTCAGCCACACGCTCTTTGGAGCACCCCAATAAAAGAAGGATACGGACACACTGGAGTGAGTCCAGTGGAGGACACCATTGGTCAGGAGGCTGGAGCACAAAGTGTATGAGGAGTGTCTAAGGGAGATGGACGTGTTCAGCTTGCAGAGGAGAAGGCTCTGGGGCATCCTCAAAGGTGCACAGTGATCGGATGGGAAGCAAAGGTCAAAAGCTGGAAGACAGGACATTCAGAATAAATATGAGGAATGGGTTTTTTTTCCGCATGGGGGTTGTCAAAGGCTGGAAAAGAGATTGTTGATGCTCTCTAGAGGTATTCAAAACTCAACTGGACAAAGCCCCGCAACCTGATCTAATATGGTTTTGCCTTCAGCAAAGATGACCTCCAGAGGTCCCTTCCAACCTGAATTATTCTGTGTTTCCATGATACTGTTCAGTTTACTTAAATTATTCTCCTTGTTTTCAAAGAGAAGTGACAGTGTCAGAAATGGATCCAGCTGTTGATTACATGCTTCATGGGGCAATGTTCATGGAGGAGCTGCAGCCCTTTTAGCCCCCTGTTAAACTCAGGCCTTAATTTTTATTGTTTTCTACCTTCAGCTGTTGTGTAGCATTGCTGAGCTCATAACGCAGCTGCTGGGAGTGGTGTGAAAAGTAATTGCTGCATATACTTAGTACGGCTGGTAAAATGATTTGGAAATTTCTGTAGAGAAGTGAGCTGCTACTTTTTTATCACTATAGAAAAACTCAAGATAGCAGATCACTAGATAAGGTATATGTCTATATGTATATAAATATGTATATACATATATAAATA
Source organism: Burhinus bistriatus (assembly GCA_013397275.1). Taxonomy (NCBI): domain Eukaryota; kingdom Metazoa; phylum Chordata; class Aves; order Charadriiformes; family Burhinidae; genus Burhinus; species Burhinus bistriatus. The sequence goes on along the minus strand of VYXH01003732.1, from coordinate 741,338 downwards.
CACATATGGATCCCAACTGTTAAGATAATTCATTCTACTTCAGAATCTGGCCTATAAATTTGGCCACAGCCCATTTATTTCCAGAAATAAGGCTAGTGCTACAATGATAACCTGAGTAAGGTGGAGCTCCAGGTGACATATCACATAAACAGTGTAAGAGGGACCCTCTGCCCTCCTAAATTCAGACCCTGCATGTGGGATTGATTCTTTTCTTCCAAGAAAACAGTAAGAGTCTTTTATGCGTCCTGCTTTCCTCAGCTTCTATTTCTTTCCTCTACTTTTTGGACAAGAATATCCATATATCTCACAGGGTCAGCCTAGAATTTTATTAATTAAACTTTCAAGACCTTTGAAGATGAAAAAGAGGAAGTATTATTATGAAGGATTATTTAAACTGTATTTTTGTGAGGTTGAAATACAGTCCAGCTGAGAGCTACATGCCAAAGCCTTAGTAAAAATAGTCAACCAGTGAGTTTTCAGCCAGTGTGATGTCAAATTAAAATTATACTTCGCAACAGTAAATTCAGTGCTGATAAATCTGCGTGGATTAAATATAGGAAGCTGAAAAAATAAACACCTATTTTTCTCATCCAGACCATTCATCTTCCCATTCGGGTTTTATTTTCTGAAAAACAAACCTGAAATCTGTATGTGGAGATGTAAACAACTGCACAGGGAAAAAAGTAAGTACTTAGCAGCAGTGAAGTTTGTCCAAGGATTACCACAGTGAATAAAACCAGCTTCCCTTTTAAAAGCTGAGTGTACTATTTTGGGAATGTGACCCCTTTTCATGAATAAATGACGTGGTGACATTTACAGATAAAGCAAGATTTAACTGCTATGAAAGGAGATGACAAATGTCAGGATGTCAGTAATGATCTGTGAACATAATGGTCTCTCACCAGAGCACAGAGTAGATATATAATGTAACTGTCGCCTGCTAATGCTGCCATGGAAGAAGAAAAGCAAAGCAATATGAGGAAGATCAAAAACCTCTCTGGAACCAACCTTAAAATCTGATTGATAGGCATTGGCACAACTTAGCTAATAAATTATACTGCTAATGACTTAAAGTTTTTACCTTGTGCATATTACTATTACACACTGTGAAATTCCTGTATAACTTACAACAGTATTGTGTCAGAGGATAAAGTGTTGGCCATCAAAATGGTTTTCTGACAGTTTCGTTATCCCTGCTCTGCTGCCAGGGCTTGGCGGTTGCGAAGGTCTTGCTGGAGCTGAACGGATTTACCGCAACCAGCGTTGGTTCATGGAGCCCAGGTTGCTGCAGAGCAGAGCAGGATTTTCCCTTGGCATGAATTGGCCGTGGGAAAGATCATTGAAACCTCCCACCCATGGCAGGGTTGTCCTCTTCAGGTATTCTCAAGTGTTATGTCTCTCAGTTTTTCACACCCTGGCAGACCGTACGTAGGCCCAGCCTTGTGATTGCTGTCAAACTCGCCTTGATGACTTCCTTGGGAAACCTAGATATATGGTAGGGAAAAGAAGCTTGGCATTATTTATGCGGTTGTCTTCTGAAGTTGTCTCAGGCAACTCCCTCCCACCCCCGGGCCCCAGACCAAGTCCCCATTTGTCTCACATATTGAGTGCTTTCTCCAGCTGACAGTTAAATTGATTCCCGTTTGCTATTTAAAGTGAGGAGAGCGTCTGGAAATCCGAAGGTTTAAAAATCCTGAGACCTAAGCACAGCGTAGCGTGGAAGGGAGGGAGTTTCTTTGCATGAGATCCCCAGCTTCCTGGCAACTTCACAGCTCTCAGCTGTGCAGCGGGTTTTGCTTTCTTCATGCTTTGCTTCGACAGTTAGTCGACCTTTTCTCTGAATAGGTTAGCCTGCCACAGGGCTTGTGTTACCCAGAAGACCAAGGATGTTTTCATAGAGATGGTGAAACTGTGATTGAAAGCCAGGCATAGTCAAGCTCTAGTGCAATCAGCCAGGAAGCATTTGGCTGGTAGTTTGTTTATGAGAAGAAATATCATGGATAAAATATAAACATTAATACAATAAAAATGCCAAGCTCTGGAACATAGTTAAGATGATGTTGAACAGTGAATAGATGTATTTTTTAGGAAATATTCTGAGTTAAAACTCCTGTTAATAGTGCACAAGCATATCTTTAACACTACTTGTATAGATACAGTAATCAGAGTATCTCTCAGGCAAATCCACATTACAAAGGAAACTCATCCCTATCTGCTGTATCTTTTGATCTGCACTTTACAGTCAGTCATCTGTGACAATGGAGATGGAGGTGGCATTTTGGATAAGACAGACAGCATTGTAGCAATTCTATATTGACATCCAGCAAGGATTCACCTCCATTAACATTATCCATCTAAAAGTTTGATGTCTTCTCTAAGTGAGCTCTTTTAAGCTTCCTGTAAAGTCCATGGAGAGATGTAGGCAGTGCAGAGGGCGATCGACCCTATCCTGAGATAAGTATTGTGAGATAAATTGTGTCTATTTCTTGCTATTCACTCTAGAGGGGACCCAGCTCTCCGGAACAGATGTCTACTTTTGAGGTGGCTATGCTTAGGTGAGACATGTGGGAGGCAGAAGGAGTAAAGAAGTGCTGTTCTAATTTCCATGGAATCAGCTGATCTGAAGGGTCAATTGCTTTAACGCAACCTTGTTACTGTGCAGCATTAAACTATTAAAGCTGATTAGGGATTTGTAGTGAGGAGTCCTTCAACCACCGTATCTTGCACAGATGCAAGAAAATTAATACTAAAGAAAAGAAGAGCCCTTTCTAAAGTAGAAAATACATAATTAAAAAAGTGCACAAAAGAAGAATTAAGTAAAAAATGCTTGTGGTATTATGAAAACATTGAGCTAATTAATCAATGTCTATGTGTGTCCCTTTTTAAAAGATACTCAGTTAAAGAGAAGTGGCAGATAGTTCTGGTGCTTTATCTTGAGATAGTAATTGTGAAACTTTCCTTCTTTCTGACAAGAGACACATTATTTGGAGAAACAATGCCATCATTCTGATAATAAGTGAGGAAAAGCCAATATCAGTGCTCGCAGGATATAAGACAAAATGGATCCCTGTTTGTGTCATGCGGGCATTCCTGCTGATCCAATGGGGATTGTTGGGTGTATTTGTGTTGATATGAATGTCTTGGTGAGTAAAGGTTATCAGTTAAGACAAGGTTTTGTGATGTGAAGCAGTAATTTGAGAGGCAATATATTTGATTGTTTTAGTCCACAAAGCCTCTTCTTGAAAATATTAAAAGGTAGTTTCTGGGTGGACTAACCAGGGTCTGATTACTGCTTAGGTCTAAGTTTTAACACATCAGTCTTGATTCTGGGATTTCTAAATTCACATGTTTCTAACTTGTTAGATGTATATTCTAGTATTAGTGGACCATTTCTGCTTAAACTACTTGAGTTTTTTCAATGTAGTTCTTTTTGCTTGATTTATTGTAATATTTAATTAACTCTTACAATTGGGTGGATTTCTAGGCTACAGTTATTGGACTATTATTTAGCTCTGTTGGAGTGAGAAACCCATTACAAAATGTGCTAACAATTCTAGTGCTTACAGAAAATCTAGGAGAGAGTTTTACTTTTTTATTTCCAAACTACTGAGTTTTAGTCTCTGCTTTTAATGCCCTTTATACTCATCAGCTAGAGAAGGACATTAGTGGTTCTTTGAGCCCTGATGCTTACTAACAAAGACTGACAACTGCTGACACAACAACCTGCCTTGGATTATTTTTGGGTAGGGGGTGGAATGGGTTGGCTTAACACAAACATGTAATTTCAGTAAACCACCATTTTCAGAAAACGACATTGTTTCAAATTTCCTTTGCTGAGACAGAGATGCATTTTTCCCCAGACCTCACTTAAAAAAAATAATGCAGAGGATCGAATAGGAAAATGGTGCTGAAAGGAGAATTGCAATATGTACTCGGTGTCAGTCAAAACCTTCCATTTTAATTTTTATTCTCAGTTCTACTCAAGTATAAATATGTATACAAATTCTTATCCTTAATTAACTGTAGAGCTTACAGAAAGCATTTATTGCTATCCATTTCTTTCCTATCCCTCCCTGTATCTTCCCTGATAAGAGCTGCATGTTTAGTAGACACACTATAACCCCGTAATTTGAAGCTACTACTATAGCATCAATTCTTCTGGATGATACCACACCTTGCCAGTCAAAAATGATTTGAGCTTAAATTGTCAGTTAAAGATGCTCTTCAGTTTTATTGTCCTGAACTTGCAGGCAGTCTATTGGATGAAGTGAATTACTTTGTTGTTGAAAATGCTTGTAATTTTGTGTGAAGGACACAATCAGAATACACAATGTTTTTTCCCCTTTGCATTTCCCAACCTGTTCTGCTCCTTTGGTGCCCAAGCATATTACAAAATTGCTGACATCTAAGCTGATCAATCAAACCTTTCGCAGTTCTGTAAATGATCAAGCTTAACTGTCTATGCAGCTGTTATTTGGCAGTGCTCCATCTGGAAAATAAAATACAAACATCAAAAGAAGTTCAGCTCGGTTTACGTTTCAGAGAGGTGTTTTTGATAGCTTGTCTGTCATATAACAGAGTCGCTCAGGTCAAATTAGAAGAAGGTAGACCTTTGTCCTTTCATAAATCTCTGGTCCTTGAGTTAGATGACAATCACCTCCCAAAATAGGGACACCTAAGCAGTGTGTCGGTGCTGTGCTGGTACTCTGCACACTAATGTGCACAGCCTCCCAGGAAAACGTGGGATGTATACAGGAGTAGTATACAGGAGCTAGGGCAACCTGGGGCAGCCATATGGTTTGTAGGATTAAGAGGGTAGATCTTTTCAGCAACGGATCCATTATCTGCTCCTCAGTTCTCCCCAACTCTCTACCAAGCTTAACTCCATGGCATGCAGGGGCCGGGTTGGTTGCCTTTAAAACTGCCATTATTGATCCAGTTCAGCTGTATTGTAGAGAACTCCGTGTATATTAGATTAGTCTCAATTCAGAAAAAATAAAATGCCAGTGTTCGTGAAGTGTTTCCCTTCTTCATACTCTGTCCTTGCATTTAAAGCGTGGCCTTCCCCCCAGTTTTATGAATTCAGCTAAACTGATGATACAACTTGACCTGAACGCATTAAGCAAACGTACCAAACTGAAGAAGGAACACAACATGCATGAATAGTTTGTGATTTATCTAGAGGTGAGTATGTGCCACTATCCCTTGCCACAGATATAGAGAACTGGGCAGAGAATTGACGGTCTGGTAGACCCCGGGAAGTCATTCGCCAGGGCTGGAGAGAGACAGCAAATCTCCCGACACTTTATGCTCTGATTGGTCATGCCCAAAAGGCGTAACAGCCAACTTGAAAAGATCAGCAAAGTTCTCATTAGCCAAATTCAGTGCTAACCTTTCCGGTCATTGACTGCAGAGAGGGCAAAACAGTAATCACAGTGGAAAAGGTGTGTTTAACACTAAAAAGAAACTATCAGACAATAAACATTGTTGATCAGACACAAAATCAGATCGAGGAAATGAAAATATATCCGTGAATCATATGTCTGCTCTTTCTGGACAAAGCACAGAGGCGAAAAGTAGTTATGAGCGAGAATACTTTACATGGTGTGACAGACATACTACCAGTTGGTGCTTGTCAATTAAAGTGTTTTTGGCATAATGTGAAGAAGGTTTCCTCAAAGAACCATAAAGGAAATGAAGTGCCCAATACCTTTGCCAGTTTTATAACTCTCAGACTATGTGGAAAATTCCAGCCAGAAAGAACTGGCAGGAAAAAGAAAATAATAACAAGAACAACAAAACAATGTTATATGTCATACAAGTTGCAACATTTTTAAGAGATTTTTTTTTACATTCTTTCGCTTTGCGATGTGCTTTTGCACTGCATTTTATACGCTGCTCGGTTAAAGACTGCAATGTCAAGATACGGAAACGTACAGCAAATTTTAAGCCTTTTAATGAAAACGACAATATGCATCTAGAAAAACAGATCCACTTTTTTTTTCCTAAGCAGAAATTAGAACTGCTGCATTTAGAAGCACATCCCATTTCTATCAAATATACACCGTTTCCCCTGCAGCTCTTTTTATGTTAGTCAATATCTTTTAATGTTATCTGATGGTTTCCTAGGAGATGCCCTAAATGGCCAAACTCACTAGTTTGATGCTGGTGTTGGATATATCTATATGCACTAAACATCTGTTTTGTTCACTGAAGTCTGCTCTGCCCTTTTTCCACTGGTCATTATGTTCCCCCTGTGGGTTTCTAATGGCTGCTAATGAGAGAAGAAAAACGCTCCACGTACACTTCCATCTTCTCCAATGGTGTGTGATCAGAAGTCTGTGCTCTTTGTTAGAAGGAATTACTTCAAAATCATTGTTAGTATTTCTTTGTACAGTAGTTTGAATGCAAATTTTACACTTAAGGACTAAAGTGCCTTTTAAAAATCTGTAAGAAGCAATTAGAAAGAGAAAGATGACCACATTACAGCGTAAAGAGTTCTATTTGTGGAAGGGTGGGCTCAGTGTTGATTCATGTTTTTCAGATGGTACAGTACAGGTTGCATCATTAATAGAAGATTAAGATGCCAAATGGGGAATTTTTACCTTCTGTTTCTGAGTCTTTCACTGTAGGAAATCACCCAGATATGGCTAGAGGTTGATTTTATATAACATGATGAGCAGACAGAGTGTTCCTCAAATTTAACAGAGCCTGCTGTTACTGAGGGAAGAGGGGCTGACAACTAAGGTAGTATCCATACAAAGCTATAATTTCTAATCTGTCAAAATCACTTCCCTTTAGAAAGCCTGATTTCATTAGCATGTTCTTTGTCGGATGTGATTGTCTCTCTTAGCAGCTTTCCTTTTACAGCTGTTACAAAAGCCAATCAGATTACACCAAGGGCAGGAAATAAATAAGTCCTTTTGTTGTAAATTAATTTAGGCAAGAATAAATCGTATATGGCTAGATTTAGTTCCTACTTTATGAAGTGTGAAATTTTAGCACAGTAACAGATGAGGGTTCTAAGAACAGGTATTGGCATAAATTTGGTTACAAACTATATTTCTTCTGGCACTCTAGTGGAGGGTATAGAAGATATACTTACATATGACCTGTGCCTCATAAATGGCAAACCAAGCCTTCAGCTAAACTGATGTATAACTGATAGGCAAAACTGATGTATAACTGTCTTGGACAGAGAGGTCAAATTAAGCTTTTCTCACATTCTGTCTGTGCTGCACTCTTCGGGAGTAATTCTAACGCAAACACTGAGAATTTACTTAAGTTCATTTTCTTCATATTTGATCTCCTGCACCATTCAGTTTACCAGTGTAGGCTCCACTGCCATATCACTAAAGTCTGAGATTTTTGTACAGCTTGCTGTGCGCTCCTACCAAGGAGTCTCCAGGTTGAAGCTCGCATTTGTTCATCTCTTGTTTTGGACCTGAGCATGTAAATAGGAAGGAGGCAGGTGCTTTATGGAAACTTGTTTACCTGCTTGATTCAGCTCTGCTTGATTTGGCTTTATGTTACGGCTTCAGAAATTTGTGGGGTTATTCCTTTAAAAAAGTATTTCACTACGGAGAGTAAAACAAAGGACGATCCCTCAAAAGAGTTGTCCCATTTGGCTGCTAAGGTAGAAAGATAACATTTTCAGAAGTCTTTAGTACACAGAAGAATGATGTGATGAGCGTCACAGAAAGCGGCTACTCAGTGTGTCAGCTGGCTAGGCCATCTTTCCCTGGGCCGCTTGCAACAAGGGACAGCATGACTTGATAGCAAAGCTCATCCGTGGAGTTGTAGCTTTACTTTTCAGTCACTGTGCCCCCTCTGGAGAACAGGTGAAGCTGTAATTTTTTGTAATGAGTCTTTCTGTACAGGTGCAGAGAACCGTTCTAGAAGAAGTCAAAGCATACACCTATGGTGCTGTATGATTAGTTTGACTAAGAATTTCCTTTGCTTTAGAGTCTATTTAAATCAGAAATCTTGCTAAGTTTTCACTTCTGTACAATCTATTAATTTTTAGAAACAGGTAGCAAGCACTATGTGGACCAGTCACTGTTTCACTTACAGGTACCAAGTAGTTGTAGTACCTGAGCAGGTACAATATAAATCCCAGTGTCTTTTCATTGTGCCCTAAAACAAAAGTGAAAGGCCCCATAGTCATTATTACTTGTAACCAAAGTGTTTTTCCCTTCTACAAGGTAATGGGTCTTCCACCTTCCAATTTTGACACATCTGTATCTCTAAAGGCTCATTAACCATGTCTCTTAATTTTTTTTTTTTTTTAGAGCTAAGAGAATCTTCTGGTTTTATAAATACTTCAATTTCTTTGACTATCTGTAATAGCCTAGCTATTTTTTTCTCTTCCTTTTTGCCAGTTCCATCTGGGCATTTAAAAACAGTAATTCTGAGTCTTCTCGTGTGCTCCAGATTTCCTGCAATGCCAGTCTCTAACTGACAGTATTTGATCTGTTTTATGATTATCCTTCATCTGTTGCTGGCTCTTTTCCTGTATGATGGCAATGGCTTTGATCACCTCTTGGCCAGAATCTGTGGCTTCTCAATAATTCTTACTGGAAAGATTCTTTGTCTTCTTTTAATTACTTTTTACCATTACCTGGCTAGCATCCATTGCCTGTTGTCTGGTTTTAATTTTTGCCACTGTGGAAGCTAATAGGATTCTTCTGCATTGGGACATTTAGGAAAGTCAATCCAAATTAAATGTTAAAGTTCACACTTTGGCTGCATTAAATCCCTGTGTAGACAGCCTTGTTAGAAGTAAAGACGACCTTAATTTTGTTTAATTTAATACATACTAGAAATGAATTAAACTAAGTCAAATTTAGCCACTTCAATTTTGAACAAATGTATCTACACAAAGTTTGTGAGATTTAACAAATCCATTTTAGCTTCATATTTTTTATTAATGTTTTCAATTTCCTGAGTTTCTTGTAGACAAGACCTCAGTTTTCTATAGGAATAATCTTTTTCTTCCAGCCTAATTTTTTCTCTTTCTCTCCTTTTCTTGATGATTGACTGTCAGTCCTCTGCTCTGATGGTGGCTTTCATTACTTCTGAGGGGAACATAGTTGTTCTTCGTATTTTGTTAATTTACATTATAAAAAGCTATATATCTGCATTAAGTTCAGGGTCACGTTAAGGTGGATGCTGTAAGCACATACACACATAGGAGGGAGTTCATCTCACATAACCTTACTGGGAAAAAGGCAGGCAGATGCAGTGTACCCTCAGCAAGTTTGTAGATGATCAAAACTAAGGGAACTGAGTGGTACACCAGATGGTTGTGCCACCTTCAGAGAGACCTTGACAGGCTGGAGAAATGGGCAGAGAGAAATCATACAAAGTTTAACATGGGGTAATGCAAAGCCCTGCATCTCAGGAGGGTTAACCCCATGCACCAGTACATGCTGGGGGCTGACTGGCTGGAAAGCAGCTTGCTGAGCAAAACCTTGACGTCCCGGTGGACAGCAAGATGACTACGATATAGCAAAGCACCCTTACAGTGAAAAGGTTGAGAGAGGTGATCCTTCACCTCTACTTAGCACTGGTGAGGCAACAGCTGGAGTACTGTGTCCAGTTCTGGGCTCCTCAGGAGAAGAGAGACATCAACATATTGCAGCAAGTCCAGCAGCAAGGGCCACAAAGATTATTACAGGACCAGAATCTTTCATGTGGGGAGAGGCTGAAAGAGCTGGGACTGTTCAGCCGGTAGAAGAGAAGGCTCAGGGTCATCTTATCAATGTGTGTAAATACCTGATGGGAGGGAATAAGGAAGAGGGAGTCAGGTTCTTCTCCATTAGTACCCAGTGACATGACAGGAGGAAATAGACAAAAATTAAAATAGATAAAATTACATCTGAACACAAGAATTTTTATTTTTTTTTAAATCCTGAATGTGGTCAAACACAGGAACAGGTTACGCGTGGAGTTCGTGAAGTCTCTGTCCTTGCAGAGTCACAACCTGACTGGATACGATGCTGCTCTAGCTGATCCTGCCTGAGGGGAAGGTTGGACTAGACAATCTCAAGAGGTTCTTGCCAACCTCAACTATCCTGTGATATGACACCTAAAATATTATTATCTAAACAGAGAAGATAGTGTTATAACACCATCCAGGGCAAATTGTGCACCCGTCACAGTGCGTCACTTTCAGACTTGTCCCATGTGCTCACGCTGCTCTCCTGCCTTCTGAAATTTCCTACATTTTAATTCATCCTTCCTGAGGTAACCCAAGCCTTTAAAACTGTAGCGAATTTCTGTAGCTTGACACTGAAACAGGACACCAGAAAACCCAATGTATATAGTGTGTGACTTCATAAATAGTTCATTTTATCCCAGAGAACTTCTTGTTCTTGTATATTATAAAGCTCCAAACACTGGACTCTAAGCCCACAGCCTTGTTACCAGCTGTTCCTGCTGGTTGCTGGTCTGAAGTTAAAGTTAATGACAGAAAAGCTCTGATCCCATGGGTTTAATAAGGCAAGTTTAATAAGTATGCTGACTTTTAAAACTAGCATGAATCCAGCAGCTCCTAGTGATGAATATAAAGAAGAATTATGTTCATAATTTTTAAAATATTTATTATTTTGGGAGGAGGAGGAGAGACAAAGATGTGAGACCTTCTGTAACAGAAAAAAGATGAACTCATGCTACTCTAACTGTCCTTTTGCTGTCTGTTAAAATTGTTCCCAGTAAGTCTGTCTCAGCAGCAGATAAATGAACACTCCCATTTAAATCTACTCCTATCTGATAGGTAGCCATTTGCAAGCCAAAAAGGAATCATCCTCCTTACTTCCCAAAAGGATGGTCTGCCTTTCAGATAATACATACTTTCCCAACCTTGTCAGGTGAGGCAGTGCTTGAAAGCTTTTTAGCACTTACCCTTTTGTATAACAAGTTATCTCAGTAGGAGACTTTGCAGCAGTCTTTAACCCCTTTTATATTCTCATTCTATTTCAGAGATGTCTCATGCAAGCTAATAAATTCCATGAAGTCTCTCCTTTTTCCACAACATTAATCTCCCATCAACTAGTAATGAGCCTTGGTAGGTTCCTTGTGAGAATCTGAGCAACCACATTAATTCCTTAAAACTTCTTTAACAATAGTGATCCTATTAGCAGAGAGTTTAGAAACGTCTGATCCATACATTTAGCCTTAGGAGCTTTTGGTGGCCTACATTTATTGTGCCCTGAAATTCTTACAGATGCTGCAAATGCCAACTGCATCAATTTCTGCTAAACTGCCTCTGCATACTGTCTTATGTAGACAACTGTAACTGTGCTGCTAAAATCATACTTTTTCATGATCATTTCTTGAGCTGAACAATTATTGCAATCAAATACAGAGTTTTATAGGTTGCTGCATGTTTTAGAACATGCTGGTTCTTTAACATGCTGATTTTTCCCATAAAACATGCCAGCATACCAGGCAATGTACAGCCAACACGCACACGGCTAGCCTTGGCTATGTGGGAGCTCACTCTTTCATTTTAGCAGTCTGGAGAAACACAGGTGCCTTTGGAGGTTTACAAAGGAAGTTCTTGTTGCTTAAGGTTAGGTGTCTAAATTAGATGCCCAAGATCCTACTTCTCCAGCAGTCTACTGACAGCCAACCTACAGCAGTAGAATGAGGTTAAAGAGAAAGGGCTAAATCCTACCAGAAAATACTAATTCTTTCCAGAAATCTTGTATTTTGTAAACACTTCCGACAAAGTTTGGTTTCCTATTAGGCTCACTTCCACGTTCATGTCAATTAAAACACCAAACCTATCTAATAATAAATGGGGAATCAAAGCTGAAAGTGGAGAAAGAAAGAGGATCGTGGACACACAGAAGACAACTGTGCATTCGAGACGTTTTTCTGTGCGTGTCTCTGACATTACCGTCTGCACTCAATTTACTTCAGCTGAACTCTGCATTGCTAAAGGGAGAAAGGACGTCCATCAATTCAACCCACTCGTTTCTGTTTCTTTTCAGCATCAACTTTTCAGTGAATTATTTCCTTCTGCTACAGCAGCTCTTTCACGCTGTCACGGTATTTTTCTTGGGTCTCTTTTCTTCAGCCCATTGTTTCATGCCATTTTTGTATTTGCTTTGTTCCCTTGCAATATACACTGAAACCCGCAATGCAATTAGCATAGTTAGTTACACTCATTCTGCCCTTTGACCTTTTTAAAGCCACTTTTTATGAACCTAAAAAAAAAAAAAAATGAAGAAAGAAAATCAACCACCCAAAACTTGAAGTGTCTTGTATTTCACCATTTCCTCTGTTCCCTCTGAATGTGTGGAAGCCTGATATCACTAAGGAGATGGTATACAAACAGACTTCACGCATGCGTCACATATTGTTTGCAGTGAATAAATTTTGTCATAAAAGAAAGCAATTTTTCATTGTAGCTTCAATATGATGAAAACCTCTCTAGTTTGTCTCTAAAACCATAATCTGAACTGAAATCTGCTGCTAAAGCTCCAAAAGGGTTATTGGTTGGGAGAGACTGTATGCAAAGGAATTTCAGTTTGGATGAAACCAATTTTTAATCTATATTACAATAATACTTCCAAGTTACATATATTGCTAGACAAAGACATAATACAAAGGCCATTACTGAGACTGTGACATGAATAGAGAGCCTAGTACATTAATTATTTAACCATGACAAAAGAATGGCAATAATCTCTTTTCTCCGAAATGAGAAGAAAGAGAGGAAGCCGTGGATGGCAAGTGTAAATGGCAAAACTTAAAGGTCTTCAAAAGGCTCTTAAGTAAAGAGGGCTGGCACTAGCCACCTGCCCCAGAGTGATTAGAGAGGTTGGGTGCACAGCTGAGTGCTCATTGCACTGGTTTACTGGTTTGGCCGTCAGAAGGTTCTGATCATTTTTCCTCTTTAAACACAAGGCATTTGAAGGGGTTTTTAATTGATTGCCCCAAATCATTGTTCATTTTTGAAAGCTGAGCTTCACTTTTTAGCTTGGTCCATTTGAACTTTCTTAAAGTAACTTAGATTGCCGAATAAAATTCAGGCCCTTTTGCGATAACTGCAGTCCATTGAGCAACTGATGTCTGGTATAAACTTACAGGGTAAAAAGAATAACAAAGGAAAATTAACTTAGAATACTGTTTTCTAGCAACTTCCCTTTTTAAATTACTCCTGTGTGGATTCTCTTAGAAACAAATCATGATAGTTCTAGGGAAGTCTAAGCAATAATGAATATATATTATATATAAATCATGTTTTCCTGCACTAATATTTGAAATTTTAACCTTCTGCATTTTACAGATTGCATCTCGGAATAGGTAGATGTTCTGTGCTAGGAAACAAGGCTGTTTTGTGTCAGCTCTCTGAGGACAGAAGCAATTACAGTTAATGAGCTGGGTTATTGTTTGATTATTAAACTTCTGTTTTTCCACAGTATGGCCATCTTAGTGACCTGGTTGTGAGCCCTTTCTCCATCAGGAAATACAGTAATCTCACAGGCATGTGTCACCTGGACATAAAGATAGTATAACTATGATGCAAATTGTTCTGAATATGCCTTTTAACAGAGGAGGTCTGTAGTTTTCACATAAGAAAGGATGTGCATGTAGAGGAGGAAACCTGGTGGCTTCATTTTGTGTAGTTGCTCATCTCTGTCAGTAACACAATATGTAGTTTTAGCCACTGTGGCTATTATCATTTAGCAACAGAATGTCTCTTTGGTGATATGTGCTACTGTACCTTAATGAAATAAAAATGTTATCCTTTGTCCTAGCTGGCGCAATGTTTATTGCCCTTGGCTGTACTGTTTATGACTTTACACCTCTGAGTGACTGTGTATGTATTCAATCTACTTTGCTTCTGATGAAAATGTGTACACGAATTTGGATTTAGGAGCTAGCTTTAAATACTATCTTGGTATGATCTCATTTGAAATGGTCCTTACACATTTCTCCACTTGGCTGAAGAAAGAACAGCAAAAGCTGTTGCTAATTTTGTTTTTAATTAATTGTGCAGCATGGATTTGTTGATGTGGCATGGACAGGGGTCAACTAAATAGATTTACCTTGGGTTAATAGAAGTTTTCCATCTCCTCTGTTTCTGATGCTTAAAATATTCCTTAACAACCTGAAGTTCACAAAATGAGTGCATAAAATCCTCATGATCAGCCTGTCAGCCTTTAACCAAGGCTACCACCACCCTTTGTATTCATCTGCTGTGCAACTCCCCTAACTGGCAGGAAGCCCGTGAAATTCTTGGAAACAATTTTATGAATAGAAGAAATTCAAGGGCTAAAACCCACTTTGTATAAATTAAAATAATGTCTTTTGGACTTTTTATAAAACGCTATATGCTCTACTCATCCCTGAAGTGGATTTCTTTTACTGTTATTACTGTGATGACACATAATTAAGTCAGATTACATTTTTATAGAGAGAGGAGAATAGCTAAGACACAGTTCTAAATTATTCATCAATAAGTTTCACAAAAAAAGCAAAAGATAAGAATTTAAAATGTTCTCTCTGTTGTTTTTTTCTTCCTAAAACTAGATAATTTTATAATGGTATATTGAACAAATAAGTCTCTCTCTTCCTCCCCATGAGAGAACAAGAGACTTCATTTAACGCCACATGTGTTATTGCGCTTATCTGCTGATTACCATATTACTTTGATTTGTATGGTAGATTGTAAACTCTTGTAGGATTATGGAAAGATTTCTTTCCCCAGGCTGAACCAGTGAGATTTTCAGCATCATGAAGCCAGAGATGAGTAGGAAAGCAGCAGACTGGTTATTATATCTCCATGTATTTTTTACCCACTGGTTCATCTCATTTTTATCACTGCAGAGTCAGCATGAAAGACGACTAAGTTAATACACCTCTACAACGTTGTCACACCACTAAGTTTTAATGTCTCTTCATATCCTCAACATGCTTAGTGAAAATGTGAATTGCTGAAATGGGGTAGCCATAAAGAAGAGCAGGAGTAGGCATAGATATGCTTTGATTCAGCTAGTTAAAATACTTCTTTTGATTAGGAATGGATAGTATACGATGAAGGAAACTGCTGATTTTCTAAACATCAGAGTTTTGTTATCTTCAATTCTTTCTTTCTGATTTTGGATGGGCTCACCCAAATTTGCAAGACAATTTACTTGGCATATTAAACTAAGTATTTCCTTGTAGAAAATACAAGGAGAAGCAGTAATGAAGGAGGAAGTCTAGACCAGAAAAAGGAAAAATAACTGTCCCGTAAAGGTAAAAAAAATTACTTCAGCTACTGTCTCTCTGTGCTGAGTATGTAACTCAGACTAGAAAAAGAAATTAATTTGAATATAAAGTAGATAGAAGTTTAAGATTGCAATGGAGATAATCATGGGTTTTCTCATATACTGGAAGGCTATGGGGAAACATGGGAATGGACAGTCAAGAAGATGACTGATGACTGCTGATACTGACCGGTGTCCATTTTGAAGTCAGCATTTCTCCTCTCATTTTCTGGGAAAGAATGTTGGTGACACATGTTTAAACTCAGTATAAGTGTGTTCTGATTATGTTCAGCAGCAGTAGTACAAAGAAGGAGGCAGCTTAATGGTCAGGACTAGACGGAAGATACAGGTTCACTTTGCTGCTCTGCTGCTGGGTTCTGAAAGGTCAGAGAAGTGGCTTTATCTCCTGTTTTATGAAATAAAACAAACTACACTTTGTAATTGGGAAAAATGGACCTGGAATCTTCTATGAAATTCATGTCAACTGCATCCAAGATTAACTAAAGTTAGGGAGAAAAGCAGAATGGTAGGTGAAAATATTGGGACTAAAGTGTAGGGATAAATTTACAATTTTCACAATGAAAAGAAGTTGTCAGTACAGACAAAAGGGGGAATCTTGGTAGGGTCTGTACTGTTCATCATGGTTACAAATTATTTGGAGAAGCAGGTGGTTAATGAGGCGACCAAGTTTGCTGATACTACAGAATTCTTCAAGCTGTCAGAAGCTAACACTAACAAGAGAAGGTTAAACAGATCTTGTGATTTTGAGTGGCTGGAGATAAAACGGGAGACAAAATTCAGTGCTGATAAATGAAAAGTAATAGATGAGAGAAATCACAATCCTAACAATTTTTACACTGCCGTGGGTTCATAAATGAGGTACAGGTGTTTTGGAAAGACATTTAGAGTTATTGTGGTTAGCTCTTTGAAAGGTGCTCAGTGAAAGCTGAAGATCATAGGAACAACAAAGAAAGCACCAAGAACAGAATAGTAGACATCACTTTTCCTTTGTATAAAGCCAGGATCACCTCGTGGCCTGAATACTGTATGAAGTTCTTGCCCCCCTTTTTTCTAACAGAAAAAATCTTTGAAACAGACAAGGGTAGCAAAGATTAGATATGAAGAGTTTTTTGTGTGAAGAGCAATTAGGCTAGGATTATGGGTCTTTGGGGAGAAAATGACCGAGGGAAAAAATTATAGAGTATATAAAATAATAAATAGCACAGAGTAGATGAACTGTTGTGTTTGCTGTTGACAATGTTTCAAGAACTAGGGGCCAGCTGATGAAATTACCATGCTGCTAGTTTAAGGTAAATGTAAGGAAGGACTTTTCTCACACAGCGCGTTTCAACTCTGGAACTCATTGTCAGAAGATTTTTGTAGTGCCCAAAAAGATAAAGTAGATTTAAAAAGGGATTGGAAAATTAGCCAGTAGAAAAGACCATCAATGATTATCTTATACAATATTAAGGGTTTTTTTGATTCATATACAGGAGGAATATTTCTTATGCTTATTCTTTAACCAACCACAAACAGTGACTTGTACACTACAGGAGATGGTTTGCTGGCTCTGATGAAACTGAGTTTTACCCACTATGATGTTTCCTATGTCACGGAACTGAACCCAGTCCACAGTGTACTGTGACATTCAAAGGGAATTTTCATGAAAGAAAACTAAATTTAAAAAATTACTCATTTAATTTAATTACTCATCCAAGCCCTGCATCTTATCTGGCACTAAATCCATTTAGAAACGTGGAAGAATCCAGTCCTGAGAATCTTTTTGCCTTCCTCCATCTATATCTGCAATTAATTGTTGGCAATTGAAGTTTTTGTGAAGATATGCTAGAAGTAGATGAGATCAACGATACCAGTTAGGAACAGATCAGTACAGTCTCTTATCTGGTCAAGTGGAGGGAGCAATATGTTGCTTAAAACAGCTTTCACTCCACCCACCAGTGAGAAACAAAGCAGTGAGGCTGATAGCTGCTTGTTAGGATGTAGCAGGTGGGAAGACTGAAAATAATTTTAAATAGCACTTCCCTTCTCCCACTTCAGAAAGTGATAACTGTTGAACCATTGGAGCAATAAGAAAGTGTGGTTTGTTTTTTTTTCTCTTGGAAATTGTAAAGGTACCCAAAGCTATCAGGCATGAAATACAGGAATGTCGCCAGAGTGCTGTACAAATTCTTGAAATGAAAATTTGGAGAGATGTTTAAAGATGTGGCTGAGGGTGGGGAGGGCTTGAGGGAGGAAGAGTGATTTCTGGTTTTTCATTTTGACCGCAGCCTGAATCTTGTGTACAGCATCAAGTTGCCGTCTCTTAGGACTGAGCCTGGAACACACGCACGAGATGAACTGGCATGCCCCGAGATGGATCTGGAGCGCTGGCCTGCTTCCCACGGACTGTCAGAGCTGCTATGCTGAAATTCAAAATTTTTATGGAGTAATGACTTTCCTGTTTTAGTGCCACCATGTTTTAAGCACTCTGGATATTCTGGCTGCAAGTTAAAATGTCTGAGTAAATGTAAGTAATATCTCTGTCCAAGTACTCCTTACCCCACAGGGTTAAAAGAATACATGCATCAAAATCTGAGGTGTTCTGGTGCCATGGTAGTGAAGTCATATAAAATATGGAACCGTGTAAAGTCTAAAATCTGTTAGATGTATAGAGCTAAGTCAAGCTGAAATATCTGAACGCAAATTGTGATCTGAACTCTCTCCCAGGAGCAAGAGCTTTGGGTCAGGTGTTACTGTTCAAGACTACTTCCAAGTGAGTGACTGTGCCTTTTTATAACACAAACCTTGTTACGCTTTGATTTCTTCCTCTGTCCTGGTCTGAATTATGTTACTGTTGTTGATATGAATTCACAGCCACTAGCCAATGACCATAAAAGCTATTCTATACCACATATTGGCTTGAAAGATTTAGGTCCCCAGTATAAAAGGATGGCACTTTATCCACTCAGCCAGACCAGACCCTTGATTTTACATTGCTGTTTTCTCTCTGAGTTTCAGAAGACCTTTTAATATTTCAGAACCATGCCAGCGCTTTCATAAACTTTCCACAGGGTGAACAGTAGTAGTTGTATTCCAGCTGCTGCTGAATCTGCTGTGTTTGTTCAGCCCTGAAATGATCTTTTAAGATGTGAAAATAAAATGTTTCACTAATACTGAGCCATAAACACAAAACTGACCAGGGATGCTATCCGCCCAACAAAAACTACCTATTATGTATTAGAACCTTTTTGCCAGCTTTCTGCAGAAGACCTAATTCTGATTTTAACCTGATTTTTTTTTTTTCAGCAGAGCAGGCAAAATAATATTCAAAAAATTTTTAAAAGTTTTGAGAAGATAATGGCTGTTACTTTGCCCTTAACCACACTGTGAAGCTTATTGGAAAGGCTTAAAGGAAACAAAGGCTTTTTTTTTTCCTCATAGAAAGCAAGCAAGCCTTATTTACTTATTACAAAAATATTCCTCTGAATGATACAAGTATTTTGACTCAAGTCACAAAGCTGCTTAAGTGTAAGTTTGCAAGCTGATCTTCTGATTATTTTTGTAGATATTTCCTCATTTTACATTATTTATTTGAATGTGTGAAAATCATATGTTTGTATGTATGCTGTAGATACTTACAGATTTTCTTAATAATGCAAGCAAATGAGGTGCCAGTACAGGGAGCTCTAAAATTCAAGCCCTTAATGTTCAGTGCTAATAGAACTCAAAAACTGCAATATGAACTCTCAGCAGAAATCATACAACTCTCAAAATATTTTTTTCACTTTCTTTCTCTTTACCAAGTAATAAGTAGGAAAATACCCACAACAAGACAAAACCTCATTCTTTAAACTAAGTGCCAAACTCAGGCAACTGCCGTCCAAGGATCGGACTCCAACAGAGATTTTCAAATACCACAAAGACTGTCTTTCTCAGCCATGTCATCTTCTCCTTGCCCTTTAGGTTTCTGTCTAGGTGGAACTTAAAGTCAGAATTTTACAATTCTACATCAGAACTCGAAGTTGGGCTACAGGTGCACTAGAAGAAGGAGAGATGGCAGGCTCAGCTGTATAGATTAGCCTGTACTTGGCATCATTGGGAACTGTTTGTCAAAGTGAACATGGTGGAGCAAAAAGTAGAAGGTAGAACAGATCAAACTGCAGACTGAGCTTGGACTAAGGCAGGGATTATGGTGTTGGATTGGTAGGAATGAAGGTGTTCAGCATTCATGAGAGAGGAAAGTTGAGACAAGGTAAATAAGGAGAGTTGTAAGATATATCTTTAGGTGTGTTGATAAGACAGGGATGCCTAGGGTGGGAAGATTATGGATCTCCAGGATCCTAAAGGCTTTGGGATTGGAGGGTTTGAGAGAATGGGAATCCTAAATTGGTTAGAGAACAGCTATGTCTAAGAACATTACCGTTGAACTTCAATTAACAAAAGGGACGATAGCATAACAGCCCTAAATACCTAGTGAATAGTCACCTCTTGTCATCTCACGCAACTATGCTTAAGCACCTTGTGGCGTGTTAAGGCACGGACTCAGTTCAGCAGCGATACTGAGACAACTTTATTTGCTACAGCAAAGCTATATATGCCAGAGCTTGCACCCTGTACAGATCCTCCTAGTACTTTTCCACTGCTCAACATTAAGCAATACACGCATCCCGTGTGCAGCTGTTCTGCTGCT
The DNA here is from genome assembly GCA_013397275.1 of Burhinus bistriatus. NCBI lineage: Eukaryota > Metazoa > Chordata > Aves > Charadriiformes > Burhinidae > Burhinus > Burhinus bistriatus. The sequence goes on along the minus strand of VYXH01003732.1, from coordinate 721,382 downwards.
ACCTGATAATCCAGCGCCAACCGCAGATACTGCTGTCTATTGCTCCCACGGTTTATTCAGTCCTAAGGCAGTTTGGTTTGACACCCAAGGTGTCTTATGCCTTCAAGACTCACTTTCTCATAGTCGCTCGACTCACTTCCCACAGTATCTCTGCTGTTTGCCCCTCCGATGGAATAGTATGCATAGCAACACAGGCTTTATACATAGGCGGGTATGATCATTTATGCTGTTAAGGCATCTTCTGTACTTGTAAAATACATAGTGCTCAAGTCTCAAGGCTGGATACTGTCCACACTGACAGATTCTCTCACAATCTGAAATGTAGACACATGAAAATTTCTTTGGCCAAAGTCAAATGTGTCTCTAACCATTTCTAAAGCCTGAATAGTATGGATGGTTGAAATCTAGTGCCCATGGCCTGCTGCAGGTTAATACAGTAATATAGCTGTAGACCACAGAAAACTTGTATCTTTAATTTTCATCTAAACCCCATAGTTCATCAGGACTTTTAATGTTGTCTGAATGCGCTTAGTTTAGATGTGAAGTCTCTTCTGCAAACGTTGGCAAGGTCTTACTTCTAATATCCCTATGGCTTATTTTGTATTAACTGGGTATGAATCCTATTCTGGGTTCCACAGCAAGCTTGTAGGTCAAAAGCGCATTAAAAATGTGCTGAAGTGTTAACTGGTCCTATACTGCCTTCTGTCAACATTTAAGAAGCTGCTCAGGTCTTGACTTCTGTGGGAGTACTGAAAGAATAATCTTGAATAGCTCTTCTCTTTTTAAAGGTCTCCCCTAGTTGGCAAATGGCACCACAAGCCAAGAGAAATGTATGACAGTCATGTTATTTCTGTGGGAATTATCTGAGTTTTCAGAGTTGGTAGCAATTCTAAATATTGTACATGGCAGCTTAATTTATTAGTAGAACTACTTCCATGCCAGAGAAGGAAAGCAATTTTTTTTCCTTAAGAAGCAGAGCTTTCTGGAATTAGCATATGTTTACTTTGACTGATTGAAAAGTTTCATATCTACTGGTAGAGAACAATTTCATCTGATGTCAAGAAAGAACAGCGTTATTAGGTGTGGCTTTATTTACATACTGTTGAGAAGATTGTATTGCAGGTTCAATAGCTATTTGTTACTGCTAGAGGCAAAGCTGGAAGAGTAGTGTGTGTGTGGTTTTGATGTCATTGATGTTTCATTTGATGACAGTTGCTTCAGCTGTTCCTTCTAATGACCAGTTCATGCTGGGAGCCAACCCGAGCAATCAGAGTTTTAAAAAACTATAGAAAACCACACATCAATATGTACTGAATTTTTCATGTGACTGCTTTTCAGGGGTTTAAAAGGTTTCCTCCTCATTTCCCTATACCTCCATGTCCAAATGCAATCACACAGCATAAGGCTGGAAGCAGTCATAGTCTTATCCCGGTAATAGCACCTTAGCAGTTGCCAAGTACATGTTAGATAGGGATAGACACTAAAGAAATTCTATTCCACTTCACCAGTAATACCAGTCTCTGTGAGGTGTGCTTCTGTGACTCTTGGATAACTGTTTAGCATTGCCTTCCCTTTGCATTTTGAGTTGTCCTTCACATCTGATCACTGCTGTGTCCCATAGTTCTGAGTCTTACACTAGACAAAATGATTTACTAATGCCCTGAGCAGTGAAGCTGCGTCGATTTAAGCACTGCCTGCTCCCCAACCGCTTGTCTAGTACTTTCTGAATGCATGACTCCTTGTAGTTTCTGAACCCTGTGTGATCTACAACATACTGCCCTGCAGGGCTATCCAATCGTACAGGTAATTTCACACTTCTTCAATCAAGAGGTTTTAATGGCAATTTTCTGAAGAACCTATTCAGAGTATCTAATGTTAGACAAGGACGCTGTTGTATGTGGGTAGGGTGTGATAGGACTTGGCTCGATGGAAGGTCCAATGCTGTTAATAGAAGCTCCACGCAAGGTCTGTGATCAGGTAATGTTCATTGAAATGTGTGTCATAGTCACTACTTCCAAAGTGCAAGAAAAAGCCGTACTATTCTGTATTCCTCTCCCTCAGCATGTTCCAGGGAACATCTTGTGGATTAAATCCTTTCTGTTGATCCATCTGACCTGCTGGTCACAGCGTATACACAACCCAAACAGCTGGATGTCTCATCATGTAGAAGGTACAAACCTGATCTTACCAAGAGCTGCAGCGGGAGTGCATAGGTGGCAGCTACATCTGGAGGTCTGCAAACAGGCTTTCCCGGTAGATGTATCTTTTAGCAACATGGCTGTCTGTGTCAGACAGAAGGTCTGATGAGAATCAGAGGGATACTGGATTTGAATGTCTGCGAATGAAAATGGTTGCAAGTGTAGGTTTTAAAAAGCCCCTGCAGATATGTTAGAAAGTGTCCCAAAGCCCTTTTTGAGGAGTATTATGTGAAGTTCATCCCTGGATTTTCAAGCATGACTTCTGTATTTCATTACTTATTAACATTGTAATAGATAATCCTGAGGACTTTGAATATACCAGCAAAAGAAACCTCCTTGACAAAATCTTCTAAGGAAAAACTCCGTTCTGATTGTTTGTCTGTTATAAAGAAATCCCTTATAAAAAGTAAACTTCACAGTGAAGCTCTTGGAAATCCTGCTGAGAGGCTGGAAATCATCACCTAATGGAGCTTACAATAGAACAGATACTACAGGGATTTTATTTTCTGGTGATGAATAAGAGGTTAGGAATCCTAAAACATCAGTAGTACATTTTCTGACAGATGAGGTAAAAGTGAGGCAGTTACCACAAAGTCTTATGATTTTGCTATATATTCAATCTTTTATTAGCCTATAACACTCAGGACAACATGTTAATTAATGCTTGGTCTCAGAGGATCCTGGTTAACCCTAAAAAAACTACAAAACCCCCGTTATATTTAGATGCATTGATAGCTTCTGTAAAAAGAAAAAATATCCCAAAAATACAGATGAACATTATCACATGTTTTCTTAGAGATTTGTTGGCAAAGTTAGCTTTCATGCTAGCCAGCTGGGGTCTTGAGTTTCTATATGAAAAGAATAGCTCAGCTATGTCTTGAGGCTAATACTGAAAAGGTCATGAGATTCTCTTTCATGAAAGGAATGAAAGTAAGCTGAGAAGTACAGGAAAACATAACGTTCACTATAAATGATAGAACTGATTTAGTTCTATGCATTTCTCTATGTATAGAAAATGACATTGAAATACATTTGTATTTAGATTTACGGAGCAACTTACTTTCTCCCTCTTCACCAGTTTATTATTTATTTCCAAACCTTATTATTTTAAAATGCTATAGCACCCAAAATATGCTAGACCATTTCTGAACACAATCACATAATGGATTTCTTCTATGATGAGCAAAGCAGCCATTTGAAGTTCATTCACTGAGACCCTTTGGCCTTTAGAGCATTTAGTGAAGGGTTTGTTTTGTTTATTTTACAGTTCAGTGGAATGGAAAACAATTTTTCTTAAGCGTTACTGGAGGCCATCAAAAAGCGAGAAGGAATAATTTTTCTGCTGCTGCGTGTTCAGCAGAATTTAAAAGTATCTATTAAAAAAACCCCACAGGTGTAGTGATAAACCCAGATTTCCCCTCTTTTTTGAAAAAAATGTAATTATACTCATCAGACATAATGATCTGCTATTTCCCCCATCTTGCTATTGCTCAGCGTGTAATGAGAAAAGTTTGCTGGGTAGGTTTGCTTATTCCCTGTTTTTTCTTGTTTATTTCCTACCAAAAAAGAAAATAGACACGCCCTCTCTGAAAAAACCCAACCAACACACCAACCAAATTCAATTGTTTACTTATTCACAAAGCATGATTTGGATGTGCAGTTTATACATGGAAATAAAGTAATTGAAAACATACTTTTCTCGGCCTGTTGCCATAGAACTATTTAGATTCAGATTTTGATTACTTGGAGAGGCAATAGGAGGTCCTGTTTTCATTCATTCCTTTGTGTTTTTCAAAAACTAATTTCATAAGACATTACAAATATTATTAAGTAGAGGCAGAAAACAGACAAATAAAACTGCTTTGAACAATAATGAGATAAACTGAGAAATCAAATGATGGATGATACAGTCATTTACTTCATGCAAGTTGAAAGCCTGGAGCCTAAATTCCTGTTGAAGTCAACAGGAAAAGTCTACCTGCACAGCAACTGGGAATTACAGCTTCTTAAGAAGACACTTCAGTGAAGTTATTCTGACTTTACAGCCATGTAGCTACAAGCTGCATCTATTTTCACATTGCATTAAAAATAATAGTCTTCAGAAGCAGCTTGTAGAGCTGAACTCTGGTCTGTACCTGATACATTCAAGGAAGTAAGTGGTATTTGACCTTTAAGGAGGTTTGGAAAAGGATTCTAGAAAACATCAAAGCACATTTTTAAGTTGAGTTTGGCAAATAAGCAGTGCAGTCTCACTGAATACTGGCAGGACTTGATATTCAGGTATCCCTTTTAGATGCTTAAAATGTTAACGTCTGTCCCAGCAGAATTACTCAGGCAAGACAAGTTAGGATCTCAGTCCCCTTTTCCTGCTAATAATATACAGGCATCAGAGGGGTAGCTTGGCACCTATCCTGGATGCTCAGACATGCCATGGTCTTGACAAGCTGAACAGCCTTCATTCTTTGGTAAGCAGTGACATTATTCTTCATTATACTAGGCACAAGAATACTTGCTCTGGAGGCAAACCAGTGGAATGAAAACTGCTTTGCCCTTTCCCTAGAAGGATGTCCTAACCATGTCGATATGGAATAACTTTGCTGGGGCTGCCTGCTGTGTTTACCCCTTCCCTAATGTCTTGTCAGAACTGGAAAGCTTCAGAGTCAGGCTTCCTTTTATTTGTTGCCCTTTGGTCTCCTGACTGTTGTTGCTGGCTAATTGTAGATCCAGCTTCCCCAAGCACATTTTGCAAATTCTATCCCCAGAATTTTAGAATCAAATAAAATAAAATAGAGTGCAATACAATACAATTCAATGGGATACAATAATTTCAGTTGGAAGTGACCTACAACAATCATCTGGTCCAACTGCCTGACCACTTCACGGCTGACCAAAAGTTAAAGCATATTATTAAGGGCATTGTCCAAATATCTCTTAAACACTGACAGGCTTGGGGCATCAACCATCTCTCTAGGAAGCCTGTTCCATCTCAGTAAAGAAATATTTCCTAATACCAAGTCTGAACCTTCCCTGGAACAGCTATGAACCATTCTCACATGTCCTGTCGTTGGAGCCCAGGGAGAAAAGATCAGCACCTCCCTCTCCGCATCCCCTCCTCAGGGAGCTGTGGAGAGTAATGAGGTCACGCCTCAGCCTCCTTTTCCCTAAACTAGACAAACCCAGAGTCCTCAGCCTCCTCATAGAACATTCCTTCCAGCCCTTTCACCAGCTTCGTTACCCTCCTCTGCATGCATTTGAGTACCTTCACATCCTTCTTAAACTGTGGGGCCCAGAACTGCACGCAGTATTCAAGGTGAGGCCACACCAACGCTGAGTACAGCAGGATAGTCACCCCTTTTGACCAGCTGGTGACGCTGTGTTTGATGCACCCCAGGATGTGGTTTGCCCTCTTGGCTGCCAGGGCACACTGCTGACTCCGGCTGAGCCTGCCCTCAACCAGCACCCCCAGATCCCTTTCTGCAGGACTGCTCTCCAGCCACTCCTCTCCTAATTTATACTTGTGCCTGGTGTTACTCCATCCTAGGTGCAGAATCCAGCATTTGTTCTTGCTAGATTTCATGCCATTAATGATGGCGTGCTCCAGACTACCTAGATCCCTCCGCAGGGCCTCTGTCCCATGAGAGAGTCAACAGCACCTCCCAGTTTGGTATCATCGGCATCCAGATTGTTGATAAAAATGTTGAACAGAACTGGCCCTAGACTTCCCTTGAGGAACACTGCTACAGCCCTTTGAGCTCTTGCCATTCAGCCAGTTCTTCAGTCAGCGCATTGTGAACCCGCTCATCCCGCAGTTGGACAACTTGTCCAGAAGGATGCTGTGAGGGACAGTATCAAAAGCCTTACTAAAATCCAGAAAAACTACAACCACTGCCTTCCCTTCATCCACTAGGCAGATGACCTTATCATAGAAGGATATCAAATTAGTTAGACAGGACTTTCCCTTTGTGAACCCATGATGACTGTGCCTGATGATTGCATTATTCTTTAAATACCTTTCAATAGTACCCAGTATGATCTTCTCCATAATCTTTTTGCAGACTCTAAAATTTCCTCTGAGTTTTAGTGAGTCGGGTGTTAGAAAGGATCTGTGTTTTGAGCCGGGGTGCGTTTAAAACCTCTGGCCTACTAACATGTTTCATATTTCATGAGACTTGCTGAAAGTCTGGAGTAACATTGATCTCAATTCTAGCATTTGAAAGGCTCCACTGACAAAGCCACTGTTTTCCAGAGTCCTTTTCCAAACATCCTTAAAGGTCAAAGCCACTGCACTGTAACTGGGAATTTGCACTACTTTATTATTTTTAAGATAAAAACAAATTTAATGGTTGCTACGTTTTAGATGACATTGTCTATTTTTTGATTAGTGACAGTCAGTTTTGTCTAGTGGAAGATTTCAAGACATAGAAATTAAATCAATATTCAGTTTCGCTTAATAGTTAAATGCCTTGAACATGCATTTGCAACACTGAAAAAAGAAAAACTCAGCACACAGTTCATCATTTCTGCTATAATATACGCAGTGTTTTTCCATTTGTTTGTTTATTTTTATGTTGAAGACAGGTGCTTTTAACAATGCATAAACTGACATTTTCAGACTCTGGAACTCATTCCCTGCAGCATTAACTGTCTGTAACTATTCAAAGGTGACTTTGTATAGGCTGAGGTTAGCTTTTTGCTACTCTCTAGCCTAATATTTCCTATTTAATGTCATCATTTTCTCTCACTTGGATTCTTACTTTCTATTTTAAAATGCTGTAATGTCTTTTGCCTTTTTATTTTTCCTTTTCTGATCTTGGATTGGTGTTAACTAGAGTTTTCTGGTGCTTCTAGAGCTTTTTAACAGAGCAGTTAGACACCTGGATTTCATATTGGAAGGTCATTCTCAGTGAGATTAACTAGTCTTATTTAAGGCATCTTTAATGGATAGTCAAACTTCATACCGTCACTGTAGAGTCCATCCATAGTTAATGAGAGAAATAAGTATCTCCAAAGGGCAATCCATGTGACCTGTCGCATGCATCTATCTCTGGATGAAAACAATTGTCTCCTGGAGGTGCCTGTTTCACTCTACTGACAACATAGAATTATGCACCAGTGCCAGGGCAGATGAATTTCACTTGGTGTGTCTAGGCAGTAAATTTCTTTTTTTTTTTTTTTACTGTGCATCTCAGAAATTTGACTTTACAGTCATTTGGTATCTGTGAACATTTTTACATTTTTATTGCCTTTATGATATTCTTTTGCAAGTGAAGGCTAAAGTAAGTACTCAGCTGGGTTTCCTGCTTCTTTTGGAAAGTGAAAATCATTATTTTTAAGCACTTATTTGAAGAAATGAAAAGTCAAAGATGAATGATACCATAAGTTATATCTTAAGTTAGAAGACATTATCAAAGCTGTGATTTTTCGTAGACATCCAAGAGCTTTATTTCATGGGCTTCCTTCAATTTCCAATTAATAATTTTTCTTTCTCCTCACTCCACTTTCTTATCATTATATGTAAAAAGATGTGTTAAAATGAAGGAAAAGCTTGCTGCTGAGTAAGTCCAACCAGATACCATCATGCTCTGCCCTTGGGAACCTTGCTGGAAGGCTCAATAACTTAAACCCAGTTTATTTGCAAACAAAATTTAAGGTATTTACCTGAAAGAGTCATGATTGGCAGGGCAAAAGCAGAGTGAGGCAAAGAGGGAAAACTAGAGCAGAACACTGAGGTCAGCGCACTGTTTATATTCCTCTGAGGTAAGGGATAACAGAGTTCAGAGGTCTCTGATTTCGCCCCCACAGGCTTTGCTGACAAATTGGAAGAATTTCATGTGGATATGTGGTACAATTATTCTTGTGACAGCTCCTTCCCTTCCCTTCCCTTCCCTTCCCTTCCCTTCCCTTCCCTTCCCTTCCCTTCC
>VYXH01003732.1:680990-713185 GCA_013397275.1 Burhinus bistriatus | reverse complement strand
TTTCCTTCCCTTCCCTTCCCTTCCCTTCCCTTCCCTTTTCTCCTCTCTTCTCCTCTCTTCCTCTTTCTTTTTTTCTTCTTCCCAGAAGTGATTAAGGTGTATCACTGTCTTCAGACTTGTAGCTTTGCATGTGGTGTTGGTCATGGGGTTTCCCTGCTTCTTCACCTTCTCCCTGTAGCAGAAACCACTTAAAAAAGGCCAGATATATTGATAGCAAAAAAGATCTAAAGGAAGAAACTGAAGCTAAGAGGATAATTAAAATAGCAAATCCAAACACTTTCAGCTAACAAGATAATGAATGATCCTTCAGACACTTTCAGCAGGGATCGATGGTACAGTCCTGATAATCATATCACATCGCACCTTTCATCCTGGAGGGTGTCAAAATGCTTTGGATATTCAGCACACCAGTAGAAGGAATTGCTATGTCTATGACTAACACAAAACCACCCATGGGATTACATCTGGCAGCTGCTCTTTATGGAATGGCAGCACTGAAAAGGTGAAGTGTGCGTAGGTAGAAAATTTATCTGTTAAAAATTAAGAGTGCACAGGGCTTTAAGCCTACTTAAAACTGGTGGAAAGATCAGACCGCACTGTGTTCAGCAGTAAAGTGCCTGTTTTCCAAGGGTGTTAGTGCTGGTAGCCAGGTCCAGTGAATATAAAGGTGGGATGTGCTGCCAAGAGGTATTTTGTTGTTATTATATCACATTTGCCAAAGCGTGTTCACTGCAAAGGTGAAAGTCCAGAATGTTAGCAGGAAATGGGAACTTCTAACTTCCTAAAATGGAGGAAATCTGAACTAAAAGGTTTAAAAATAGGAACATGGACTCTGCAATGGCTGGATTCCAGACTTCTTTACTACACGAAAAATTAAGTAATGTTTTTCTCCAGAAAAGTTGCCACAAAAGACATGGAAATATATTTCCATCAGAGTTAGTCGCATTCAGTGCAGGGTGTCTATTTTAACTGCATTTGACTCAGAATTTTCCCAGTCTTTTCTGTTTATTCCTATAATTTTTCATGCATTAACCATATTGATGTGTTTTTGGCTCTGTCCCAACCAGATCACCCCTTGCCATTATAAGCCCTTCTTGCTTATTATTCAGCTGGTGTTGAACTGCATGTTTTATCTTTCCAAGAAAATTATTTAATACCTAAGGCTCTCTATCTAGCCTCATCCTCAAGATTCTCAACAGAAGGCAAATGAAGGCTCAAACCACAGATATATTATTCCAGCTCAGCAGATTATGGAGGGTCAGCTGAGCTGTGGTAGCTCTCAAAGATCTCGATGTTAGTGCTTGGCAAATGCAAGGTATTGCAGCTTAGCTCAGCCCTCTTTCAATATGGCATAAATGGAGTCAAATTGACCTACATTTATCGCAGGTTAAAGGTGCATCCAGCTGTTTTCACTCCTTTGTCAGTTCATGTTTGAACTGAAGAAACTACTGAAATGTTAAGCTTTCTTGAGTGATGTGCTTCTTGTTTTTTCTCTACTAGCAGAGTAGTCACATAATATTTTGAAGAAGTTGAGCAGCAGGCATTATAACAGTGCAGATTTTTGTGAAACTGGCTTTTAAAATACCACATGAAGATGCGTGCACCAAAGTGACACTCATTAAGGAACTGTTTGAAGGCCCACAGTTTTTTTTTCTAAAAACTGGTATGGTTATGGTCATATTGGTTACAGTCAGGGTGAATCGAAAAATGGCAACAACCCCTATAATGGGCAAGATTTGAATAAAATGAATGTTGAAAAGTTGTGGTTCTAAAATGCTTGATTATAATCTTTCAGAGCTGGAAGTAGCTGTAGCACATGATCTTGTTTGCTTGAGGATGTACTTCTCCTCTTAGGCTGCTGTCAGCTGGGAAAAGAAGGGAGCCAGATGAAGGATAAATCCTTACGACGAGATCTGTGTTTGGCAGGCCAATCCAAAGCCTTTTGATGTGATGTGAAAGTCTGCAGTGGGCTTCAGTTCAAGCTCCGAATGGTCTGTGCTGACATCTTTAGCTTATGGCATTTGCTGCTGCCTTCGTTGCTGTCCGTGATGTCTCTGATAGGATATAATTTGCTACAGCTGGCTTAGGTGCAAAACCGCCATGGGCAAAGCTTTATGTCTTTCCTTAGATGTGCCATTTCATTGTGTGTCTCATCAAAATCAGGCAAGCAAATGTGGAGAGAGTAGGTGCTCCTGCACGTGTCATGCTCTGCAAATCAAGTGTATAGAAACAATCCCTTGCCCACAGCCCGGCTTGTGCCGCCGCACATATCAGAGCTCAGCGAGAGGGTCTCATTTGTTCTTCAAGATCAGAAGAGGTTTAAACACCTACCTACTGCTAAAGCTCATTATTTTCTGCCTGAATCCTAAGTGGGGGTGGGGTAAGGGGAATATAAAAATTTATTGTAAAGCGTAATTAGATGCAAGATTCAGGTAGGGATTTAAACATGGCTTGATTAAATCAGGGTCCTTTTCTAATACAGATGAACGTTACACTGAAAGTCCCGTTATTTAAGGGAATTTTCAGTGCCAGTTTAAAAAAATGGGCATTCTATTCTTTGACATCACATCTAGCTGAAAACTCCCATCTTCAAGTGTATTCAGTAGGGTGGATCCTCAGCTGAAATACACCCATGTTGTTCCAGTTTCTCTGGTCTAATTGCATCAGTTAATGTCGTCTAAGGACCAGGTGGATAAGAGAAGCACGGAACATCACTAATAGGCACATAATGCGGCTCATGCTCTGATCATCACTGTGTGAATTCAGCTGACAATCTGAACTAGAGGGATAAAACTTTTGGGCTTAAAAAAAAGAAAAAAAGCATGTATATGAAGGTAAACTTTTCTGCATTCATTACATTATATTACAGTTGCACATTAGTGAGAAACCAAAGGGAGAAAACTGCTATTTTATCTTGTTCAAGTGACTTTAATAGTGAGAGATAGTTGTTAGACTATGATAATTCCAGTGTTAAACTTCCAGGAACGGTGAGCTTATGCTTTTCAGTAATCAGTGGTCTACACTGAGCTGTGTATTTGGAAAAAAAAAAAAAAAACAACAAAACAAAAACGGAAAAAAGCTCAGTTTTCTCTTTCCACAGCTGACTTTTCAGTAGTGCCTGAACATTACAAAAATGACAGGAGATTATATGGGGATTTTAACCGGCTGGATCAAACACTTAGGGCCAAAACGTGGCACTCCCTAATGGGCTGGACAACGGGTGCTATTAAATGAGTGCTGCTGGCTGAGTGACACACAGGATTTTGAAGGGTGATTGAAGCTTAGACATGCTGGATATGTCATTGGCGGGCATTACACAGGAGTAACGAATGGTGCAGGTCTCTAGCCTATCGGGATGGTGTCCGTGGTTCCCTGAGGAGCCAGCAGAGCAAGCAGAAATCTCCCTTCCTCCCATTTGCTGCCATGAGCTTGAAAAAGAAACATGCAATTTTGTTAGAGTTCATCCAGCCGGCGGCTGCAACTAACACCAGGACATTTGTATCAGTTGCAATAACAGAAAGGCCCTAAGGGCTCCCCAGTGTCTTTCCTCTTTTATGGGCTCTGGGATGGGCCTCTGACTCTTCCATTTGGCCTAGAAAATTCACAGCAAGGTCTTACAGGCAGCTGAACCGGCATGTGTTGGCTGGGACCCGCAACAGGCCTGCCAAGCTCCTCATAGCATGTCTGCCCGTTTGGCTGCAAGTTCACGTTCTCTTATGGTGGGCAGTGCCTGCAGCCCCTGCATCCACAGCTCAGCTCCGCTACGCCTCGCCCGCGGCCGGACCTGTGCCTCCTCCTGGGACCCCACGCTCAGCGGGTCTGCCACAGCAGGGGAGGTGCAGGGAGCAGCATCATGGTCCCTTCCCCATCATCTCTTGAGCGCGGTCCTTCCTCTGATCCCGTTCTCCTCACACCGCGTTACTCAGTAAGGGGGTGTCTCAGGTGAGATGGGTTTCTGTAAACAGTTGCCACACACAGTCACAACCTTCCAGCTCAACCCATCAAAAGCAGTGTTCGCCTCCCAAGCTCATCCAAGGTCCATATTTGCCCTTGGGAAAGAAAGGAAGTACATATGGAGCGCGGTATGAAGGTGCAGTTAAAGAAATGCAGGTCATGATAAACCAATATCAAAACACAATCTCTGTTCCTATGAAGCTGAAGTCTGCGATATCCCTCTCTCAGGCTGTAAAGAATCTGTATCTTAAAAGAAACAAAGTATGTGAATAAAGAATGCAGAACTTTTTCTCAAGCTTATGTTGTTCACCAGTAGAGACAGCAAGGTGAAGGACAAGAAGCAGGTAGACAAAGAAGAAAAAAATATGAAAAAGCAAATGCCTTCGCAGCTGATTGGTTTTATTTCTGACTTTGGAAGCGAGATCATCTGTTATCATTGCTAACACAGTCAAGATGAATTCAAAATATTCTGGCACTTGTCTTCATTGTTTTGAAATCTTTAGATGACCCTGTGAGAGACTGCCTCAATCAGAAAAGCTATCATTTCCTTTTCTGTAGAAACCTAACATACCTAACATTTTAGTAATATTACCTTGTCACATTTTAATCTATGTGAGGGTTTTTGTTTTGTTTTGGTTTGTTTGCCTTTGAAACATATTCTAGCCTGGTTTGCAAAGCTGTAGGGCTGCAGAGACAAGAGAAATGTTTGTCAATTGTCTAAATATTTGAAACTGCAATATGTAAATTCTCACTTCTGCTTTTTTGCAGTATTTTTTATAATGCAGTGGGTTTTGCTATTATTGTTGCTCTGATGGCAGTGACACTAGAAGCTGTTGGGGACATTCAGCAATCCTCACTCAAGACACAGCAATAAGAGAGGATTAAGATAAAGTGACTTGCCCAGATTCAAAAAGCAATTAAGTAGCAGACTTAACATGAAAACTTAAAATTTTAAAATCAAAATCAAAACCTAATACATTGTGTAATAAGCTAAACAATGATGCTAAGTAATATAAAAATATGTCATACTTGAATTTTCCTAGATTATATTGTGCTAATCTTGACTGACAGAAAAACTTGGAAATATGTTAGTGAAAAAAAAAGCAGTGCAGATGTGGTAACTGTGACTTGGTACCAGTAAGACCTTAATCTGTATATATATAGGAAGATGCTGATTGAGTGAAGCAAAACCTCATTCAGTAGTCCCTTAGGACGTTAGAACCTTTTAAGCATTAAAACACTTGAATAAAAACTGAGGACAAGTACCAGTACTCAACAATGGAAAGCACTACACTTTTTTTCATACACAAAGGGCAAAAAGTATTGTATGCTAATTTTATTTCACATAAAGGAAAATAATAAACAAATTATGCATATGAAATCCCAAGTGCAGATATTCAGTTGCTGCATATTTTCTTTACTGCAGTTAAATTATTTGATGCTTGTGGAGGTTCTGACCCTCAGATGTTAAAATAGACACCAACCTCCCTGTTTCATGAGCAATAACTTCTGTTGAAAAAAATCTTAGTTTTAATTTGTAGATGTATTTGTAGCCTTCATCTTTACTTCTTGTTTTTCCATCCGGCTGCTGCTCTGTGATATGTGGTATAAAAAGACTGAAGATTTTAAAATTGCTCTTACCTTTTGCAAGCAATGCAGCTATTTCCTGTTTGTGCAGATAAAACATTTCAGTAGACAATTAGATCTGGATTTCAATACTGAGTAGTTTTCCAAACTTCTAACCCTATGTTCAAAATTAAAAAAAAAAAAACCAATTAAAAATATACATTGAGAGAAAAGTCAGGATCTTTCTAGTGTGGAGATTTTCTTCTATTCCAGATTGTAGGATCGTAGACATTAAAATAAATTGAAACTCAAGTATGATGAGGCATATTTCTATATATTTTTGTGTGTTTCTACACATTCACGTGTCTGTTTTAAATTCTGGAAATTCGTTCTAGGAGGTTCTTCCAGAGAGTCAAGACACTGTGACACAAATTTTGGGGACATTTGAGGAAGCCATCCCACATTTGAGAAACTATTCCATGAAGCTGTTCAGTGGAAAACTGTTGAGATCTTCCAGTCTCTCCAACCCTTAGAATCCAAGCCATGACCTACTGGATGACTGAATGATGAAAGCAAATAAGTTACTAGTGGTTAACACAGAGAACTTTGCAATTTCCCCCTCCTAAGGGAACATATTGCTCTATATTCATGATAGGGAAGAAGTCTGAAGGAAATCCATGGTAATATTAATTATTTTTAAATGCGCTTAGAGAGATATCACTAGTTTAATATTATATACCATCTGGATCCAGATTCTCTGGTTTAATATTGTATACCATTTGGATCCAGATTCACTGTTTGAGAGAATGTTCATAGTTATTAGTTACATCTTCGCTATAAGATTTACACACTTTATTCCTTCACTTTCATGGTACTGTAAAATCATTTTCCAGCTGAAAAATACAGACCATAGTTGAACCTGTATGAAGCCAAGGCAAATTCTCAATGAACTCCAGATCACATCTGCTGGCCAGACCTTAAACTGGGGTAAAGATGCTTTTGGTCACTGATGACTCACAATGCTAAAGAGAGAGAGTTGTTTTTCCTTTTCTGCTGCGTGGCTCTGAATGCCATTGACAGCCAGCCCTGCAGAGAGATGGAAACAGAATGCAATCAGACTTCCAAATCTTCCTTTAATGCAGTGTCTTTCTTTTGAGCTTTTCCCTGTAGGGTACCTCTCAGATGGGGATAAGTAATGCTGTTAGTACGTAATCCAATCACTGATGCAGATTGCTCCTAGACAACTCTGAGAAGCAGATTTATTTTTTTTTAACATTATAAAGAAAGTAGCTTTTCTGCAGTAAAAAGAAAAAAGGATGTGGCTTAGAAGTTATTAACAGTATAAATAAGTCTTGTTATATATTGCCTGCATATGATAAAATTGGAAGTTTAGTTTGCCATAAAATATCAAAAACCAAAGTAAAAAAATGAAAGGCTTTATTGTTCCAAACAGGATGCCAGTTCGGTGCTTTCCTCTTCCTGTTGTGTTATAGATTCAGCCAGGGGTGTACGCTTCTCCTTCTTATTCCCAGACTGAACCTGTTTCTGTGATTGCCAAGGTAGAGGTCTCATTCTAGGTCTTTTGCTGCTATTGCTGTGCTGTCTCCCTTTTGTCTCTAGCACTGCATTTAATACGATGTTACTGGTAGTGTGGCCTGCTGATCCAGTTACTGGACTGGGACTTCCTAGATGTGATTTCAGTTTTCAGCCCCACATCTAATCTGTTATTGAAATTCACATCATCTTCCCTACTTCCGTCTCCCTCCCATCATATCTCTTGTCTCCTCTATTTTGACTGCGGACTTTTTGGGCATGGGATTTTATCTCCCTTTTGAATATATAATGCTTAGCACTCTGGAGGGCTGAACACATCTAGAGACCATGTAACAAACAGAACGTCATGGAGTGGTGTCTCACCCACCCAGTTTAAGCACCTAACTTTGACCTACTGAAGGAATTGTCGAAGTTCTGTGTAGAGGAAATAGAGACAGGTGGGTGCCTTTGAAGCTCTCAAGATTGATGCCCTTCAGGTATCCAAGTTAAGAGCACAGTATCTAGCTCTCCAGGCTATCAGAAACATCTGCCTCTACTGTTTAAACTGAATGCTTTTAAACTCGATCCCTCCCATAAATAAGAATGAAAAGACCATCAGAAAATATATATGATTGTTCCAGAAGAACTGAGTCACATGGTTTCTTCAAAAATCTCTCAGGATTCTTTAAAAATGGTGCATTAGTACTTCTCAGTTCCACTAACCTGGTTTGTTTAAAATAGGATTTTGGCATCTGTTAATGCTTCTAACAAAATGAAATTTGAAGGTGTAATGCAATTCTCAAACAGATGTCTATAGTGTAAAATATATTGAAGACATATGGAAATAGCATTATTTACATCCCTTGAATCGTTTTTAGTAATGTTTAGTAATGTTGAAATGTTTTATATGACCATAATCTTTCCACCTAATCTTCTTCCTTTCTTCAGCATTTACCAGATGGAGTTCCTTGTCAATCATACCACCAGAAGTTGGATTCAGATCTATACCCAGGCCATCTTCTGCCTTTTATAACAATTAGTGAATGGTCAACAAATTAATGTTAAAAATTATGGTGTGAGTATGTGAAAGGCTTATTTCAGCAAAGGTAAAAATCTAAAAAACACTCTGAAGATATATTCAAGAAAGATTACCAGTCCTCTTCATGTTATTGTTAATCATTGTAATGTTATTGAACTGCTTAAATACAGGGATCCTCTTAGCTGTGGCAGTTGCTGCAAAACATGAAGTGGGAAAGCTCACTAATTTTGAAGAGTTTTTAAGTTAGAATAACAAGTAAATGCCTGAAAAGTTCTGCCAAGTAACAAGTGATAGGACTAGAGGAAACGGCCACAAGTTGTGCCAGGGGAGGTTTAGATTGGATATTAGGAAAAATTTCTTCACTGAAAGGGTTATCAAACATTGGAACAGGCTGCCCAGGGAAGTGGTGGAATCGCCATCCCTGGAGGTATTTAAAGGACGGGTAGATGTGGTGCTGAGGGACATGGTTCAGTGCTGGTTTTGGCAGTGTTAGGTTTATGGTTGGACTCGATGATCTTAAAGGTCTCTTCCAACCCAGGTGATTCTATAAGCCTATGAAAGGATTTGGTTTGGGCTGTAGAAGAATAGATAGCAATAAACCCAAAGAGTTCTGACCTGGGATTAGTCTGTGACGACTAGGCCAGGTATTTTTCTCTGCCTGGTAGATTATCAGTTGCTTTTAGTGCTGCTAGGGAGAGGTCCAGTTTTCTAGGGATGGACACTGCCATATATTACACTAGTGCCAATCAAGTGTCTTCCCAATTGAGAAAATTGATTAACAGATGATTGAGCAAAAGAAGGAGGCCTGGCCTACCTTTTGTCCCCTTGTAGATCACAATGTTAAGAAAACCCAATTTTGGCTGATTTCATTAGGCTGGAGTAAATCAGATGCAAAACCAGAAAACAATGTGCAGTCTGTATTCCAAGCTAGAAATTTCCACCGTCTCATATAGGACAGAACTACTTACAGATTTCACATGGAGCCGGTGCTTAATGGAGGTGAAGAGGTCAGTGTAGGCTGGCTGTTTCTTGCCTTTTTCTTTTTACAGGAACACAGCAAGGATCTCATTTTCTGCTACTTGAATTGGTTGAAAGGAGCAGGGGATGTCAAAATGTATGGATTTCTTAGCAGGTTTGTTAAAGTTTTTGATTCCCTTGATTTATCCTTTCGTAACTATCATGAAAAGTGAAAGTGCTGGCAATTAGAGTTAATGAGCATTTCATTGCTTGTGACAGTTTATTTCAATTAGCATTGTTCCTGTTTTCTCCTTTAAGTGGGGAAAATGTTCTCGAAAGCTTCTGTGGTAACACATGGAGCCAAGCTTGAGTTCCTCAGAGCTGGCTGAGAACAGCAGACACAACTTGACCTTTACAAGAAGGGAATATATTATTCTTAAAGGAGCCTTCAGCTCTCTGTTGGCTCTGTTGCATACATTTATATGTTTCTTTAGAAGACTTTTGCCACCAAAGACGTCTCTGTAGGTGGACCTCTCACAGACCAAGTGCCACACTCATTTCTACAGTTTTTCCCAAACTGGTTGTTCTGATACACAGAGGTTATAGAACTAATCAACTAGTCTTCCTTCCTGTCTCCCTCCCTCCTTCCCTCTCTCTCTCCCTCCCTCCTTCTCTTCCTTCCCTCACCCCATTCATGTGTCTGTCTGTCCTTCTGTCCTTCTGGGAATAGGGAAACACGGTCAGAATCAAGTGATAAATAAGTGCAGAGGTGATGTAACAATCCTGATTCTCAGAGAGTTGATGAAACATGGAGCATGAGTGTTGGTAACTGACAATTGCTTGTGCTAGTTTAACAGCACTAGTTTCAGAAAAGCCCTTCTCCTTCAGAGAGATGAGTCAATGAATCTGAGCATGAAAATCAATGTGTAATTGCAATCAGCCTGATCCTACAATTGTGGGTCTGTAAGGAATTTGATACTGCAGACAATGATTCCAGCCAAGGGCGAGTTATATGCAATATTTGACAGTAGAAAGACTGGACTTCTAAAATAAAGTTCTAGTCCTGTATGTCACTGCATCCATTCCCTACATTTTTTTTTTAATATTTGTTTTCAAGGTCTCTGTTCATTGTTCTGATTAAATAATGTTCTTTCATGCTTCTTTATTAAAACAGATGGCAGATTTCTCAGCACAGCAATATTCAGTGCCTTAAAAATCCTAGACTGACTGAGGTCAACAGAAGCTTTGTGGGACTTTTTATATCCATTTAACAGAATAATAAGCTGTACCATGGAATGCTAAGGCTATTATTATAATGACTATAATTTTTATTCACATGTCATCAGACCTATCTAGGTATACTATAGGCAAGAAGTTTGACAAAGTGTAGAGCAAAACTCTCCTCGACTAAATAAATGCTTTCCCTCAGGTCAGGTGGCATAAAATGTTCTAATCAACTATGTCCCCCCCAGAACACCCAAAGACATCTTACCATGTTTCTTTCAACTTTGCTAACAGAAACACTGTCTAGCTCACTCAAAATTCTTCTTCCTAAGCTAATCATTAACATTATTGTTGACTTTCATCAGGGGAGCATTCAGTCTGCCTTCTGAAATAAGAAAATCCTTATTTACCCACTTATTTATATCACTGATATTTGTGTTACCAATTCACTGTTGACTGGAATAATTTCATTAGCACTTCCTGAACTCAAGTTATAATCACACAAACAGATATGACAGATTGGTTTTATAAAGTTATCACAGCAGTTTACTTTATCCAAAATAGAACACATCTTTATGTAAGCATGTTAATCCATAATCTTCCTATATCTTCAATACTTCCTGCAGTCTTGAAAACCCCATTTTAAACAGGGAACAACTTAGGAAGAGGTAAACAGGATGTCTACAGGGACAATTGTAGGCATGAGTTCCATGTATGAGAAAAAAGAGAGGACTGAAAAAGATGGTAGAGATGGTAGAGAACAAGACTGTTATTGATAATTGCAATGCACAGTTAAACTGTGGTTATCTTTGCCACAGGATGTTCTGGAGGTCAAACGTATAAATGGATTTGGAACAGGATCCAGAGCTCTAAGGTGAACCTACCTAAACATTTTTCTTATTAAAGAGCATATCCAAAACACCAAGGATGTTTACAATCCCAAAAGCCAAGTTTGAAGAAGAAGTAGAATAGCTAGTTTCTGTAAAACTTAATCTGACTACAAAGTTGACTCCATGAGAGACAACTGAAAAGAAGTTCATAGACACATCTTCACCTATTTGTTGTGGCCTTGCAGAGCAATTCCTTGCTTCCAAACTCATTTATTAACAGCTTGATTTTCTGGTTGCCCCAAAGTCACCAGTGACTTTCAGGGACTTTTTTCTTGCTGTACCTGGTCCTGCTTCTCTCAGCAGTTTTTCAGGCACTCTGCCAATCTACAAACTCCCATCTCTTTCCTGAATCTCACCCTTCCTTTGCTTGCCACGCCTTGAACTTTTGAAGCTCTTTAGCTTCATGGAGGCTCCACTGTTCTCCAGGGGCACAAGGTACAGCCAGACATCCCACCTGGCCCAGACACTTCTTTTTTTTTAAAAAAGAACATTATATTTAAAAAAGAACTGACAAGAAACACATAAAATGGGTGCTATCACTGAGTTCATAAGAACATTCCATTTACCTCTTTTTTGTCTCACATTTTTAGTGATGTACACCTGGTGGTGTAAAACTCCATGGAAATCAATACACTAATCTCTCTTTGTGGGAACACTCCAAAAGACGACGGGAACTGCTCTGTTCTTTAGTTATGTATGTATTTGGAAAGAGTTACTAACCTTTTTTAATCCTAGCATAGTTCATAGGGTAAGCAGTAAACTGACCATCTTGGTCAGCTTTTGGTTGAGTTGATCTGGACATCTCTGGATCCCTGTCCCAAAGCTATCTATTTTATTTTCTGCATCTAGAGCACAGAATAATGGCAAAAAATGGGTCACGTGCATTTCACACGTACTTCTAAACTAGCAAGCAGTTTAGAAGTCTGCTCAAATATGAGGTGAAATTTCCAGGCTTTGCCAGTTAGACAAGATGGTTAGAAGGCTATGGAAGATTTCCTTTAAAGTAATCGGAGGCTTTTGTTTCTTTCTTTCTTTCTTTTTTTTTTTTTTTTTTAACTCTGTCCCCCAAGCAAGCCTGAAGCTATTTGCTCGAATCCAACAACTATTAAGCAAACTTCAGGGCTCAGCTCACAAATTCCTACAGGGTTTGCACAGCCCAGTTTTCTAGATGTAGTTAATCAGCTCCTGTTCTCACCACATCAAAGTCTCTATGTAACTAACTGCAAAGTATTATTGCAAAGTCTATGAAAGCAATAATCTCCTAAAACCTTGTCTATGACTTTGTTAGATGCTCCCCTGGCTTTGCTCCTCATGACTTCTCCTTCATTCACCTCTTTCTTCCTAGCCATACCCTGTTAAATGTGAAACTCTGTCTTAGTGGCCAGATGAGCACATGTATGAATGCAACCAAATTAAACTGCAGACTCACTTGATTGTGTACACACGAGAAAGGCCATGCTAAGAAGAATTTAAGGAACCTCAGAGGAATAGTATATATTGCAGAAGTCAATGATGATAAATCCAGGTAAATCCTATTTTAAGACCAGAGCTAATTCAAAGGGCAAAGAGACTGGCAAAAAATTGGAAAAAAGTCATAACTAAATTTTCAATTATTTAACTTTGTCTTATGACTGCATTGTGTGGGTCAGACAATATCAGAGACTGAAATCTAAAAAATATTTGTGCCTGTAATGAGGCGAATTAGAACTACAGTTAATTTAAATGAGTCTTTCACAGTTTATTCTGGTATTCAGTAACCCGTTTTTCCTTACATCCTATAGCATTTTTCCATTTTATCTATGGAGAAGGAATCTACCCTTGAGCTTTGAGATGGTACAGCACTGAATAGTGCAGCTGAGCCCTGATTGCATTATCTATGATTACGGTAAAAACGGAATTTCCCTTTGCCAAGACATTTCCATATTTCAAAAATGTTTTCAAACTAAATGGATACAAAATGTTGATATTTCCTGGAGAACAGACAGTCACAACAATTTACATTGGAAAACATTGACTAACCATGATGATAATGATTCAACTTTTTTTAAATTTGTCTGGGTAATCTCAAGCAGCATACAAATCACTCATTCATCTACATTATCAAGTACAAGGCTGTAATAACTAATTAATATAAATAAAATCTGAAAGCCAAACCACAGTGAAACAGACTTATGTTCCAAAACTTAATATTTTCAGGTGAAGACCTTGAAACCTATAACCAGGAATATTTTGATTTAGATAAAAAAGTAGTAGCTAATTAAAGAAGCATTCCTAACCATTTCTCATGTTGAACACTTCAGAAAAATAGTGCTGTACAGAAGCAATTTTCCCTTTAAAAATGTCATGAAAATGTGCTATTTCATCAAAGATATTTCAGTTTTAACCAAAAATCATTTGGAACAGTGTTGGAGTGCTGAAAAGTTGAGAGGAGAAAAACACTTTGAAGTTGTGCAATTCATGGACTGGGGTACTACTGTAGGGTGTAGAAAATCCTGTTTATCAGGTAAGGGACCAGTGAAAAATTGGACCAGGCACATTTGTCATCGTTAGCCCCAGAAGAAGGCACCACTCACTTGTTTTCACTGACATTGCAGTACCTGTGCCTAATCAAAACTTCTGGTTTCAGTTACAAATGCAAGTCGTCCAGCCGTTCTCTGTAGGTTAGCAGTATTAACAGGTAGCCACAGAGCTTTCAGTAGGCACCTTTTAGTTTTCCACTGAAATACTGTTAGCATACTGCTGTATATTTATAAAATCTATAGCTTTTATCTGTATATCCCTGAAGAGAATTAAAAAATCTCTACAGGTAGATGCCATGGGATCCTATCCAAGTATTTAGATATATAGGCTTAAGTTTAAGTTAACTAATACATTCATCCTAAGCCATAGAAATTTTCTCTCAATATCCAGCTTGAATCTTTACTTCCACAGTCTGTCCACTAAATTTAAACAAGACCAAATTGTTGCCTTTTCTTTTGTGACAGACTTCAACCTCTGAAATTTGTTCTCATATCTTCAGTCATTTTTTTCCTTTTTCCTTAACAATACCAATTGTTCAGATTTCTCCTCCTAGAGAAAATCTTCGAGATTTTTTAGATCTCTGACCAGTCACTGTCGCTGCTTTTATCAGGACTGATCCAACTTGTCCAGTTTTCAGAAATTCAGGAAACTGTATGAGGCTTTGTTGTTGGGGCTTGTTGTGGTGGAGTCCACTGGAAGGATAACTCTATACTTTTATTCAAACAAGTCTGCTGCTTGAATGGAGAGCCAGACATATGTTTTTTAGTGCTATCCATTGAGTTCTCTCAAGTCCTGAAAGTAATTGCCCTAAATAGAATTCATCCTAAAAATAACCAAATGCCATATAAAAGATGCTGACATTTTCCTGACAAGTGTGATTCATGAGGAGCAACAGTGTGACGACTGGAAATTTTCCCAGCCAAAGTGATTACAGTGACAACCTCCCTATATGGGATGAACTGATGGAACAGCTGGTTTTACATTTACTCTTTATATATGCACAGCTGGCAAGTACCATCTTTTGGATAGACAGATGGATTTCTGTTTGTTTGGGGGGGAGATAACATATTTATCATGTATCCGCTGTCATCTCCTGAGACTATGCATTGCAATAAATATTAAACATAAAGCTTCAAATTATCAGAGAAAAAGGCATTTTAAGCCTCTGTATGTGGTGCAGTTGGTGTTACAGCTTGTAACACTCATTACTGCTGCAGTTCTGCAAGACTCGCTCAAACATTATTAATAGGGACAGACTGAGATTACTAACAATAAAGGAAGCGATCTGATGGCATGGGCCCAAAGAGGTAAGGGAAAACTAGGGTATGAACGGTCAGGACCTTCAGCTGCTTTTGTGGAGTCACCTGGGCGTGTGCTCGCCCCGATGGGCGCTGCAAGCACCTCTCGCTGAGGGATTACGCTGCACTGCACAGAAGGTAAAGGCGTACACATATGCCATCACTGTGGAAATCTAACATGGAATCATAGAATCATAGACTAGTTTGGGTTGGAAGGGACCTTTAAACATCACCTAGTCCAACCCTGCTGCAATGAGCAGGGATATCTTCAACTAGATCAGGTTTCTCGGAGCCTCCTCCAACCTGACCTTATATGCTAAGTCTTTTCCCTAGTATGGCCTGCAAAAACACAGTTTATCCATTTGAAGTGATCCACTCTACAAGAGTGACCACACCTATCCCAATATAAATTATTCTCATCGTGGAATGTTTTCTCTCAAACCATAAGCTCTCTGAGGTGCTGTCAGTGGTAATTGATGGTTGCCGTTCCCACACTACAGGTGCCATCACCATGCAAAAAATTTACAACTGTTTCCATAACTTTAGCAGTAATATAATATGAAACCTGCCTGTAGACAAACCCACAGTTCCACAGCTCTTCCAGAAATACAGTACTCCTGAAAGCAGCTGGTAAAATTATCTTTTTTTACCTGTATGTTCTCTCAGCAGAACAAAAATGCCTTCGTGGTTCATTCTCATTTTATTTAACGAACATGGCGAAAACTTACGAGGTCATAGGGATTTATGCTAGCAGATTTGGCGGCCTTTTAATATTTACTTAGGCTGTAAAATATAATTTGAATTTTGGAAGTATTTGTCATTGTATCTAAGATGGATAAAGGTATGTTTATTATAGCTGTATTTGCTATGTGTGATTTACATTGTTATATGTTGACTTTTCATTTCCTCAAATGTCACAGTTGCATTTTTGTCTTTCTAACTTCCTTGAAGTATAGAAAGTTAAATATTTTTTTCACACTGATGGCAATCAAACCTTGTTACAAAGTGTTAGGGTCAGACTGTTATACCTACCAAGCAATAACTTATTTTTTGAAAATACTTCACCATGTCTTCTGTCGTCAATGTAGTCTGATTCAGCACACACAAAAGTCTCATTGCATAGTCCATACTCAGGATCTATGTTTACATTACACTAAACCAGCATCCTGGGGAGTGGCCATAAGCAGAATCTCTTCTTATTCTTTTTCTTCCCCTCCCACCCCCCCTTATTTTCAGTGTGCATTCTTCTCTTGGACATCTCTCTTGCATACTCTGAAGTTTGTGCCTGCAAGTTTTGAACAACCACCTTGAAGAAGATGGTTTAAACACAGCCAAGGAGTTCATTCTTTTTCATTATCTTCTATAATTCTTTTTTTTTTCCCCTTTCTCCAATCTAGTTTTATAGAAGGTAACTGGTTTATTCAATCCTGAGGCATTAGTTTTTAGATCTTAAGTAATATTTGTGGGGCATTTTCTACTTTTTTTTATGTTTATTTAATATACATTAATATACCACATAAGGTACTTTCATTGATTTAGACACTATTTTGTTTGAATAGGTCACATTAATAAATTATCTAAATCACTCATTTTTAAGTCCTTATCACTATTAAAAATTCTTACCCTCTTTTCATCAACTATAAGCTTTGTCAGCAAAAGTTTTTTATTGACTTTCAAATCACAGACAAAACTACTGAATGGTCACAGCCTTTCATAAAATTGGATCCAGTGAAACTCATGCCTGGTTTATGCAGGGAGTCACAGCCCAGGCACAGAAACTTTGCCAAGGAATATCAAATACTAGTCTGAGCAAATGTGCCATTCACTACATCTCTCTGTGTCCTCATCCGCAGATTGTGACACTCCTTTGGATGATGCCTGGACAACTTTATATACAATGCTGTACCTTATTTCTGTGTCTGTAAATTTTGGGTGAAGAGTCTTTCTCTTACTAGATGTATGCATCAGGACCTCAGACTCTTTGGACCCTTTAAGCCGCTGCTGAAAGAGTAACACTTAGCAATTAAGCAGCTGACCATATAGCAAAGAAGAGCATGTAAGCCATTTGCAGGAAATCTGCCCACCCATTAGCTGTCATTTAAACTGTACACAGATTAGATTCCACAGTGCACCCCTTAAGTAAAAAAGGCATATTTTCAAAATTACTGAAGACTATAGTTTCCACAAAATTCATTGAAATCTCTGACTTTTCACTGCTTCTAATAATGAGACCTTTTTATGTAGCTGCCTAAAGTACAAACTCAGATGCCTCTAAGGTGTTAAAATTTTCGCTGTTGTTCAGCCAAAATCAATCAAAAGCTCTGAAAAAACAAAGGGAGCATGAAAACAACCCAGATATTCACAGTACAATGGGCTAAGTGTTTCGAGGAGTAAGAACTGCTCTTCTATACCTACACTTTTGCACATGCGGTCTGATCCCCCAACAATCAGCCAAAATGTCTGGGATCTAAGGAGCATCTTGGCATAACATTAACATTAATAAGATGTGTTGCTTACAGAAAGAAAAAAAGGAAATCCTTACTTGCAATTTTGCTGCCTTGCAGTCTCTGGTGTGGGCAGAGATAACATTTGAGAAACATCTATTCTGGAAAAAAAATATAACACTGAAGGCATCTAATGGCAAGGTTGGGAAGTCAAATGACAGATGCTTGAGAAGCCGAACAGCAAGGGAGTTTGAGGGTTCAGACAGCAGATGCACGGCAAGGCAAAAAGGCTCATCTGAGAGAACACCTGCCATTTTTCATGCACCTGTTTAATTTTTGAACTATAATATTTATGTATGCTAGGGGATGCGAGGAGGCAAAACCGAAGCCACAAACCCAAGGGGGTGAGGTCTTAGTCTTTGTATTTGGGACTACCAGCGTAGTTGCCCTCATGAAATCCTTAGTGTAATCAAACGAAGCAGCTGTTTGCACTGCTGGATCTATTCAGACTGAGAAAAAGGGGGTAAACACTTCTAATGCAAATATCAGCCTTGCCTCTCTACTCTTGCTGCAATGATTCTGTTATTTAGCCACTTACGGTGGCAATTGGTGCAGAAAATCTCCAGTGTAAACAAGGCTTTAATTAATAATCAGTTATTTTCTGCAATAAGTAATTGGGAGGAAGCTGAGTTTAATGCTTGGACTTGAATATACCTTTGTGGTCTGATAAAGAAAGTGGGTTATTCAACTGCTTTATTAATATTTCTTGTATATCTGTATGTCAAATTTTAGGATAATGCTATGTTTCTGATAGCTTTGATAAAGAGAAGGAATAGAAATGTGAAGTGGTACTAATCATGAGGATGTGTTGGCTTATGGAAAATCCAGTAACTCAAAATTTTAATGACTTTTCACACTAAATATAAATAATCCCTAAAGGGAAGTTGGCGTTGCTATGAGTGCTTGCTTCAGAAGCCCAGAAAAAAAGGAAGATTGTATCTAGCACATTACAGGAAATTCTTTTATTCCTCAAAGCCATGAGCATTGAGGCATAACATTATAATATAGAAAATACATGTCTATATAAACTCAAAAACACATGTGCAAACATTTCAAAGTTCATAATATAAAATATAAGAGTTTATTGCATACTCGGAAAATTTGTCAGTACTACCTATATAGAGAGTAATCAAAAATTATGGCTCTGTGACAAGCACAATTTGCTATACAGTTTAATGTGTAAAACACATAATTTAATAGATCCGTTAGACGTTAAAAAATGTTAGTGGTTGATTGTTCCAAATTTGACTCAAGGATAGAGTTGCAATCCCTTTTTTGTTTACCTGCAGCACTAGCCACTAGCTTTTCTCTCTTTCTGGGCCTGATCCTCTGCTAAATGAAGTTAATGGCAATAATTCTGTTTCATTCAAGAGAGTACTGGATGGAACTATACCTTCCCTTTTTCTATGTTTCTACTGGTTTAACTTGCCACTAGGAGGTATAAAGTTGTATGACACTCTTATACACTGTTTTGTAAGTCTTCAGTTTCTTTTGGGTTGTTTCTCCTAGTATATTTGATGAATAAACTCTCTGAAAAGTGTAACCAAATAGCTAACTAACCATAAAGACACATGAAAGAATGCATGAAAATGTATTAATCTAGACTCAGACATATGCTAAAATTTATTTTCTCTACATAACATCTCATCTTGTCAAAGTTGTTTTTTGTTGTTTCTGTGTCATTGTTTTTTTTGCCGTTTTGTTGGGGGTTTTTAATATTGTATTTCTGTTGTGTTTAAAGCTATGTGTATATATAGCATTTAATCATTTTTTCCCAGCGGTACCTACTTCTATTTCCACTTTCATTTCATTTTTGGTAACATTTTATACAATATAATAAGTGTTATAGCAAAAGACAGTAGTTCAACATCTCAGCTCAATGTTATTTTAGGTATATAACATGTATCAAGTAAATATTTTTTATTACATAGTTATAGGAGCTATCTAAAAAATATAATAACAGATTATAACCCTTCTGTTCTTGAGTGGGTTGAAACTTCTAGCAAGTGACTCTTCCACCCTTCTTTGTCAAAGCTAAATAAGGTGAAATGCAGGGTTCTTCCCCATGTAACAGTGTCAAGACTGTTCACTAAATAACCTTCATGAGAGCTACTCAAATTAAATGTCTAAACTTTCTGATCCCCTTTTTAAACATGCAATAAGAGAGTTTAATTTACTTTCAAATGATAAGCCCGATTTAAATATAGGTGTTTCTCTTTCTTGCTCCCACTCTCACATAATTTATCAATCAAAAGCTCTGTGTATATGTTCAACTCCTCCTCCATGGTATCTAATTATTCTAGAAGCTCTCTAAAAATCTTTTTTGTGGCACATATTTGATGTATCCTAAAACATACACCTGGCTGAAATATTCTGGACTTGTAATAGAAATGGTAGAATCTTTCAAGCAAATTTTGGGGATAGACATCAAGTTGTCAGACTACTGGTCACAGAATTTGCTTTGTGTAACTCAGAAGTCTCAAATGTTGAAAGGAGACTGGCTTTGGCAGAAGGAGTACATGGTTTTCTCTCACAGATATTCCTGAACAATAACTTTGTTCTTATATCTGATTGCCATTCCAATACCTGTTTTGCAGAGGTGAATTACATTCTCATTCAAAAGCTGACAATACATCAGGGTTCATCAGCTTGACAGCTGCATGTACAAATGACACTGTTACTCTTGTGCGTTGTGTGAAACAGTTTAAACCATAAAGGTTTTAAAAATCTATCAGGGAGGAGTTGACTGGAAGGGCAAATCGGTGGTTTCCTATGATGCAGATGTCAAGTAATGGAGGAAAGGCAGAGAAACCAAAACAGCGCTCTAATTAAGAGTGATGCTAGCTTCCAAGCTAGTCCGTCACTGTCATCCTCTAGTGTGTGATTCATAATATGATAAAAATAGATCAGGTGAATTGCAACCAAACAGTAGCTATTTTTCTTTGGAAAAGGAACCTTGGGTGGCTGTCTCAGTTGAAGTTATCTGCAATGTCAATGACAAAAGTTGAGGTGAGTTCTGCTGTATGAGTTTAGAAATCAGAGGAGATATGCAAGATAGGATACTTCACCAAAACTCAGTCACCAGCCTCCCAGGCAGATACAGGACAACTGAAGGGTTGTATTCTGCAAAGCGCCTCTGCTGACTGGATGCCCCTTCAGCCCTATGCTTCATCAACCTCTTTCAGGCAACTGCACTCCATTGCTGTCTAGGGCATTCCTTATTCTTTCTTTTCTTCATCCTCTGCCACTCTTTCCCATAATAAATGTATCTGTCTTTCCAATAACCAGCTCCTATGAGGAGCTCTCTCCTTCTCTTATTTTTCTATGAGAGTTAATATCATGCTTGTAAATCATGTCTTGCTTTAAAATCAAGCTTATTCATTATGCTTGTATGTTATAACTAACTACATCATCTTTTACCCAGCTTTTCTGTTTAAAATAAAAGTTTGGGAAGTCTATAAATTATTTTCAATCCTAATTTTTAAAGATTTAAAATGTATCCCTATTCTTTTGGGGGAGAAAAAAAATATGTAAGTGAAAGATTGTCTACGGCTGGTTTGTGGGAACTTTCATTTAGTTGTTTTGGGGAATGAGAAGTGAGAAAAAATTAAGGGATCCCCAAATAGGTCTGGTATCTAAGGAACTTCATGGAAATGCAGGAGATCCAGGTGAGCTACATCACCATTAAGCTGTTGGCTGTCCTCAGTACTATTCACTGGAATTATCCAAATCTCTATCATTAATTAAAGATTCTTTAGACCATGAAATCACCTCGTATCCCAATGGAATAGGTACGTTACCTAGAATGGCAGATTGGATAAAGTTCCCATCCTAAAGAAAAAGATTTCCACACTTAATTAGTATTACAACTAGACTACTTGCTATTCTGAGAAGAGTAGCTGTCTTTTTGTATGTTTTACCAGAAATTCCATCCTGGACCAAAGGATCAGTTTCAATTAATCAACATTTTCCAATGAAAAATCCCCCAAAGGACATTTAAAAACCATGATAAGCTCTTAGTGTTAGTTATTGGCCTGTCCTAATCATTTTCAGAAGTGTTACACAGAATATTTAATACAGATGAGAATAATTAACACATGAAGCAATAGATGAAGTTCATGTAGGGTATAGATATGATATGAATTCAGTAGAAATTGTACCCAAGCTCAAAATTTAACATTAATGTTAGAATTAATTTCATGCCTTTTATATTCTTTTATACACTTATTTTTGGATGGTGTGAAAATTGCCCTTTGGAGGTGCTAGTCTCTCACCAGTGTCAGGAGAGGAGCCTTAGATGACTAGCCTAGACAAGGCACGTAACTTTCAGATTAATTCCACTCTACATAATTATCTGAGAAATGCTCAAAAAGTAAGAAAAGTGAGGCCTGCAAAGTGGGAAATTCATTTAAAAAAAAAGCACAGGTGAGGGAGCATAAAATGTCCTTGTGAAGGGTTCTTAAGGTTATATCTGAAAGATAGTTAAACTACAGTGAAATACGTGCTTGCTAGCTTATTACTCCTATAGCTGTAGACACAGATTTTTTTTCTGAGCCACTTTCATCAGAACAATGAAATAGGCAACCTATATAAATTCTCATCCAAAGAAAGCACAAATAGGGAAGTTTACAGCACACAAAGTGAATGTGGTCAATAAGAAGAGGAACCTGCCTTTGCAATCAATAAGAGATCTTGAGGCTATCTGAAATCTAATAACTCCTCCCGCATTGTCACAGACCAGAATAACAGGGTCAGAGCTGGGCAGAGCATGACTCCTTCCTTCAGTGCGGGTCACGCTGATCATAATACTTTTATTATCCTGTTGCTGTGGATCATCTAAAATGATCAGTGTGACCATCTGTTTGGTTTTACCTCTGAAAGGCCCATAGGGGAGGAAAAAAGTAGTTATCAAAGCTACCTCAAAGAAAATAGATTTTTTTTTTTTTCAAATGGCTTAATCATCTTACTTGCTAGAAAATGCTTTTAACATATAAAAATGATCAGCCATTTATCTTTTTGTCAGCTAAGCGTATACTATTGAATACTATTATGTAAATACACATCATTGCAGTACAACCGTTAAATGTAGCATGTAAATTATAACAAGCAGCCCTCAAACAGGAAATAATTAACTTCTCAGTGCTCTCAGCACCTTGTCCACTTAATATTTACTGAAACTTTCTAACTCTGTTATGAAAAATCTTTCCTTGTGACAAGAAATAACAGGGTGTTCTACCCCCTTTTGTTAACGTGTTCATTTCCTCCTTCCAGATGTGTAAAAATGTATGTATATACGTATGCACGTGTACACGCTGTGGTCAGAATGAGGTGCTATGAGCCATTTAGTGCACTGACATCATGACTGAGCAATTATGAAATGACAGTGTGCCAGATCCTCTACCTACAGTTCTGATAAATCGAAATATCATAGCCTCACTTATGTTGCAGGGGGACTCAAGAGGTCTCTAGAGCGACCTGCTGCTCAGAGCAGGGTCAGCAGTGAGACCAGACCAGGATCGTGTCTTCCCTCCAGGGGTTCAACGTTGGACTGTCCTCCTGGGGAAAAGGTTTCTTCTTCTATCCAGCTTCACCTCTCTTTTTTCAATTTATGTCTGTTGTCCTCTCACCATAATGTGAATTTTCAATGTTTGTTTCTTAAATTCCACTTTGTTACTGCTTATATACATGCACAGAGCATGTTTGATGGCCAGGAACAAACACCTTTACAGCTTACTTACACGTATTCTTTGACACTTTTTTTAGTTCTAATTTCTTTTTAATTTCTTTGTTCAACTTTTTTTATGAAGTACAAATGATCACATACCTGTGAAAAATGAATCTTGCTATTACCTGGAACTTTAATCACTCAGTACAATGACTCAGTAAAAATGTACACAGCTCCCACCAATTGCTTGCAAATTACTGTCTCAAGAAACCCTTGCGGGGGAGGATATGGCTATATTACACTACCTCAAGCTTATATGGCATTTTTCCTAGTGTAAGTTTGCATTATGAAGTTAATTGAGTCTTTATACCAGTAAGAAGATACTACTGCTTCAAGAATCTAGCCAGCTGTCAGGTGGAAAAAATTAAACTGGGCTAATTACCTATTACAGTGGTGGTAATCTTTATTTATATCAGTATAAATGATGTGAAAACCAAAACTCTGCACCACCATCAACCTGATTTCTGTGGTCTGTCACATTGCTTTCAGACGGATATGCAGATATTCTTCCAGACAGAAATGCTTTGTGCTTACACTGAGGACTTACATCACACATTTTTTTTCTTCATTATGATGATTCAAGATCTTTTTTTTGGGATCTTTTGCATGCCCTGTAGCGATGCATCTACATTAGCATTTTAGTTCCGAGGGAGTGTGCACTACTGAAGCGAGTGCTTGCTTACCATGCTTTGCTTCACATTGGGAAGCAGTCTTGGAGCACCCAAAATGTATTTCTTTGGAATGAAACTAAACCAAAAGATGTACAGATAATGTCCAACCACTAACGGAGGCTCAGCCAGCCACAGCGGACCATTACTGGACCATTACTGGAGGGAACCCTCCAAAATGCCTACCATGAGGATGACAGGGCACCAACACCAAATCTTCTGTAGATCTCTCCTTTGGGGCCACTGTGCATGCTAATGTTAAGTTAGCTGAAGTGTTTCTCAGGTAGGTTTGTAGAAGAGAAACAGGATTTTTAATCGACATTCAGCACCAAATTTTAATCTAACAGTAAAAGAGAGGATATTTTTTTTCTCATATTTCTGAGCCTTTTTTTTTTTTTTTCTTTTTTTTCTTGAAGGTGCAGAATCTTGGGCTTTTGCATACTTAGTCTAGTTTTGCTTCAGTAAGTTAAACAGTCCTGGGCCTGTGGTCCAGGCATTATAATTTGATATTCTAGACTGTTGAATTGTTTACATGGTCCCTGGTAGAGTTATTAAGGCAGACAGTGTTAGGGACTCTTCCCAAAAGGACCTAGGGACAAAGCCACCCAGGTGCCTGAGGGTGTTAAATAGGCATAGCCAGACTATGCCAGCTTGCCTCAAAACCAAGGAACCGTGCCTGCTGCTGTTGGGGTTACTAGTATGGCGATAGCCCAGATTAGATGAGGCACAGGCAAGGAGTAAAGAGAGAAGGAAAGCGGAGGCACAGTAAAAATGGGTTGGTTTGCTGAGGCACTGAGCCACCTGCGTGTGTAACGATTGACTTGCTGCTGAGGTTCTCCCTCCTGGATGGCTGTAGAGGAATTTTGGTGCAGGAGGGTTATTGGAGACCCTTACCCTGGCCTTGCTCCGCAACAGGCCAAATCTTATCCCTCTCCTCCCTATTATAGTAAATGAAGAAACCATCTCAGTTAGTCAAAACATTTTCCCTGACATTCAGTAGGTCTCTAAATTAATTAGAGAATGGACTGAAAAAAAGTTCCTGGCCCTTTAATTGCTGCTCAGAAACTGCAAATAATCTAGCCACTGTTGAAAATTCATCTTTTCTGAAGTGTTGTTAGAATAATTTAGTTGTAGTCTTGTGCAGAGGGCAAATTAAGTTATTTATAGCGTAGGCAGCAGCTGACAACATAAATTTGGAATTATTTGTTTTCAGAGTTCAGCTTTCTCCTCTCAGATCCTGCTAGCTCTGCTGGCTGGCAAAGAGGAATAGGG
The DNA here is from genome assembly GCA_013397275.1 of Burhinus bistriatus. NCBI lineage: Eukaryota > Metazoa > Chordata > Aves > Charadriiformes > Burhinidae > Burhinus > Burhinus bistriatus. Next base: position 688,035 of record VYXH01003732.1, on the reverse strand, counting down.
AAGAGATGTCATCCTGTGATGGATATGATCTTTTCACCAATTTTTTTTTAAGGTATCAACCCACAGATGTAATCAGTGCTTTCCCCTCTACTCTCCCAGTCTTCAGCCCGATACAAACAGAATTTTTATGTTGATATGGACTTCTTTTATTGCCCTGTTCAGCCTAATATTGGACTATGACTTAGTAAAGCCTGTTTAAATAAAGATACACTTATAATTGCTACCAAAATGGAAAATGTAGGACAAAAAGTCTAATTTGCTTAGTTAGCCAGTTATGCTGCACAGAACAGAGATCAAAACAGGGAATTTCCAATCTCAGATTTGTGAGCTCACATTACAGCCAAGGTACAAAAATGGGAGATGAGTCATGAACAATCATAGGTATTGTAAGTACTTTTTCTGGACAGGTATATTTACTAGTAAACTTACCTTCAAAGAACTGAAGCAAAGGAAAGATGAAACCATATTCTACCATTGTGGTTATTGTTGTCCATTGTTATAACATTTACTATTTCTGTATAATCTGACCAATATTCTGTAGAAGGATGAGCTGATTAGATGTCTGTAACCTAAAAATGATAATGTGACTTTCTTTAACAGCCTTATGTTGCAAAATCAAGATTTATGCAGGAAATTTAGGTTTTAACTCCTTCATTCCATTGTTGAGAAGTCTAATCTTATTTCTGTGAAGAATTGTTTGGGTAGGATTCATGTGAACTAACTTTAGCTGTACAAATATCCGCTATAGCATCACAGAATAATTTACGTTGGAAGTGACCTCTTGAGATCATCTAGTCCAAGCTCCTGCAACAGAACTCACATCAAGTTTCCAAATATTTAACCAGTTGATTCTCAAACACCAGCAAGGATGAAGGTTCACCAACCTCTCTGGGAAACCTGTGTCATTATTTCGTCACCTTCATGGTATTTTTTTTCCATATATCTAATCAGAATTTCCCATGTTCTCACTTGCCTCTGTTGCCTCTCATTCTACTGCTGTCCACCGCTAAGAAGACTCTGTTCCTTTCTCTGTGTTTCAGTTGGGTCATTGTAAACAGCACTAAGCTCCCCTGTGAGCCATCTCTTCTCCAGGCTGGACAGATGCACACCTCTCAGTCTCCTCTGGGACACCGTGTGCTCCAGCCCTTTGGCTAGCTTGGTGGCCTCCACTGAGCCTGCCTCAGCATGCCAACATCTTTTGTGTAATGAGGCACACAAAAAGAACATAGCACATGAAATTCTTGTGAGACCATTTCTCCAGTCTGTCCAAGTCCTTCTGACTGGCAGCATTGACCATGGTGACCGCTCCCCCAGTTTGATGTCATCTGTGAATTTCCTGAGGGTGCCTTCTGTCCCATCATCCAGGCTCCTAACAGAGATACTAAATAGCATTGGTCTCCTTTAGTCTAAATAAAGTGTTTGTATTTTGTTTGCATTTAGGTGAGAGTGCTGTCATTCCAAAAAGATTATTCATCACAGCCCAAGCCTCCATCTAAAAGCCCCATCAAAGAATGGAGGTAGATTAATTTCTGGGGTGGAGTGACTGAGATTTTGTTTATGTAGTGCTAACACTGCTTTAGTCTGGGGTGGATGTATATGAGACCAGTGGAGTTAAATTGGATTCATGCTGATTTAACTGACAGAGAAATCTTCCTTTGTTAACTTCTTCTCTGTGGGAAAATTCTTCAGGCTTTGTACGATCGATGGCCATTTTACTTGTAAAAACACTATGAAAATTAAACCAGTGGTTTACAGCTCTTAACATTTTTATCTTTAGTCCACTCAAGACTTACGCAAATCCTTTGTAATGATTCACTCAATTAATTAGATATGGTAGTTAGAATATAGTACATAGGACACGCAAGTTTTCCTGTAATCAGGACGGGCAATTTGTGTCCGTGAGATGACAGACGAATTTCAACCTCCCGGAAAAAAACTTTGAGTAAATCTCTTGCTGCATGAGCCAATCCATGTATTTGGACTGGAATTAGTGTCTCCTAGATATCAGTACAGAAAGACTGTTTTAATCCATCCGTGACAGATGGCAGGCCAGTCATTGGTCCACCTTGCTGTCATGTCTCTACACTTTTTTTTCGTCTGGTCAATAGTGTTTGCCAGGACAGCTCTCAAATCTGCTCCCAGACCCTGACATTTTGAAATAATCAACCTGGTTTACAAAAGAAATGCATTTAGACAAATTAATCAAATGGCTTTCATGGAGGAACATTTTCTAAGGTTTGTTCACCAAGAAATTCAGAATGAGAAATATTATTGCTGACAAAAAGCTCAGTAGATGAACAGCTTTGAGATTCGGAATGCTGAGCAAGGATAAAAATCAGACAGACAGGATTTTGTTTTTTAACCTGTAGCAAAAGAAGAAGAAAAGGTCACTTGCCAAAAAGACAGCTGAAATGGAATTAGTTTTCAAATTATAAGATTAAAGAGTGTTTGCTTGAAGAGAGTGTTATTATAAAGTGTGTAAAGAAAGAGAAGAGATTAAAACGTATGGAAGATCTAATCAGGGCAAAGATAAACTGTGTATCCTATAGGTTATAGGGGTTTCTGTGAGCTTTGTTTGCCAGTAGGGTTTCATAAGCCACAAAAGACTGAAAACTTATTTTTAAATAAGTGGTTTTTTCTCATATGCAGGAGGACCTCACCTCTTTTCTATTTTGTATGGGTGATAAAGGAGCAAATCTGCCACCAGAGGAAAGAAAAATTACTTAGAGAAATTTCTCAGACATAAGTTGGGTATTTTTCAATGTCTAGGCCAGATTCTGCTGCCATTTCAGTTGGTGTAAATCCTCAGTATGGGTGGCTAAGTGTTCTCCTTTGCTATTTACAGAGGAGTTTGTGTGACTATTTGCATTGCTTTTTAATAAAAGAAAGTACTTACCATATGCAAATCCGGCATTTCATGGTAAACAATATACCCTCTGAACTACAGGGCACCACACCTCCTGCTCTGTGTTGTCAAATGGCTTTCAAAACACATGGCAGGGCTTTTGGTGATATTCAAGTGTATTAACCCTTCGATTTCTATTTTTTATGTTTTGTTTTCTCTGTATTATTCCAGCTCTTAAATTGAACGGCAAAAAGGAAGAAATGAAAGTTTACGTAAAGGAAGGGAAAAGGCTGGCCATGGTGTTTTGTTATGCTGCTAAAACATTCCTTCCCAGCTGCTGTCTATGCAGCCAGCCCCTGCCTGCACTCCTGCACGGCCCCACCCCTGGAGGTGTCCAAGGGCAGGTTGGATGGGGCTTTGAGCAATCAGGTCTAGTGGGAGGTGTCCCTGCCCATGGCAGGGGGGTTGGAACTAGACGATCTTTAAGGTCCCTTCCAACCTAAACCATTCTATGATTCTATGATTCTGTGAAATTCTGGACTTTGCATTTTCCAGCCTGCCAAAGTCCCTCTGAAGACCAGCACATTGACTTCTCCACCCAAGTTTCAGAGGGTACCTTCTGCCCCATGGCCCGAGTCATTAATGGGGGTATTAAAGAGTGTCAGCCCTAGCACTGACCCTGAGGATGACAATAGTAACTGGCCACCAGCTGGGCTTACCCTCTGCATTTCCGTCTAAACATTTCTGCTTTGTAAGGCTGTGAGAGTATGTCCCATGCCCTGTAATAACAAATGTCTTTTCCTTTATTTAGGCTTAGCTGTTCAGTCTTTTTTATTTCTTTCTTTCCCAGAAAAAAAAAAAAAAACAACCAAAAAACAAACAACCAAAACCAAACCCCAAACTTATTCTTTTTTGTTGTCTGTTAAACCCTCCTCACCTTTAGACTTAGAGTCTGAAGTCCAGCAACTTTGTGTTTCTAATCTGCTATTGGTTTTGTTTGGGTTTAGTTTTTTGATTTTTTAAACAAGTTTTTCTAAGCTTTCTTATATAGAGTCCAGGCTTTCTAAAACCCTAGATCAGCACAGTGACATTTACATAGATTCATCTTTCTTTTTCTTCTTTCCTTCTTCTTCTTCTCTCTCTTCCCCTCCCCCCCTCCCCAGAATGTTGAGTTTTTGGACGTGTTTTCTACCAGGGGTTTTTTTAGAGTTTTCAAAGCCAGTTCTGAAACATGATTTGTGACTTTGGCACGTGTGACTGTCAGTGCAGTTCTTCACTTGTGGGGATATGTACAGAAATGAGGGTCTGATATGATTTCCAGATATGCAAATGCACCCAACTCACTATTTTATTCTCTATCTCTACCTTCCCAGTTATGTATATTTCATAACTGCTACAAGTAGATGTTATATAGTGCAATCCCCTTCAGGAAGAAAAAAACGTCCTTGAAATACTAGCTGCTACCTTTGGGCTTTATGCAATGCTCCTTAGTCATTTGTTAAAGGGGGAAAATTCCCATTAAAATTAAATTTATTTATAGGAGTATGTCAGTTAGATTGAGGTACTTGCATATTTCACCTCTAACCCTATGACTGTCTATTTTTCAGACTGAAAAGATAACCCTAAACTCCAAGCAGTCATATTTCACCTTCCTGTGTTTTGAGAAATATTGCATTGATTTCCTTGACATAAACAAAAGTAGCTTGATTCCCAGTTAGACAGTCATCAAGAAAATTTTCAAGATAAGCATTCAACCCATTTTTCATTGAGGAGATCTTTTCAATCCCAAGTACTATAGGAAGAGATTCAAAAAGAATGTAGAATATCTATCAGCAGAGAAGTGCGGAACACGCGGTTAATGATCTCGGTAGACATGAATTGACACAATGCGAGTCTGTGATATGCAGAGATGACAAGTAAAAGAGCTTGAGAGTGCCTGACCCACCATTTTACAGCTGCATACAATTTATCACTCACCATTCAGAGCACAGCAGGTGGACACCCCGGTGGTGCTCAGCAGAGTTTTCCATCTCTCTTTTCGAGGACTATGTGATTTCTTTTCCCCTCCCCTCTTCCTCCCAAACCACCTCTTTTTTTAGTACAAACCAGTTCCAGAGCAGTCGATCTGCTATTTAGAACAGGGACGGTCATTTTAGTCATAGGATTAATTTTAATTTATTTTATTTTTTAATTTTTTTTTTTGGCAGTTAGGCAACAGTTCCATAGGCTGAAAGAGAGACGGAAATCTGGGATTCTCCATTCTCCACCATGGAAGGACTTTTTATGGCTCATGTCTAGAACTTAATTTCAGACTCTGCAGAATATGTGCTACAAGGGAAAATGTTGTTTTGGCTATTAATGAACTAGACAACCATTCCTAAAATCCCTTCTGTTTCCAATTTCTATGACTTCATCGGGCTTTCTCACGGTATCTTAATTACTTGTTTCATCTCTTTCTGCCTCCCCTTCTTCCATCCAGTTCTTAACAAATGCTGTTCTCAACTTTTATTGAGCTTAGTAGATGTGATACGTGTTCAGTGTCTTTCATTATCAGCCCAATAAATGCAAAATGTTTCACACTTTCTATCTTAACTCTGTTCTGCCTTTTGGGCACCACATTTGTCAATCGATCTCTTTTAAGTGTACAGCATTCCTCTTCTCTGTTGCACTCGGTGTTCCTCCACTGATAATATTCAAACACTAATTCACCGGTTCTTTTCAGTGGGAGATGAACATTATTGAGAGGTGAGAAAAAGCAAAGGCAAAGAAAGAAATGTGTGTATGTGTTGATCACTCAGGGCAGAGAAGGAATAGAGGAAGGAGGTAAGAAGACAGATGGAAGTAAATTATTAGCAAGAATGTAGTACTGCACAAGAGAAGCTATATTAATTCCAGACCTAAACTGGTAATTCCATGGGATGTTGCAATGAATCATGTAGGCAGACTAGCTTGTATTTCTTCTAGCTCAGAGATCTCTGGACTGCACTTCATGGCAACAGAAGGCAATATAGACATATTCAAGAGAGAACAGCTTGGTTAGCCTCTTAAAAGAAAGGCTGAAAAGGGACATAATTGATTCTTATAAGCAAACTCAGGAGAATAAACAGCAGGGGAGGGAAATAATTGTTTAAGGCAGAGGATAATGTCACTACAAGAACAAACAGTTATGGATCACCAAAGAATAAACTGAAGGCAGAAGCTAGATCATGGTTTCTGACTCTTAGAGAAGGAGGGTGATGCAATAAGATACCTACAGGATTATTGAGGATAAAGAAAAAATAAAAGAGTGAACAACCACCTCCCAACTCTGTTTTTGTTTTCTCGCTTAAAAACCTCTGTATTTTGGGTCAAGTTTATAATTCTTGATTCAGAAGATAAATCTTTCCTGCCATTATCACGGATGCAAATAGCGGAGCTAATAAATACTCACTTTTTATGGCTTTCCCCATCTTTTGAGTAAGCATCTTGATGTCAGCATGTCCATTTTTAAGAGTTCGTTATATGTAAAGAGATCAATAAGAAGGCCTGTGACGAAAAAATATAGAAGGAATGATACAAATGAGGTACACAGAGATGGTGTATTATGATCCTCAGATTATAATACAGAGTGGGGAGAATTTTGCCTTTTTCCGGAGAAACTTTCTTTACTGGAAGATATTACTTCAAGGCTGCTAAATGATTGACATATTTAGGTCATAGTCGACAAATATTTCAGCAATTCAAGGGGAAGAGGAAGGATTGGTCAACACGTTTCATGTTAGCATTTCCATGAAAAGTTCACTTTTTCAGTCTGGTTTTCAAAGGAGATGTAGGATGTGAGACTGTGGAGGAAAATTTGGGCCAGATACTTTCTTTCAAAGGAAAAATGTTGATCTTTCCTGTCAAATAGATAAAGACTGCCAGAAAGAAAAAGAGAGACCAGTAGAGAGTGAGTGCATGCTGATGCTTAGCTTAACTAGCTTGCATGATGAAAAATGAGTTCTGTTGTTTTCAGAAAATAAATAAACACAGGACACCTTTAAACATAGGAGGATCACTATTCTCCTAATCCATAACTCAAATATTTTCCGCCCTGTTTGCCCACTACTTGAGAAGAACTCTAGCCAAAGACATACATGGATCATATACACATGGAAATCTTTTCTATTCTTGAAAACTTCCCTGCCTGCACCTCCTGATATTGATATACAAGAAGGAGGA
>VYXH01003732.1:511960-680973 GCA_013397275.1 Burhinus bistriatus | reverse complement strand
AAAAAAAAAAAAAAAAAAGCGCGGTTCTTAAGATAAGTCAAACTTTCCATAAGCAATGACTTCTCTCACAGTGATTTGTTTCAGCCAGAACAGTAAAGTTTTAACGCCTTTATGAAGTTTGAGGGCTTGCACTGCAGAGAGAACAAAAAAATACTATCTCAGACTTGGAAACAGTCTTGGTGGCAAAGTGTTAATGGTATGTGGATGTAACAGCTGGGCCGCTCTCAATCTCTGTTCTGAGACTCCTAAACTTACCCTTTTTCTAGCATAAACAATGCTGGTGTGACAATTCAGTCACAATATTTTTCCCATTACACATGTTATGTTTGGATTTGAGTAGACTGGGCAATAATTTATCTTTGAGTGGGGGAAGGGACCAGTAGTACTTTATCAAAATTTTCTCTCAATTCCATCAGTGCTTTGCTGACTTGCACTTAATTCAGACCCTGTTTTAGTTTCACATAACTTCCCAGATTTCTGCTTCTGTCTTATTCCGTAGGGCTCTCTCTCTAGCAGGTCATAACTTGGGTCATTACATTTCCCTCTGGGCAGTAGCGGACGCTTTCTTCTATTTGTCTTATTCAACTGCTGTGAAGTCTGCCCATGGGTAGCAAGAGTTTATTACTTTTTTCCCCTAGTGGTTTTCTTTTTTTTTTTTTTTCTTTTTCATCTGCACCATGCCAGAGTGTGCTGCTAAACTATCAGAATTCCTGCTTCATTGATTTCATTTAGAAGCCTTTTATATGTGCGTCTTTGCCAGAGCCTCCACAGTATTATTCTCAGTCATATGCTGACTATAATCCTTTATATTAATGGTACACTATCTGTTCAGCTCTCTGCTGCTTGACCCTTGCCTTGAGCTCTGTGTATTTCTGGTAAATATTTTCCAGCATATGATCTTGAAGCAAAAATTAGGTTAATGTTGATATTTTTCATAGTATACATTTCCCGCTCCTCCCTGTCTATTTAATGGATTTTCCAATTAAAAAGGACCTTCCTGGCCATTTCATCTGACCCCCTGCATTACAAGGCTAAAGAAAGCTGCACAGCAATTGCATGATAATGCAATGACAACAGCCCATCTTTTTTGTCCTTCAGCTTTGGGGAGAGCACATATACGTGAGAACGTTCACAGCTATTCTCATTTTATCACTTGAAAAAAAGGACATTCAGAATTTCAAAGACACTTGGAAATGGGTATGCACTAAAAAGTTAATGTTTATGAACAGGATAAGGTGTGATATGGACTGTCTTCTGAGCACTCACTGTTTCTGTTCATCCTTGGGCAAAGTCTTTGCAGGATGACTTTGGTTTAGCACAACGAGGTCAGAAGAAGGATGTCCAATAACGTCTCTAGTCCTTCATGCAACAGCTCTTAAGGCATTCACACATTCAAAAGATGCAGCAGCTGAGGAACACTGGTGTATTGCATGACGATTTACTTTGTGTTTCAGTACCTATTGATACCATTGTGTGTGGCAAGCATGTCCTAAAATGTGTCCTTTCACTGGTCTTTATCTGACTCTGAGGGTAAGGGCAGAGCTGATCAGTTATAGATCTGCTTTTGTACGGAACTTGGTCAAGCAGATTTCTAGTACCATCTCAGGTACGGTATATGTTCAAGCAAATATCCAGAATGATAAAAAATTTAGATGTAAATGCCAAGGCATTAAGCACTCAGGCCTCCAGGCTCCTGCCAAATTGGCAACAAAGGCTGGGTTGTTACAAGGTCTGAGTCCCCTTACAGAAAGAGACAACTTCTTTTTGCCAGGTGAAAAATTCATCTGGAACACATGCTGAATTCGCCAAATTTTTTCATTCAAAATCCACTTCTGGAAAAAAAAAAAAAAAAGAGTGACTTAAAAATCCAGAGACTATTGTTAATTCAGTTTTCATTTTGTAATTAACTATGGAGGAGAATTTTTGTCTTCTGACTTTTGAGCCTTCAAGTTTTACAGTTTTCATCACTGAGTCCAGATTTTTTTCTTCAAAGACTGATATTCTTGAGTATTTGGCTATCTCTAAGAAAAACACAAACTACTGTGGCAACTGACAAGGTTAAACTTAAAATAAAACCTTTAAGCAAAATAAAATGGAATAAAAAATTCTACTTAAAAAATTATTGGTTGTTTTTCATGGAGGGTAGTTTTGTCGAGGTGGTCAAGAGGTGATTTTGGGAAATTCCATGCTGAGGTTCAGAGACTGTCAGAAAGGCAGACAACTCGCAAGAAGAATTTTCCAGTTTAGGGACACATCTAAGGGGAAGATATTCTTAGGGAAATATGTGAAACTGTGTCATTGGGGTATGTGGTGTCTGGATAATCTACAATATATCTGGGTATATGCTTTTAGATTTATATCATCTTCAGGGATCTCATAGTACTTTGTCTCCTTTTCTATACTTTGGAAGTGCTCTTTATACTAGGATGTGGAGGACCATGCCTTCAGATTGTAGGCCTTGATTACTCTGTTTGCAAATTTTTTGGCTATGTAACCAACTTTTGAAGGCTTAGACCCTTTAGGGGGATGAAGATGCTGTATGTAAAAATAATATACATTGAGTGCAACAGGTTATCCTTATAAGAGTGCCTGAACTGACTGCAAGCAGTAAAATCAGAGGATACTCTCTGTGTGAGTGGATGTATATGTATTTTAGTACTGAGATAACCTTCAGTCTGGGATATACCGGATGCCCTATCAGCAGGGAAATCTCTCTATGATTCTCATCAGGCTGGTAGGGTTTATTCCCATTCATGCTTGCACTGGGGATGGAAAGACTTGCTTATATTTTAAAGATGCTGGCTTAGAGAAAAAGGGGCAATTCAGTGGATTGTCAGCAGCAGATGAAGATCTGTCTGTAGAGGAAAGGGATGTGAAAACAACAGCAAGTAGAGAGTACACTTCTGTCTTTCTATATATGGAGGTAACGAGTGAATGGAATGTATCAGAGCCTGAAAAAAATTGTGGGAGCAAGGGAAATATTAACTGAGACCTTAATTCCTGTTGTTTTTCACTTTGCATAGTATGCATCTTATGAAAATACACATTTCTTTTTTGGGGGCGGGGTTTGTATGTAATCACTTCAATGTGAGATTTTTTAAGTTCTCTGAATAATATATTTTGCAAGTTTCTAACATAGTTATTTCATTATTTTTATTACAGGTTGAGACCGTCCTTTAAGATTGATGGGACCAGACTATGGTGTGCAAGATTACACACCAGTCGGCTGTGGGATGCACGCCTGGAGGATGTAAAAAGGTCTTCAGACTGCTCAATCCATAACTGTGATGTCCATGTTAAAAACAACAATATACTTTTACATTTAGAATTAAATCCTGTTATGCAGGACCATAGCAGAGCTGGGGAGACTGAATTATTACGGATGTCTGCTAAAAGTGTATGTTGCACCTTATGTTGTATATTAAGTACGGAGAATGGAGTAACCATATTCAATACCATTCCTGGGTTAGAACATTGTAAATTGGAATATATTTCCTGCAGCACAGTAATCTGCCATAATTTTTGAATAGTCAATAGAATAATTAATTGTCAGTACATTAGGAAGAGAGTTGCAGTGAATTAAAGTCTAACTAATAACCGTAGAATTCATTGAGGCAGAGGCTCGTGTGGCACTTGCTTTACTTCTGGATTTTAGTGGGGTAAATGCATGAGTCTGACAAACACACTTTAATCTTATTTGATTGTGTGTATGTAGATAAAGGGAAAATGCTGTTGGTATTTTGAAAAATGAAATGCTTCATATCCCTTCAAACATCAGTGCTTTTGCTCAGATAGTTCTTCTTCCGTTTCATAAATGTATCTTTGATTTTATGTTACTTCAATTGCCTGATAAATACTTTTTTTCCCCTGGATATCATGACAAGCCATCTTCTGTGTTGATCTTATTGTGGAAATATTTGAAGCACATGGTTGCAAGCAGAAAGTTGCCTCTCTTGCAAGAGGATTTTTTTCCCTCAGCCACAAATTTTAGCAAACTTTTGCTTTTGTATTTTTCAGGCTGACATGCTCTGATAGGGTGCCCCACCCTTTTCAGCCATTAGATTTCTTCATGGGCAGTGGCAAAATTGAAAAGAATCTATACTTCTGAGATCTTTGTGGGTCATAAGAATCTATCAAGAAAGAAGAAAAGTTGCAAGATAGTGTTAGATTGATCAAGCACAGTTTGTTCCTTGGGTAACACCCTGCCATTCCCTATTGCTGTTTCCTTATATATTTGACACTGTGCTACAAAGGACATTTATTTTTATATTAGTTATTCACCTGAATTCTATACACAGCTTTTCCTTCTTCAGTAATTTAAACCCTAGTTTTTTAAAAAAATAAATAGGGAATGGTAATATATTTTATGCATTGAATTCTGTTTTTTTAAAGGCTGTAATCCTTATACGATAGTCTCCTGGGGTGAGAAAGGTCTACTGTTCTGTTGTGCTTAGAATTTGAAAATCAGAATGAGCAGAAGCAGAAAAGGAGCAAGAATTATATATGGCTGTATTTTCTTGGCAGAAATTTTTGAAAAGTGAAAACAAATTATGTGAATGACTGAAACAGGAATAGCTTTAAGAAAATTAATAATTTAAAAAAACCTTAAAAATAAAATAAAATAAAATAAAATAAAATAGCAAGTCATAACTTTTCTAGAAAACATTTACAGCACAAGTAAGTAAGTATTACCAGCCTATGAGCTACTTACAGCTTCAGATGAACCCTGGATTGTGTCTAGAAATTTTCAGAAATTATATTTCTCTTGTGCTTTTAGATTTGTCCTTAGAAAGCCTGTCACTTTAGCCACACATGGAATGACAAATACTGTTGGACTGGGTGGATTTACTGGAGATTTGTTCATTTCTGCCCATGCTACCAGAATAAGGTTAAAAATGCAAAGGGTTTTTTTGCAGAACAGTTCCCAGAACAATTCTCTGAGCAAGAACTGGAGGACATGTGGCTATGTCAGTGAGGAATACAGTCTGGGATGTTGGTAGAGAAGCTGAAGAAGTAACCCAGACTGAACATGGTCCCAAGAATGGAACTGAACTGCTGCAACGTAGGAGTCTGCCTCTGATTCTCTTTACAGGGAGGAAAAGGCACTTCCATGCAGTAATTCCTCCTTCCCTAGAACAGACACTTGAAAAAGATCAGACGAATTGAGCTCTAGAAAAGCCCACTTTTCCCTGTTGATCATAAAAAGTCATCATACGCAGCTTAGAAAGACATTTTCATTTTGCAGCTGCTGTCTAAAGGCATACTAGATATATCCTACCCTATCCATATTGAACTTAACACTCAAACTAGCTCAGGTTTCTCCATAGTCCTATGTTACAGTACGTAGCCCTTTGCTCAACATAACTGACAAATAGACTGGTGAGTAGTCCTAAAAACCCCAATTAGGTTTTCAGCTTTTCGGTCCTCCCTCTACAACAAGCAAGTCTGTTGTAATCATATTTAAGATTGAATAGGTACTTAACAGTCTTATGAATTAAATTATTTATCTCTTTAAAAATATCAGCAGACAAATCTAGAGTTTTAAATGTTGTCACTTCTCTTGGGAAGCAGGAAGGAAGAGATCAGGAGGATATCACAGTGCCAATTAATGAGGCCAAGCCTTCCAGTAGAACATTCATTAGGTTACGTGGTAGTCTCTGCAAGCTGTTCAGAAATGCAGTCCAAAGCATATTTAACTGTAGAACAATACTTTCCAGAACTTTGAGAATGACTGGAGGAAAAGGCAAATTAAGTGACAGAAATACAGCACTTTCAAACAGCCTCTCCCCTTCTCTTTGTAGAATAATAGAGAGTCCGAAGCCAAGACAGTAGCCGTAGGGTCAGGATGAGTTTTGACCTCTGTTGAGTTTCCCACATTATTAGCAGAGCGATAGGCATGGATAGGAAAGACATTAATCAAAGGGTGTCCTTTCATTATGTTGTTTCCACTATTACAAACAGAAGACTAATAACCTGATTTTGCCCTCAGATTAGTATATTGAGCAGAAAAGAACAAGTGAAGTAAATGATGGAGAGTATGAGAAAAATGTATGAAAGCAGTGATGGTTAGAAATCAGTGCAGTCTGTGTTATATTCTGAATTTTACATTTGGGAAAAATATTTCTGTCATGATGAATTCCTATCTTCATTGGCAAAACATGAACTATAGAAAGGTTTTACTTTAGAAAGTACATGGTGTTTCAGGTTATGGAAGTATTTCACTATGTCTTACAAGGAATTTAAAACCATAAGGGACAGGACATGAAATATGTCCCTATACTGAACTCAGTAACCTCAGTTATAAGCTAAAGCACTTAATTCTCAATAAATATAAATATGGATGCACCATAGGTAAAGATCAGGTGAAACTGAAATACCAACAACGCCAGAGGCCATTGCAACGGCAGGGAATCAGTTGGATAAAATAGACCTAGATGAGCTTACAGGGCACATGTGTCCTATACTGTTGAATCCCAACCAACCTTACCTAAGGGAAATTCCTTACTGACACTAAATCTGGAAATGTTTGATCCTGGTCATGTGAGCAAGACAATACCCAAAGATATAAGAGATAAAATGTTCATTTCACCCTACTGGAGAACAGATCTAACCAACCAGGGTTTCATTTCTGTCTGTCAAACATTTCTGAGGGAAAAGTGGGGGTGTATGTATATATATATATTTATATGTTTATGGGTTATGTGTACATATATAGGAAAAAAATTATATATATATACACACACATATTCGAGACTGTAGCAGGCCAACTTTGGTTGCAGGTGGGACAGAGGAAGAGAGAAGTCCCTTTTTTATGTCACGCAAGCCTCCTTGTAGTAAGGGTCTTGAGGACTATGAGATCATTCATTAAGAGGACACTGATACAGTCCTGTCCTCTTGGTAGGCAAGAGCTGAAGGGAATGAAATATTCACGGATTTCAAGTCAGACCTCGTTCATTAACTCCCTCCTTTTGCTGCTCAAGTGGTGCTGATGCTGCAGGAGAGGGGATGAGTGGGAAAAGGGGTACGGCATAAAACAATCAAAAAATGGTAAAACTTTCCTCCATGTCATTGCTGGGTCAGGGTGTAGAGCCCAACCTCTATACAAAACCACAGCACAGGCAGTGTGGATGCTATTAGTGTTAACTGGCTGGAGAAATATGTCTCTCCCTGTCTTGCTAGCCAGGTAGTTTCAACCATATTATGATAAATCTGCATTACTTTTCAAAACCTTCTACCCACTTCAAAAACTTGACTTACGTTCCTGGGAGGAGAGCGGGGTCCTACCTCCACCAGCTCAGAGCCTGCACTCTCAGAGTGGCTGCCTCACCTGGGCAGAGCCACGGGGGGACTTAGGCTGCCCCAACCTTCTGCCTCCCACAAGGAAAGACGTAGGCATGGTCTGTTTCCACCACTTCCCAAACAAGAAGTGACCCCATCCCTGAAAATCACGGGAAAAGAAAGTCAACTCCAAATGATTTGCTAACAGTTTAGCAAATCCCAAGGCTCGACCTGAGGATTCCCAGCTTGCCACAGCAGTCACCCTGGCAAAGGCAGTGCCAAGGGATGGGGGAATACATGGGTCTTTGGTGGGAGAACACATGGCTTCTACACATTGGCAGGTTGTGGATTAAGGCGTATAAATTCACAGTGGGAAACAATGCTTCAAGCCATTAATGAATTCCTTACCATTTTTTTTTTTCATCTGCTTTACCAATTGCTAGTACAAGCCAGTATTAATAATTTAATGTGAACTTGTTGAATTATGATTCCCTTAACTTGTGTAGAGAGAAAAGAGGAATATGTTATCCCTGGGGCAAACCCCCCTTCTCTCTTTAAGCCTGCTTCTTGGTCAGTCGAACAGCCTCTCTTTGATTATTCTTTAGCTGCTTGAGACTTATTTATTAATCCTGCATGCTCCATGGGGAGGCATTTTATAAATGTTTTAATAAAATATATTCAGTGGGTAGGGTTGGTGTCCATGTGAATTTCAGCATCCTGTAGGGGATGGCCTACAAAAGGAGGGAGATCTGATAGTGGTAATTATCACCCTTTCAGAGCTTACCCACCTGGCTTACTTACAATGTTTCAGACAACATTTTGTGCAATTGCCTCCAAGTTTTCAGTTTTCTTCTTTGGATTCTTTATAGAAACCTTTTTATCAATATTTTCTTGTCAGAAAATGTGCATTATTGATAGGATTCTTTGTGAAAATATGAATTACTATAATTGGTGCAGGAAAGAAACAGACCCACCTTCTGGCTAGATCCAGTTGGAGAGGAAAAACAGTTTGCACCATTGCTGGTATAATACTAGCCAAAACCAGAGCAAACTCTTACTGCCCCTAAATGTTTGGCACTGAATTCTTTGGCACTTACTGAGTCCCACTCATCGATCATTTATCAATTAATCATCTCACTGTGGAAGAATTTAAATAATTTCAATCAGTTTTATGTGAAACTGTGGTTTTGCACTTAAGGACTTTGTTTGCCTTTCAGTTTGGGAGATATAAGACATTGACATTGTTTCTTCTGTTGAAAGAAACCCAAAATATCAAACCAAAACCTAACTGATACTTATAAAAAATCCTGTTGTGCAGAAATGAAGGAAAAATTCTTGTATTTCACCTGGTTTGCTCAAAATGCTGCTTGTATCCTTCTCTGTCACCTGGAAGTGACTCAGATCTCAGTTCAAGTTTGTGGAAAGCCTCGTGAACCTTAACAGACCTATCAACAAACACGTCCTCACCTTAGGGTTCATAGCAGAGCCAGTCGTATGCACAGCTACTTCTGAAACATGACGGTGAAAGAAGATACTCTGACCTTTGCTTTATTTATTAAAAATATTAATCATTGTTTTTATTTTTTTAATGGCGTGTTTAGGAAAAAAACTTTCCTAACCAGATTCTAGGTCAGGATATGAATTTATATGCTGCATATGGGAAAATGTTTACTTCTCTTCTGCTCAACTGCAGAGACTTCCAGGTAGCTACAGGAGGATGTTATCCTACAAGTAATGCTTCATTCACTTGGTCTTAAGGCATTTTTATTTATAACACACTATAAATGCATTTATTCATTTATTTGCATTTCCCAAAACTGAAACTTGCTTAAAATAGATAACGTGAAGAGTATGGAAGACAGTGAGATATGCATCTTCGGTGTTCATCCAGCCATCGTGCTTCATCCCAGTGATGGTGGGAATTACCACCCTAGGTTATAAGTACAAAGTAACATAATGTAAAAAATGCAAAAACTATCATTTCTAATAATGTGGCCTTCCTGAATACTTGCTCTGTATCACCAATAATATATTGAAAAAAGATGTTCTAAAATTTGACTTAATGCAAGAATTAATTAGCTTTCAAAATCAGTTTCTGGCCAAGGAGAATGCTTGGGGGTTCCAGGCAGGACCGCTCGCTAGAGACTGGCAAAGAAGCTCCCTATACGCTTAATTGGAAACACTTTGCCAACTCATCGCTGTTTGCCCATTATGCTCAGGTTGAAAAACCAGAGCAGGAAAGCTGTCAAAACACACACACTTTTATATCCTAGCCAGTCACTTTATTTTAGAGTGAGGCCAGTCAGGGGGAAAGAGTTCAAGACCCCACAATAAAAAACAGCTAACAGGAACAAGCCTAATTGTTTATTTTCTCCTACTCCTCCAGTACTGAGTCTCAGTCAGGATGTCACTTTGGAGAATATTGTATCTTATTAAAAAAAAAAAAAAATATCAAAGCAGGGAGTCTGTTTATAGTATGCAGGGATTTTTTTCCACTCCTCAAGCTGTAGTATAATCTGTGGACTGGTCTATTCACCGTTAGTATTTGAATTAGTAACAAACTCAGATGATGTAGGAGTCTGCCCTTGATATAATGCACTGGGGGGTTGACTTGGGCAATTTCCACTGATGTTAATGGAAATGATGTTCATAAATCACCCACACATCAGTGGGGAAATAGATACTTTAGTCTACCAAATGCTGAATGTTCCAGTATCACAAACACAAATCTGATCTTTTAGTATTTGAAGAATTACTACTTCTTCTTAAATATACAGAACATAAATGATTTGTTCACTAATTCTCAGTTTGATGCAGTTTCTGTTGGGAGATAGGATGCGTTGGTTTTTTTTTTTATATTTGCTTTTCTTTGGTGTAATTGTTGAAAGACCTTGTAAAGGACCCCACTGAAAGTCTGGAGGACTCTTTCTACAAGTGTATAAGTAAAGGAAAGAGTGCTGGTGAACCTTCCCAGACACTGTAGCTCAGTTGTGCATGCTGTTAAACAGCTGGAAGGGTTTCTGGCACGATGGAAGGCTGTGCCACCTCCCAGTCTATGGAATACTTTGTGGGCTTATTTTGAGACTTAGCACGAGCTGAGGACCATTCTCAAAGAGTTGTCGAGGTGCAAATGTTTTGATTTGGAGGACAGGAGAGCTTAATAATATTGACTCAGGCTATTTCTTGACAGGTGAGCGACCTAGAGAAAGTTTGTTTTTGCTAGCATAGACTTGTGAACGATGTGGAGGAAGTTTAATTTTACTGGCATAGACTTAATCTCTTTCGTTACATAACCTATGTAGTTCCTAAGCTTCGCAAGACTGGATGCATCTTGTTGCCGTTAATCACGTGTCTTCATCTGAGAACCTTTTACAGCGGCTGAAAGTGTCTTTCCAGGATAAATACAAGTAGGAATAAAATAATATTTCGTACAGGGTCTTCGCTGTACTAAATCTCCTTCCCAAACCCTAAAATGACCAATTACTGATAAAAATCATGAGTGAAAGAAGTGGGTACTTTTCTATTAGGCATGAGTGAGCAAAGTAATTTATTTCAGTCCTTCACCCAAGAGGCATAGAAGGACAGAATTCTGTATAACTGATGGATAAACAACCCTTCTTTTAAATAGGTTTCTTGAATTTTTGTTCTGGATGAACCATAAAGATGATATTTATTATTTATATACCCCAATAGCCATGGTTACTTTCTAATCACTGATCAAGAAATAATCAGTTCTGTGTTACTCCCCCTCCCCCCCAAATCATTTATTCTCTACATTGCCCATTTTAGCAAAACTTGAAGTTATGTGAAGGCTTGGCTATCAGTGACGGTCTGGGCAGTTGTGGTTTTGGACTCTAGGGAATCCATCTGGCATTGCTGCTAATTTATTTGTTAATGTTTTACTCTTGACAGGGACTAAATATTTATAGTTTGTGACCTGCTCCATCTCCAGCAGTTTGTGGCTTTTAATTTTAATATTATTTTTTACACATACTGCAGCAACAGAAAATGCACTTCTAAATAGTTTTGTGGTTTTTTCTCTCCTTTTTTCACCTCTCTGGTTCTCCAAAAGGTTAGGTTTGACAATAGGAATATAGTCACAGATACTCTAGGCAACAAATGAGAAATGTTCTTTTGTGACCTTAATGTTGGCAAGTGATAATAACCAGTGAACCATGAAATACTGCTGCAATATTGTTCATGACTTTTCTGTTTTCTAAGATTAATTTTATGTTCTGAAATGAAGTGACAATCATTTATTATTCTGTTTTACATAGCTTCCACCGGGAAGCAAATATGAAAAGCTTAATTTTCTAGTCCACTTGCAGCAGTGTTCCTAGTGAAGAATCAGATATATGTTTAAATATCCCTTGTTTAATGTATACAATATAATCCTTTTGTTTAGGCTTAGTCAGAAATATCTGGTTTAGGATAGAGTTGGCTGATGTTTAAAAGCGGAAATTACTTTTCTCTCCTAGGGGTTAAATAGTTATAGTACTAATTATTAATACACTACGGGTGTGAACTTTGCAAGAATATTTAATTTTGAGGTACTGTTTTCTGAGAACATCTCATACTTTCCTAAAGAAACATTTTCCCTTTTCTCCAAATCATGGTCTCTTTAAAATGTAACAAACAGGAATTCAGCCACTGAAAACTTCTTGCTGCCAGCAATTCCTATTCTGCAAGTAGATTAGAATAACATTTTCATCAGAGGAAGCATGTATAGTTCTCATATCAAACCTAGTTCACCTTTCCACATACACCATTATCTTTTCGTCCATAGGCTGTTGGTAAGCAAACAATTTTAGGGCTTGATAGTGCAAGTCTTACTCATCTTGAGTAGCACTTACCCATATCAATTCTTCTATTGACTTCAGTAATACTTCTGCCCTGAAATCCATCAGGTGAGTAAAGCCAGGAAAAAGAAAAGCCTTTAATTTCAAGATCAAATGGATGGGGGTAAGGAGATAGCAATATTTTTAAAGTCAACGTGTTTTGGTTTTTTTTCCTTCAAAACATGAGTGTGGTCATGTATTAGGATGTAATTTTTTAACTAATTAAGGGCTTGATTCTCAGAGGAGCTGAATACTAATAATTTTTATTGATGTTAAATTTCCCAGTAAGGTATTTCAAGAAGCTAAGTGCTGGTCTGGGATTGTTTATCTGGAATGGGATCCATTCAGAATGCAATGGATACCCCTTCTTCTGGAAAACTAAACAGTTTCCAAATCTGGGTGCACAAAATTACACACTGGATCTTTTGTTTAGTCATCTCACTTAAAGTAGTCTGGTTTCAAGAGAGAGTGGATGGATTCAAAAGGAAATTTCTGCACTTTTGAACATCAGACCAGAACTAGTAGAATTACTTAAGCACAGGATTAGGCGCTTGGCATCAACAATTGCCGGCAAAAAAAATACTGATCTATGTACACTGTGAGCGAGGGGCCAAAGAGAAAGGGCTATGGTGCACCCCTATAGAATACTATGCTCCCAGTGTCTCTCGTACTGACTAGTATTAACAGGCAGATCAAACAATCGCTAATAATTCTGGAGTCTTAAAATAAACAGATTAAAAAGAAATCCTCTGTGTTAATATTCCGGTAAGTAGCCTAAACTCCAAGGTGATGTGCTGTAGCATGGCTCAGTTGGGTTCCAGCTGTTCACACATTGCAGGCTGTTGTTTCCTGGTTTAACGATAATCCCTTTTCTGGAGTGTTCTGATTAGATAATTGTTAAAAGCAAGAGTAAAATGTTAGGTTCACTACTATTAGTTACCAAAGTCTCAGCTGCCAGGAATTAGATACAGTGCTGCTGCCACTAGATGTACAATAAATAGTGTTTGTGTTAAGAGTCAGAGATTACTTCTGTTCAAGACAGCTCTGCTCATTATAACTCTACTTGAGGAGCCTTCTTGAAGATTCACAGCAAAGCCCAAGCTAAGACTAAATATAAAGCCAGCATCCTAGTGGGATTTAAAACAAATAGAAGATAAAGAGCCCTTCTTTTATCTACTGAAATGGCCACAACTTGAAGTGGATAATTTACTGAATTGCATTTCATTTCCTTGTAATATAGTACATGACATACAAGCAAGATTAGGTGTTGGGATTCAGAAGCAATGAAACAGAAGTCTGTGGGTGCTCAGTGCATATTTATACATTTCTTTAAAACATGTTTTATCCAAGGAAATTCAAACGAAGGCTATATGCTGTTATTCAGAAAAGAGTTTCATGGCATGATCATGGGTTATGCAATCACGACATGCAGTGGTTATATCTGAACTACTCAATTTTCACTATGTAATTCAGATAATGCAATTAAGATAATGTTGTCCCTTGTTTCTGTATTTTACAACAATTTATGCTGGCATAAAAGCTCCCAGGTGTTCAGCGCAGGATATGTGCAGAGTGGGACTCATTGCTTCAAGGGAAACTTTCAGGTTAAAGTCAGATGAGAGGTGGTTTTGTCTCAAAGTGTTTTAAGTGTTCAGGCAGGTTCTCGAATGCCTCTAGTCCGTTCCACCTCTGTTCTGGGCCCCACGTCTGTTTCAGGGGTGGGTCTAGCCCTCAGCTGTCAAATCATTTGGACATTTTGAAACTTTCATCCTACAGCGCTGTATAGTAGCCATCCACATCCGTTATCTTCTAACTTATACAGATTTCAGCAGGAATTTTGGGCGTGTAGTCATGTGTGATAACAACCGTCACTTGCAGGATATTTACGAAATACACAGATATCATTTGAGTGCTCATAAATGGCAAATAACAAGATCCTGCACAAGTGTATGAAAGAAAAGATAGTACCTTTTTTATTTGAAACTCCGTTCCTTTGTTACTGGTTGTAACCAGCTCTGCACTGTACATTCTCTGTAAGACAACTCCCACCCCCAACAGACAAGAGATGAAAACTAACTGAAGGATCGATTTGCTGCTCCAATTTTAATGATTCATATAGATATTTCTAATATATAAAGAAGTTGTACCTAGACCTGAACAAAAAATGAAGTAAAATCAGGAAATTATTGCATTTCCTCAGCTGGAGGTAATTTTTTTTCTTTCTTCTCGGAAGCAAGAAGTTGTATTTTGCTGGAAATAAACAGGTTTCTCTGAGTGGCAAATGAAACTTGTTTGTCACAGCAGAGGGCAGAGCTGAAGGTCAGAGCAGAAACTCTGGTTGCTGTGACACATTTTCATGAGCTGGATCATCTCTGTGATTGACAAAGCTGACACTTGCAAGAAAGGGACTGAAGGTGAAGGGGCAGCAGATTTCCTCATGGTTTGGGGGGGAGGGGGGGAGGTAAAAGAGGGACTGGTAGTAAGACCCTCTGAGCATGAATTCAACATCATAAAAAAATAAATAGCTGGCTAAGAGGCAGAGCCCAAGGTTGAGCCCTTAGAGGGGCAGGTAGAGGAACAGATGCTTTCCAATGGACTTTAATCAGCTGCTGCCCTAGTGGCTTTCTCTACCACCTGCTGAGGTTCAGGGCCTTTGTTTTTTAATGGAAATGCAAGGGAATTAAAGAGGTGCATGGTATCTGGGAATGAAGGAGAGGAATTTATGCCATTAAAATAAGAACGAATATTGCAGTCAGGTTCACGATTCAATGAAACAATCCAGACTAAAATCTTGCAGCAGAGTGAAATGAACTTCCAGTGTATCTTGAAAGCATAAAATCCAAAGGTCAGTTTCTTTGTGTTTCTTTGATTTCACAGTGATACTTTCATTTCTCCTTCTGGTGATACATCTACCTACCATAAATTTCGCTCCATGTTCTCCCCACACCTTCAGCCCTTTCTATGTTGGGCATAGGAGAATCAGCAGACATCTTCTGTCTCACCAACATTATTTAGACTTTTTTTTTTACATGCTAGTTTTATATGCAATCTGGAGAAATATGATCTAGAATAAACTAGTAAATGTTTGGTGAAAATCTGTTTGTAAAATTGTAATCAGAGAGCAGGAATTGGTGTCTCATTGTCTGCATGAATGCATGTAGATACCAAGGTGGGAGAAGGTGCAAGCACACTGCAGGACAGAATTAGAGTCCAAAATTATCCTGCGAGCTTACCATTCTTTAGGACAGAGTTCTGGCCTAGATGATTATTTGGCACCCCCCTATCCCCAGCTGAATTTGCGAGGATTGACTTCCAGTTCCTCCTTGCTGTGATTTCATCTGCTGACATTCAACAGTTACATCCCCTTCTACCACAGGCATCAACTCCAAGACATGTGACCTTACCTATGACTATTACTCTGTCCTACCCTCTTCTCTGAGGATGGAGCGCTCCGTCTTCTCCCAGGTCTGCTGGCTCCATCAGTGTCCTATCTAATTACTTCCCATTATGATTTCTATGAATAATCTTAGTCTCTTCTAGCCTTAAATTTTTGTTTCTTTAGGGATACCAAGGAAGAAGAACTACGTGGTGTTGCATGGGAAGTGGCTGTTGATTTTTTTCCCCTGACATCTTTTTTCATAGTCATTATTACTTGGATGACTTTTCCTACTATATCTTGAGAGCTGTGCGAGTAATTATCTGGAAGACAGGAGATTATAGAGGCTACTTTTCTGGAGGGTTGTGAGCTGTTTTTGAGATCCAAATGGCAGAAAGAGGCAAGGAATGGGAGTGGAGATTGAAATGTTTTTCAACATCTATATGAGTTCCATGCAGTCAGTGGGCTTCAAAGCCTCTCAGACATTTTCTTCTCCTGCAGCTGGGTGCGGAGCTTGTTGAAATCAACCCATACATCCTTTTGACTTCAGTGAGGTTTGAATCAGGCCAGTGCACTTTTCAGTTTGATTTCTTTCTAGATTATCCTCTAGTTTTCTTGTTATTCTCAGCTCATTTTTTGTCACTGTTATTTATCATTATTTATGAGCCCTAAAAAACAGCAATTTCAGCAAAGTAAGACTAACTTCTAAGACTGGGAGCTAGCTATATCTGGTGCAAATTCAGTTGGGAAATATGTTTCTACTGCTGTTCACCAATCTCAAACTCCTCCTGTAAATCTTAATAAGGTCTCAGATCTGGTGAGGAGGGATACCCTTGGGAGAGCTTTAATGATTTGACAGTACTAAACATGTTTAGAGGACAAGCAGGATGCTTTGTCTCCAGACTTGTAAAATGTAAAGCGTTATTGAGTCTTGTCAAGTTACAGACTTTACATACTATAAATAAGGATAACGAGGCATTGAAAACAGAGGCAGAGAATCTGAAAACTCTTTGTTATCAAAGCAAATATTTCTTCACATCATTAATCCAAAATTTCACAGAATGACACTAGAGCGGGAAATTTTCAAGTCAGAGGATTGCAATAAAGGGATGAAAGGTCAGGACTTTGTTGCTGTATTTATTTACATTTTGGTCTTTCAGGGACAAGGATCAACTTCTTCACCATGAAAGAGTTCCAGATTTGCTTGTGTATCAGAGATTATGTTTCTTTCTCCACTTGTCAATTTATTTTCTCAAACAACATACATAACAATATAATCTGAACATTTCCCTGGTGAATCATAACTTTTTATTACTTTTTTTTTTGAATGATTTGCTAAGGACCTTGTTTTGTCATCATTTAGTCATTTTGTCAAGATAGTTACACATGTTTCTCAGACAGCTTCTCCTTGCAACTCTGCTTCTTCATTGCAATTGTGATAGCCATAAAATAGAATTTTCTAAAATTGGAGAACAAGCTGATATGCTTCATCCAGCAGAACTGCAGGCTATTTTTCATGATTGCACATGTATTGTGTTGATTATGATGAAGCCAAAAGATTTTTAAATAGGAAAAAAATAAAGGCAGGGAGGAAGGAGGAAAACAATAGTCTCCTGCCTTCTGCAGACTAGCAGAAGCTCCTGAAAGGGATTAAAGATGAACATGTCTTACAAAATTGTTATTATTCTGAGTTATACCGAGGTGGGTGAGTATTTCTCCTGTTTTACTGGACAATTTCTTTGATATTTTCTTTTTTTTTTTAAAAAAAAAAAAGTTGATAATATCTTTGTATTGCATAATATTGAACATTTTGAGGTATATGACTTTTTGTATATTCAAAGTATTTATTACAGAAAATTACTGCATTGTAACTACTGCGACTGTAGCTTATTAAACAGCACCTGCCATTCAGGGCTTTCCTGTTATAATGACTCAGTAAGATAGGAACATGTACACCACATATATGGAGAAAGTCAGGTACAAAAGGGAAAAGACATCTATTGAGCAAACTAGAGGTAGAATAAACAAAATAGACATCTTGTGGCTTTCAAGACAAGGGCATTTCTATTTGTTAAAGGGATGGATGCCTTTGTTTGTACTTCATTTCCTTTGGGATTATCACTGAAGTGATTTATGCAGATCCCACAGGCAAACAACTGTGTAACCACAGTTCCTTGTAGTCATTATGATGGTAGAGGTTTATGTCCACAGGTTTGTCCACAGCAAGCAAAGTTGACCGCAAGGTACAGCTAGAACTATGCATCCTAATTTCCTGGGGTTCAGTGAAGAACATTATTTTGGAACAGAATTCAGCTGCCGTATCTGCCACTCATTCTTTATTCCACCAAATTATTTAATTTCCCCAGCCTCTATTTGTTACAGTTAGCATTTAGCAAAAAAAAGTTTTCCGACTGCCTGTAAAAAATGGAGACTGGGGTCAACGTTTCTTCTTTTGATGGCCTGTCAAGAGAACTTTATACAAGGTATCAGCTGTGGTTGTTGCAGAAGAAGGACCCAAGGAAAGTATTGGAAAGTTTGACTTTCTAGTAAGAGTTTTTAATATAGATCTCATTTACATGGAATAACCCCAACGTTAATATGACTCAGCTTTTAAAGTGATTCTATTAAACTGCATTAAATTCAACAGCCAACATCCTTTTTGAGAATAAAAATGTATTAGTTTTAATTAGTTCCCGGCCAAAAGTGAGACGAAATAAAATAAATAGAAATAAGTTCACTTTTATTCTTCACAGGAGTATTCACAAAGGCACGTCAGCTAATCCACTTTCAAGTCACACTTTTACTTAAGTCAGGTTCATTTTCCTGATTGCCCCTATTTAGACAGGTCTTTGGAAATGGGCTCCGGTTGCAAAGCTCAGGTTAGGATGTGAATGTAAATTAGTGAACTCTAAGCCTACTATTGGGATCCTGCCTGGGTCAGGGCAACGTAGCTTTGCCCAGTTAACCTCTTTTACCCTTCAGCAGCAATGCCTTTAACATCATTTTACTGTTATTAATGCTGCCCTTTTCTGTAACTTTCTGAGCAAAAAGACATTGGGCTCTTCTGAGGTAAAGCCCAGCAGTGGCTAATAGCAGGGCTAGTGGCACTGCTGCTGAGGAAAATAGCAGTGACAGCAAGAAACACAGATAAAATTGACACTGAGTCTCTGACACAGTAAAGATTATTTTCCAGTGAAAATTACTCCCTTGTGTAAGCCAGCAGCGAGACCATCAGGGGGATCCTGCCACCAACATCCCCTCCATGGAAAGAAAAAACAGGGAGTTTTAGTCACCTTTTTTTGGAGAAGTGAAGCTGATAGTCTGCCTCCACCTCCCCAGAAGTTCAAATCTGGCATTTCAAATCCTTATTTTCATTGCACCAGACACTTCCTGCAAATGCACATCACTAGTGGCAGCAGCACCTCGCTCTCTCACGAACTTCTCTCCACTTTCTGCCAGGCAAACACGTGTTCGGGGAGTGCCTGTCACCATTCTGCGAGCCAAGATGCCTCTCTGCCTGCACTTGGTCCTGGCTTATCCTTTGTTCCCGGTGTGCTTGTGTGGCATGTCAAGGGCAGGGTTTTCCAAGAGAAGAAGAGACCATCTGAAGCACTCCTAGAAGAAAAAGTCCTGGGACATGTATGAAAGAGAGGGCCTGAGACTGGTTGTGCAAGAAATTGCATGGGAATGGGCAACAAATAGCATAAGAATCCATCTCAGCTTGAAAAGGGAAAAAGATGAATGGTACAAGGGGATTTTGTGTCTTCCATGAGAAATGAAGGGAGGGACATGCTGTTGTGGCTCTGAGGAATGTCCAGATTTTTGGTTAAGAAGGGGTTTTGATTGCCATTTCTGGCCTGGAAGAATTCAGGCTGAAAAGGGAACAGATGACTTCAGACCAAAGCTGCTCTTTCCAGGGACAATATGGGCTGAGCTCTGAAACCGAGATCTCCGCCCATCCTAAATTCTGCTCAACTGTAACCAATTCCTCTGACCAAGCATAGACTTCTCAAACAGACGATCTGAATCACACCCCAGCAGTGCCTGTTTGTCCTCATTTGAATATAAAAGGGAATTAGGATGACGAGCTCATATCCAGGCGCAGACACTGTGGGCGAGATGACTCACACTGCCTATGATTGACTCTGGAGACTTGGCAAGATCTAACCAATTCCCAGACTTGCTCTGAGCACAAGAATAGCAGTGGTGACTCCTGTGCGATCACACACATGCATAAGGTTACACAAGTATGGGATTATCCATCCGCACGATTGCAGCCATGTAGGCTAAAGCTGTGGGGAAGTCCACACGGTGTACCAATGTGATGTTGCAAGACACCATGTGAAGGTACCGCCCTCGGGCTCCGCTGGCGCTGCATTCCTTGAGCTGTGTTTGGTGATGGATACAGGTCAGACCGGTGGTGTCACCACTAGTACTCCTATGGCTTCCTTGCATTACTGTTACTTCAGAGCAGTATCAAATGCTCTTTTGTGACGAGTATCTTTATTTGTCCTGATGTGTCCAGTTCATGGTTGTAAGTCTGAAAGAAGAACATGGAACTGTGTGAGAATTTAGGTTATTATGAGATGAGTGTGAGAGTTGAGAGTCTGAAAAAAATATAATCAGTAATTAGTTCCTGTTCTGATGACCTACAAGCTGAATCTTTTAAAAATAAATCACAATGGTGTAGCTGATACATTTTGATGCTAATACTAAATGTCATTCTGGCTCAAAATACAAAACACAATAGGATTCTAAAAACCTGTCCAAACATCTTTGTATTACAATAATATACATAACTGCTTTCAGGGAGAGAATGAATGTGGTTTAGTCTCTGGAGCCTACAGCATGGCCTAGTCGAGTTGAATGAGATACATAAATAGTACAGATACATAAATGCAAGCATGGATATAGACATATTACCTGCTTGTTCTCAGGAGTAAGGTAGCTGGGTTTTAACACTGATCTTTAAATTTTTTTTTCTCGGGCAATAGTCTAATTGCATGCATTTGATTCAGCTCATTGGTGGATTTACTATTAAATTTCTTATTCCTTTCATATAGTCTCAGCATTCCAACTTATCTCACTATCCATTGCATACTGACACAAACACAATTTTCCTTTTGTTGTTACTGTTTGCTTCACTGGATTTAGCCCTCTGAATTTCATACTGAGAGTTACAGAAATTACAGGGGCAGAAGCTGGTTTGAAGAATAAATGGACAAAAAGACATGAGATTAATGCACTGATAAAAAGAAGATGTAAAGCAAAGCTAAAAGAAATCTTGAGAGATTTTCTTAGATAAAATGCTATAAACCAGGGTGGAGATGGCATCATAAATTTAATCTATAAGAAAGCCATTAAGAGTTTCTTTTTGAATTGGGAAAATATAAAAAAGTTTCCTGGTATTTTAAGCTTTCAGTGGTTGAACCTTGAGAGATTTGAAAGCAAGATTTGGGCAGAATGACCAGATTTTTTTTAATAAGTTCTGAAATTCAGGATGGTCTTGTGCTTTAGTTACTAAATCCGCAATGCTCAGTGTAGCTTCTGTTCTGGCTCAGTCATATATATTCTATGCAGCAGTAATTTAATATCTTTCTGCTTCTGTTTTTCATTTATAGGACAGAGACAAAACTTCTTATTTCTCCCCTCCTTTTTAAGTCTCATTTATTTATGTTATAAACTCTTCAAGCAAGGAGTGTCTTTGACTATCAATTTTATAATGCACAACATCTACCTGTGGTTGAGCCTAGACATGCTTCCACAATAATAAAAACAGTAATAGAAATTACAAGATGGAACTTCCATAATTTGAATTTTTTCTGAAGCAACAGTTTGTAGAATCTCATGATTTAATCTGTGCATGTGATGTTAACATAAAGATTTAATCATTGTGTGAAGTGTTTGTGTATGAGTGAGTAAGGCATAGGTGCACGTATCAAAATACGATGTCTGAGTACGTATGTGCCAGTTTCCAGTCCTTATGGAGAAAACCTGAAAAGATGGCTTCTGTTCTCCCAAAGACTCAAACATCAGAATGAATTTGAACTAATTCCCCAAATATAATTTTACAGGTATCACAGATTTAGAGCCCATCCCATTTTCTGAGCCCCCTGTATCAGTTCAGAGTACAACTTCTCTTAATTCACATCTGACAGCCAAACTTATTTTCTTTTTCTTACCTAACTCAGGGAGGAAGACTAGAATACACAAAGAAAGGATAATGACTAGGATTTCTTTGCATTTCTCTCTCCAGAAAGGTTTATATCTCAGTACTGTTCCTCTCAGAGAGCAGCTGAATCTGCCTTTTCCTAGACCATACATACTTATTTTTCACTTATTGGAGTGTTCTCCACAAGGAAATTAAATGACGGTTTTCATGGCAATAGCTTTGTGAAAATTTATACATATATGTGTGTATATCTATATATATACACATACGCAATTGATGTAAAATAAAATCTAACAGCTTTTCATGTTAACTATGATACTAAAGAGTTGCAGGCATTAAGCTGGTTACTGTTTGGTGTTTTAACTTCAATCTGTGAGAATAAACTTATGACAGTGGCTGTTGCTTCCTCCTGACGTGGTGATTTAATATCTCAGGAAAAGCTTGTTTATGAAAGTGTGTTCTTACCTACCTGGAAGTGATGATAACTTGGAATAAGACATTGTAGGGGACATTCTTTTCTGTGTGTTGAAAAGCACTATGCAAACCAAATAATTTAATTGAAATATAGGAGAAGTGAAGGACAAACAATGATTTTTATTTTATTTTTTTTTTTTTTATGACATGGCTGCAATATGTGGTCTTGCTCCCATTTAGCTTAGCAGAGTGTGTGGCATGAAGGAAGGTGCAGGTAGGAAAGAAATCCCAGGTCAGGAGCAGTGAAGGTAAGGGTGGTTTGCAGTTGGTAGTTCTCATATGCAGGCTCTAATCCTTGGGAAAAAAATGTACTTTCTGCCAAAAAGGAACACCATTTCAGATGGCGGCCTTTATTTTTTCTCAAATCCCTTTTCTTAGGACAGGTCCATCTGTTTAAACAGATTTCAATTGCCCACGAAGAATTTCCTAAGCCTTAACTTGATACCTGAGTCAAAATATCAATTTTTAACGCTTCTCCAAAGGGTTAATGGCTCCTCCACTCTGACTTTAGAAGTGCTGATGTTTCTTTGACAAGACAAAAAAGATTCATTTCACAGCCAGGAAATGAAAGTCTTTACTGAATGTGAATGCAAATTTTAAGTAGGGAGTTAATATTCAACTACTAAGAAATCATTTACCTATTGTGAGTGAAGGACTCTATGAGGAGTCGTAAGGCATAGTTCAAACCTTGATACATAACCTTTTATGCACTGAAAATATAAGTTTCAAACAAATAGACACTCTGAGAACCCTTCTTTAAACACTTAATATGAGAACAATACATGAACCTCACTCTTGATGGAGAACAGGCACAATAAGATCCAATTAACTTTGGGATGATGGTAGTTTTAGCTTGCTGGGACTGAGGGACAGTGTGATAACAATACAGGAATAAAATCCCTGTGAATGGCTCTCAGGGGAGCTTCTGGCTTATTATCATTTTGAGGATTTGAGCAGAGAGAAAAGAAAAATACATAGTGCTAACCATGGCCATTATTCAGTACCATTATCAGCACAGGAATTCCCTTTCATTCATTTTGAAGCAGTTCTCATTCTTCTTTAAAACTGGTTTCACATGAGAGAGAAGGAGATCCAGGGCTTGGTCTCTAGAAGGATGTGCACATAATTTCAGGAATAAAAATGGCATCCATTTGAGCATTTTATACAGACTTCTCCATGTGGTTGCATTGTCGGTGTGGTTAACTGCATCTGGCATTACAAGAAGCCTGTGCCTACCCACCCTACACGTACGTGTAGAACACATATATTTCTACACATCCATAAAAGAAGTGTAGAGTGTATATTTACAATAACTGTGAGTGTATATTTATAATATCTGTGTGGATGATTCAGAGTTCTTGCTCCTGTCTCACCTTTAGGCCTTTTTAATTGTATTAGCAGTAAGATTCGTGTCCTAACTCACTTGCACCTATAAAGGAAACACAAACAAATAGTCTTTCCAATTAGGGGCAAGCACCAGCTTGTGTATAAAGCTACCTCATAAACCGTCCTCTTGCCATCAGCCTTCTTTTTTTTTGGCCTTTTTTTCCATCATAGTAATTCGATCTTTAGGCATTCTTTAAACAGAATTAATGTTTATTTCCAGATTTGTCCAGTTCTTGTATAATAGGCTTTTATTGTAAAATTCAAGCTTAACTTGAATGACAGATGCTTTTACCTATCAAACTTTCTCAGAAAACTTACATCAACACTGAGATCACTTGCTTAGCTTATAGATTTTTCTCTCTGAAATTATACAACTGTATACTAGTCCATTCCAATAACCCAGATGTGCGAGCACTAAGTTGTGAAGCAGACAATCGAGATCTCATAGAGGCAAAAATGAGAATCCCTAACACTGTTTCTGAGGTGTTAAAAAGAGATTTTCGTTGAGGGCATACATGTTGTTCCACAGATAAAGTGTTGATATCTCTTCACTTGTACTTAGAATCATAGAATAGTTTGAGTTGGAAGGGACCTTTAAAGGTCATCTAGTCCAACTCCTCTGCAATGAGCAGGGACATCTTCAACTAGATCAGGTTGCTCAGAGCCCCTTCCAACCTGACCTTGAATGTTCCCAGGGATGGGACATCAACCACCTCTCTGGGCAACCTGAGCCAGTGTTTCACCACCCTCATCGTAAAAAAAAATCTTCCTTACACCTAGTCTAAATCTCCCCTTTTTTAGTTTAAAGCCATTACCCCTTGTCTTATTACAACAGGCCCTGCTAAAAAGTTTGTCCCCATCTTTCTTATAAGCCTCCTTTACATACTGAAAGGCTGCTATAAGGTGTCCCTGGAGCCTTCTCTTCTCCAGGCTGAACATCCCCAACTCTCTCAGCCTGTCCTCATGGGAGAAGTGCTCCATTCCTCTGATCATTTTTGTGGCCCTCCTCTGGACCCACTCCAAGATGTCTATGTCTTTCCTGTGCTGTACTTAAAATCTGTAGGTTTTTAATCCCCTGCCATTCTTGTCTTCAAGCCATACTTTTTTGTAAATTCAACTGAAAAAGAAAAAGAACAAATTTGCTGTCCTAACCATGTACCACCACGCTCAGAGATTTGCATGTGTTGAACTTCTGCGCACAAATATCCAAAGGTGTGTGCCAACCCAGTAACTGTATGCAAAATTGTCAGCCTACAGTCTCTTCTTGTTACTGCAAAATGGATTCTGGAACATAAATAAGTAGGAACTAGGGATTATTTGTATTAATAGAAGTGAAAAAATCAGTCAGCAACAAAGGACAACAGAAACAGAATATGATTTTGCCTGAGGTCCCATTTATTTTAGGGAGCTGAAGTGGTTCTTGTTGTCAAGTGGTTCATTTTATTAGTTTTTATAATTAAATTAAAACCTAGTAGAAGATCCAAGTAATCTATTTTACAAGCTGATACCTAATGTTTATGTCTATTTTTGTATCATTACTAGATATCCTCAAGTTTTTCCCAAAGTATTCCCTGGACACCTAAATGTATCTGTTACTGATAGAAGTTTCAGTGGTTCTTTCACATTGATCACTCAACAGCATTGGGCCAAACTTGGAAGTTCAGAGTGTCGCATTGATAACTTCTTTCCATGTATCAAATTGATCCTTTCTCCATTGAGCTGGTTTTCTGTGGCTTTGCCACTTTCAAAAAATGCTGCACATTCCAGCTGCTTGGAGCGAAATCCCAGTCCCAGTGGAGTTAATTTTTGTCTTTTTAACAGCCGATTGTAAGAGACTGTACCAAAGGCTTCCAGGAGGTTCCAATAAACTATTTTAACTGGCTCTTCTTTACTGACTCTTTTGTTAATGCAATAAAAGAATTCTAGCATATATAGGGCAAGACTTGCTTTTCTCTGTATTGCTTAATCCCTGCTAACTGTTGTTAGTTTGGTTACTCTATCTTTAATTAGTATTTCAGCTATTTTACCAGGTGCTGAGGAAAATCTATTCTGACTGGTATTGCTAGGATCTGTTCCTTTTTCGATCTAGGTACACCATTTACTACTTCCTAGGCTTCTGCAATATAGCTGATTTTAATGAACAACTGCTTGTGGTTAGTGTCTCAAAAGACAATGCTTTGTGTTTATTTCAGCTATCTCCTACCCCCTGGGGAGGCTTAATCTTCACTCACATCTAAATGAAGATAAATGTGACTGATTAAGTTGAAAATTAGTGTTGCTTATGGAATTATTTTTCAAGTGTCTGCAGTTCCTAACCCAGATTCAGGTTCTGCTTTGGGATGTCAAAGGTCTCTGTGGAGAGACAATGTGGTCCAACATCTAAGGCCAGGCTCAGACCTGGAGGCTTAGGTGGACTCTATTACTAGCTGTGGTAAGGACTTACTGTATGATATTTGGCAAGTCACTTCACCTTGCCGTGTCTCTGTTGCCTTACAAGTAGCATTGTAAACACCTTATTTACCAATGAGCTGTCAAACCCTCTGGTTAGAAGGGTTAACGTGTGACCTCTGTTTCTCCCTTCTGGATAGCTTGTCCATGCTCAGAGCTGATGTTCCTGTAGTAGGGGAGAGTTCAAACTGCAGTGCATCTTATTCGGGGTGGTATTTTGTGTATTGGCTTCCATCCTAACCTAGTCTTTCACGTTGGTGTAAGCATGGAGTCACTACTTTCTAGACAGTGGAGATAAACAGGGTTTTCACTTATATTATTCTCATGAGAATTTTCCTCTCAACACCGTCTCTGGAGATTCTTAACTATTAATTCTGTTTCAGTTTTCTGCATGAAGCATTTCCTTTTTTACACAAAGCAAGTCCTCTAGGTCACAGAAACACAAAATTGATAGAAACAGGGACCTCCCCTTGTGATAATGAAGAAATCATCGACACTAATTCAAATTCTTATTTTCTTCTCAATATTTGTATAAGATGAAAACAACAAAGCTAATTACTTTGTGAGAATTTTTTCAGGCCATCAGAGGGGGAAGTGCCAGCAAATTTTAGTTACAAAGGTTAGAAGACAAACTGAACAACAGCAAAGTAAATTTAGAAAGAGCTCTAAAGACAAAGTGCTAGCCTTACTGAATCTGCCTTTGCTGCTTACTACCTAACATTTTATATACTCTAGAGGGAAGATTTAACTAGAGTGTTAAAAACCTATATAAATACTCCCCCAAACTCTCCTTTTTATATAAAGCACCTTTCCGTGCTTATAGCATAAACGGGATTTTGCATGCATACCTTCTCTGCAAGGTTTGCTAAAGAGTTGCTTGTATTTTATTAAAATGTTGAGTATGTTTGTTCCAGCTCTTTCCCCTGTGAGTTCTAATGATTTTTATTTTCTCAGTACAACACATATAATAGTGCCTTGGTCTAATGAAACCAGCAGAGGGTTGAGCTACTGAAATATCTGTATTCTAGCTCTAACTGTAGCTTGTTGGGAAGGTCATTTTTGTAATGTAATTGTGGCTCACCAGATGGCACTCTCGCAGACAGTATATCAAGTCAGAAACCCTATTTGTAAAAAGGGAAAAGAATATATAACTCTCTTTACACTTCTGCTTTTTGTAATCTCACCAGGTCACACTATTCTGTTGCCATCTTTTTGACAGTGTCTCACAAATTTATTTTCCATCTCCTGGTCCTGCTCTCTGTTCAAATCCAGTATGTGTTTTACATATTTGTCTGAGTCTAGGACTTTCACATCTCCTCTTAACTCTCTTCCCGCTACCTGAAACTTAACATTGTCCAAATTAAATAGAAAACTCTTTTTACTCCCTTTTTTGCCTCTGGCTCAGAACACTGTCATGCTTACCTTGTCTCAATTTCATATGGGTGTCTAAGTTCGATGTTTTTCCTTTCTTTCGTTCCTCATTCCTGGTTGTTGCTGGTTCTTCTCTGGACCAATACTGGACCAAAG
Source organism: Burhinus bistriatus (assembly GCA_013397275.1). Lineage (NCBI taxonomy): Eukaryota > Metazoa > Chordata > Aves > Charadriiformes > Burhinidae > Burhinus > Burhinus bistriatus. The sequence goes on along the minus strand of VYXH01003732.1, from coordinate 653,474 downwards.
TTCACATCAGGTTGAGTTTTGGGTAGCACAACCTCTCCACTGACTTCTTTAAAGCAGAACTGAGCACAGAACTGGGTGCAGCGTGGTGCGATGGGGCAATGGTAGACGAAGGGCAGTCATGTCAAACCTGTGTTAAGGCGCAGCTTGGAGCAGTGATTTCTTGTTTAGCAGGAGCAATAAATACATCTAGCAATAGCCAGCTAGAGGTACTGTCTGTAGTAATGTACCTGACTGTGCTGGGTCTGTCTGGGATGGAGTTAATTTTCTTCATAACAGCCCATATAGTGCTATACGTTGGATTTGCGATTAAAGCAGCGTTGGTGACACATCAGTGGTTTGCTCAGCATTGAGGCTTTGTCTTTTCCCTGCTCTGTCACCCCAGCGAGTAGGCTGGGGGTGCACAAGAAGCTGGGAGGGAGCACAGCCAGGACAGTTGACCCCAACTGACCAAAGGGGTATTCCGTGCCATATAATGTCATGCTCAGCAATCAAAAAGGAGGGAAGGGAGTTTTGGGAGAGGTAGTCATTGCTGAGAGACAGGCTGGGCGCTGGTCTACTTGTGGGAGATGGTGAGTGATTGCTTCTGTATCACTGCTTTTGTGCCTCTTTGCTTCACTTATTAAACTATTTTTATCTCATCCTGCGGGTGTTACTGCTTTTGCTCTTCCTGTTCTCCGCCCTGTCCCACTGGGTTGGGGAGCGAGCGAGCCGCTGTGTGGTGCTTAGCTGCTGGCTGGGGTTAACCCACCACACTGATCCAATACCTGTAGCACTGGGATCAGGCCTGGGGGGAGGTGGAGAAGTCATTGGCATGCAGGTGAGAACATAACCACAAATGATTGAAGTATTGGTCTAGTTTTCGAGGGGCAAATCTCATCTCTGTTACCTCAGACCTGCCAGGTCTGCGCCTCTCCCATCCTGTTGCTGGATTATATAAAATGCAGTCCTTGTGTTCTCATTCTGATCGGTCCTTCTGCGTATGCTGGGTGCACTGCTCCCGCTCTCCCCATGCTGTTACAGTGATTCCTGTTCAGTGTCATCTTTCTTGATGCCCATTTTTCCCCACAAATATCCCTGTGCTGTTCTTCCAGATTGTCCTCCATTTGTGGAACAGGCTTTGGTTGGTCACTTCTTTCCTCCCTGTCAAACAGTCTTGTCAGTCCTCATCTATGCTTTGACAGGTCCTCTCTGCCGTGATAAATTTCCCCCATTAGGAGTTACTGCAGAGCCTGCAATTCCGTATAACAGTATGCAAACAAGACGTCACCTTACACAGCGTTCTCTGAGCCATTTCCCCTTCAATGGCCGTTTCCTTACATTTTCAGAGCAATGCATGTAATTTAGTCTGTGTGACTCCTATCAGCTGCAAAGAGCTAAATCCACACGTAAATCTCTGAAAATTTAGGGGTGCCTTGCCAAGTCTTAGATTATCTATCACTTTAATCAAGTCAATAAATCTGACCGCGTATCTTTCAAATAAATAATGATGGGCTTTGCCTGAAGCTTTTACTGTTTTTCAATCCGTATCTATCAGCTGAAATTTTACGTACACTCAACAATTTTTATTCTTTTGTTAGGAATTCCGTTATTGCTGCCGCAATAACATTCATTTGAATTACATGGAGGTAAAAGATTCTTTGTTTCTCACACAGAGCAGTTAAATTGTAAGACAGCATTAGTTAAAAACCAGTGTCATTATTATGAGGAGTTGTATATCTGATTTTTTTCTTAGTCTCATTCTAAACAGGTTCTGAAAACATTCTAGGTTTAAATTAAAGTAACATCTCCAAAATTGATGAGACTATGGAAAAGAACTTCATTATTCTCACCTAAAACATACATTTGCTAAAAACAAAACAAAACAAAACAAAACAACAAAATTAGAAGTTGGCTAAGTTAGAAAATCACTTGAAATAATGATTTTTCCCCATTTTTTCAAAATACAAATTTGGAGTTAACTCAGATTAAGCTGCTCCACCTGTAACTGCTGCATATATCCAGAGCTGAGATATGTGAAATAATCTGCAAAGCTCTGAACACATCTGTACTTAGACATGCCTGTCGGTTCATGAGCAGAGTCATTATTGTGATACTTTTATTTTACATTCACATACAACAGCATCTACCTTTCTGGCATTATTGCCAAAGCACGCTACCAACAAAATTGATGTTACTGGCATGGCAAAGACATATGTTTTACAACCTTGTCATGTTTAGTAAGTGAAACAGAATTCATCCTTTGTCAGCTTAGACCTTGACCCCAAACCACCGTAAGTTCCTAAACTTTTCAGTACTGCATATATTTGTGCAGCACCCGACTCAGTTGGCATGGGGGTGGGAGAAGAATGCCATTACCTTGAAGAAAAAAGAGAAAGTGAGAGTAGAAGAGAAGTGGGAGTGACATGTATAACAGTCACTGAGGAACTGGCTTGAAATACAGACCATTTTAGTTTTGTACCCAGATCTGGTAATCCTGGAAACTATTTGGACCTCTGACTGTCTGCCTCATCCAACTGGAATCATAAATTGTTTAGAGAAAAGATGCTTCTTGCTAGGGGTATTGTCAGGTTCTAGAGCAATTGAGAACAGTTACTAGCAGTGCACAAAGAATTCCTGATGAGATACATAACTAGTGACAGTCTTGCCTGGGACCTTTATGTGTTATACAAATTTTAAATGTTATTATAAAAAGTGAAGTCAATGAGAACCGTATTTACAAGGAGCTCTGAATCACCCCTATGGATAGCAGATCTGCAAAGCAATTCACCACTGCTGCAGTTAGGGGGAAGCAGGCACTAAATCAGCAACACAGCACTGTTCTGTAGCACATGATATCGTTGGAAGCGTGAAACTCTTATATAAAATGTAAACCTGGTGCCTGGAGACCCATTATTAATAAAGACCAACAGTCGTTTTTTTTGAGATATCAGAGGCATTGACTCTAACAATCTGGGTAAAATCCAAACTGGCAAATGCTTATCAGAGGCATACAAAGCATTTCTAATGAAATGCAAAGCTGGTAGCAATTGAATTTTCTGGGTATTTTATTACAGACATCAATATAAGCTTATCTGAGTGGAGTAAGTACACATATTTTCAAGTAAAATTAGATGTTGTATCCCAAGAAGGTGGAAGAAACATCGAGTCTATCTGCCTTGCTGAGTGAAAGTGATCACATTTTATAGATGTCTTTCATGTTGAAACAATGTGAAAATTCATGTTCATATAGACATTTGGATTGGAGGGACATATTTTCCTTGAAACGCTTAAAAATAAAAAGATGCAAATTTGGGCAAGTTAGAGAAGGTATTGGGGAAAAGTATAATTTAAAAATAGGAGACTATATCTTTTGATACTTAATTAGATTTCACACAACTCTAGAACGTACGATATTCTCCATGTAACTTCCTGCAACATATTACAAATTCTCTAAATCCCTGCACTACTTTCTGGGAAAACTATCCATTGCAGCAACTAGAATGGATTTAGGTGTCCAGATAAGCTATAATCTAGGGCTGCTTATCCTCAAAAGCTGAAAACCTAGCAACACCTCCATTTTAGGATATTAATTTCTCCCAGCAGCCTAAGCACAGTCACCAGAAACAAACCAAATAACAGCCAGCTATTTAGCTGACACTTAAAAGCCATCGGTAGTGAGGAGCTGAGGACAGGGAGGTTCCACTGAAATTCCCAAGAAAGACCATACCACACCTGAACAGCAAAGAGTCTGTCTTTTCTGCACAGACCAGAGTAACTTTATTCAGACAAGAGAACATACATTTGAGGCTCACCTCAACCTGAGTTGATGCAGACTCACAGCTTACATTTTCCAGGAGACAGTCCTAACCTCGGTAGATAAGACTCTCACACCGCATTAAATGCAAGATTTCTGGAATTAGGGAGACCATAAGTGAGGAGGACCCTAACTGTGTAATCCAGTGAGATGATGAACCCCCAGAGATTTGTTCTCAGTAGAAAATCTTTCCTTTTTATTTCAGTTCTTTCCTCTCTGACAAATATTACCCAGCCTTTCTCTGACCTTCATCACAGATGTAATTTGTTAGCATTTATAGCAACGCAGATGGGTCTGCCAGTCTTTCATAGAAACTTTGTCATTCTGCATTTTGCAAGGGCTGAAAGGCTTTCAGAAATTAGAAATGTCACCTACAACGTCAAGTTGAGTTAAATGCCCTTTCATGTTCATTCTCCGTTGCCCACTTAGCCTTAGAGCTTTTACTGTCTGCTGTCCTTCTGCAGCTGCAGTGGTGCTCACGTTGACAGGGAGCAGTGACAAAATACATTGGTGAGGAGGCCCATGAGGTTCTGAAGGCAAACAGAAGATCAGCCTTTGAACAGACCGCAGCAAAAGCTTTGAAATAATCTGGTTCACTGAGAGGTTTCAAGGGAGGAAAACCTATATGTGCAGGGAATATGCTGAAATTGTTGTGGTGCCGACAGTCTGAATAGCCCAGGGAAGGAAATGAAATTTATGAGTCATTGAACATCCCAGGTGAGTTCTGGTGATTTGCTGAACAACGCAGCTGTTCCACATCTGGGTGCTTTAGGCACAGTACTCCCACTCAGTGCTAGCTCTCTGCATTTTTATCTAGTATCTCCCCGATACTTCTTAAGGTGAACAAATTCATAACCAGTGATATGGTTGCAAATGCAGACCTTAGGGGGTGAATGAGATCAGGATTCCAGAAATGTATTAGTAAGAGAGTTAATGATAAATCTAAGTGGAGGCAAGCAGACAAAGAAGCATTTTTATTTGCATTTTATTAATGAAATATTGAGATAAGAGAATAAGTCTAGATCCATATTGGTTTTAAGCACAGAGCTCTTGCAAGCCCGCATTCTAACCTTTTTGAAAGTTTCTGGAGATAAATCTGTGATCGTGACTGGACAACAAGGACTCTATAGCAAGGGTAGACAAAGAGCTTGCCCCTGTATTATCCTTCAGGGTGAGCTAAAAGGTGACCCTTTCTCCAGTGTATGAAAGTCAAGGATGTCAAAACTACTTCGGTTGCCATAGTATGCTCTGGTTTCTGAAAAGGTTAGAAATCACTCCAAATGGATTGTCATTCAAGAGTGTTCTATGTGTCTGGTCTCAGTGAAGAACCAGAAACATATACATAAAGGCCACTGAACAGCTAGACTGTTTAGATATTCATATCATATACATTTTTAATTTACAGACCAATTTACTGAATTTAAGGTCCAGTGAAAGATATGTTCCTTGCTGAGAAATGCTGAATAGCCACCAAAAAGAGGGGTGGAGACTTTTACATCTCATTGAAAAAAGAGCTGTTTAACAACCAAATGCAAGAGATGGCACCTAGTGTAATAAAAAGCCATTTACTCACCTACTAAAGGGAAACACCATTTTCTCTAAATCAGATGATGGTAAGTCAGTCTCCTATTTAGGCAAAAAAGGAAAAAAAAAGGGCATTTTTGGGAAACAAAGTGAAAACATTTTGTCCTTCACATGTGGCTTCCAGATTTGGCACACAGCCTACAGAAGGCTGTTGCTCTTCTGGGCCAACAGCTGGAGATAAGGGAGGAAAGCATAAAATGACAAATCTGTCTGTGTTTTGAGAATGGCATACCTCGTCTTGTCTGTTCCACATGTAAACGCCTACCCCTGTATTTACCTAAAGATCCCTAGATGTCAATGGAGATATGTAGGTCCATCTAACTCTGAATTATCACACTAAGACAGGATGAATTTAACTTTAGAAGTGCATCTCTCTCCTGATGTACCTTAAAGAGAGATTCAGATGATTAGTTTGGATGTAGCAATTGGATCAGCTCACAAATTTAGACATGTATTTTTAGGAATCTGTATGTAGACGCATAGGTCAACACTGAAACACAGGTGTCTATCAGCAGGTGAACACAGGCATGCAAGGGTCCAAAGCTCCAATTATAGTCAATAGAAGTCTAATCAATACAGCCACTGGAGCTTGAAGGCAAGTTCAATTGACCCTAAAGGAGATGTGAATTCGATTGCCCACATGACAGTGCCTGTTGCAGTCTAGGCTGGTACGTTCCACTTTGCAGCAGCTGATTTATCTTATGCAGGTCCTGTGTTCTATCTGTCAACTGCATAAGGATGTCTCACACACCACAGGTTATCTCAAATAGCACGGGATGTCTGATTTTATGCAACTGAGCAGTGCCCCAGTGGCTGGCAGGCTGAAATCTATTGAGTAGCTCTCCATAAACCACGAGAGGAGGTGAGGCCCCAAGTGTGCCTCTAGGCACCTTCATTTAGATGTCCTTAATCCTGAACTTCAGTTCTACTCTGGCTCAGCTAAATCCCATCATGGGAACGTGTCCCAAGAATTTTGCCCAAAAGTCTTCGTTTCACAAAAAGCAATCTGGAAATTTTGAAATGCTTCAGTAGAGCTGAAAACCTGCAAGACTCCATGAACTCCAGCTTTAGGGCTGTGAGCTTCGGAGCCAGGCTGGGTTCTGGGAAGCTGCAGATAACCCCTCACTGATGAACATGCTGACCTAGACCTTAGAGAGAGGTGTGCTCATTTAAATAGGATTTTGCACTTTGAGAAGGTGAGCAGGCAGAGTTGAAAAAGATGGAGAAATGCTCATAAAAGTTACAATGGTATTAAGGGAGAAAACTGGGTTAGAAAATGTCTGTTTCTGTGATTCCTTTTAAGAATGAAGGTGCTGGCACATATGAAGCTTTACTTGATTAAAGAGACTTTCCCAGTGGCAGAGCCCTGACTGTTCTGTAACAAGCCTGTGTGCCCTAGGACTGTGCAGTGGCAGTACTGGGACCCCCAAAACCAGAACTGTCAGAAAAAGCTCCTGCTATTCATCAAAGAACTACTGAATCCATGAAGTTTTGGGATGACATTCTCCATACGATTTGGTATTTTTCTATTCTTTCTCAGGAAAAAAAAAATCCCATTACCTTTATTTTTCACTGGGGAGAGAGACATTCTCTTAATCACAAAGCTTTCCCTTTATCTTAGAAGGAAAGCATTAGGAAAGCTACTTCACTACTGCTGCTTCATCCGTATCTGCCCTGTCTTCTGTAGTGTACATCCTAGCTCTAAATTTGCTTAGCAATACATACATACATAAGTAATGCCGAAAAAGACAGCAACATGACTGAAAGCTGGAGCACAGACAAGACAATTGGTTTCACTGTATCTTTGTCTGCTAAGGTGCATTAATCTTGCAAAAGCAAAATGTTATTAATGGTAATTTGAAAGAAAGAAGTAGGTTACTTTCAAAGTGATGTATTTCTCTGGGCAGCATCACTGTATGCTAGTGCATTTACAGCTCCAGTTCAAGGGCAATAATGTATGCAATTGCTAGGAAGCCAGGTAGCCAGCCATACTTTCAGGCTTGATAGACAAATGTCCGTTTACCATGCCTTCTATTTTCAAAATAGTTTCTTTGTGTTTTCAACATCTGTTGACAGAACCTTAAATATAGGAATTATGCTAAATCTTTGCTCTGACTGCTACGCTTTTGTGATATGATCTATTGCAGAAATATCAAGCTGAAATTGGATCAGGAAAGCAGACTTGCAATTGTGAGCTATCAGAACGATGTAGTATTGTTATACAGTATAGTTTCAGAAAATATGGTGGCAAAAAAGATTGCTGTGGCTATTTTTAAGTTGTGAGAATATAAAAGTAGAGGCTTGCAAGGCTTCTTTTTCCAATATTGCAATTTGAGTTTTTATGTTGACCAAGGAAAATATATTTAATGGGGATGAAAAAAAGTATTTTTTAGGAGAATAACTTATAAGAACGGTTATTTAAACTAGAATATCAATACTTGGAGTTATTTTTCTTCTGAGGCAAAGATCCTGAAAGGGACAGTGCATACTTTGCCAATATTCAGAGCAGTAATGGAGCCATTAGAGTAAATCACTACATTTGCTTCACCAAATACCCATGTAAATGATTGTGTTAATGTCTAGTCTATCAGCTTAATAATATTCATTACGAAACTGTGTGTTTCAGCTTCAACTCACATAAAAGGAGGCCTGGCGAAGGAGATGTTGTGGAGCTCTGTGCTGGCAGATCCCATAGCAGGATTGATACGTGTAACTGAGGGAATCGGGTTATCACCGGAAGCAGAGTTTGGCCAGTATTGGGTGTTTCTGAAAGCAGGGTTGACTAGGTCAAAGCCACTATTTGTTTACCTGTACATGGATCTACTTTATTTTCCAATGGTCCAAGCACACAGTCACAGTGAGGGCTCACAAAGAGCTATTTCGATCTGTTCTGACAACTTTTCTTTGTGCTTGGAAGAGGAATGTGATGTTCAATGTACATGAAAATTCAGTTTAAATATAGCTAAAGCTATAATGAAAATCATCGAAGAAATGTAAAGTTCCCCACAGAGTCACTCTTAAGATAAAAATCATACTAAATTTTATTCAGGACCTGCATTGCTAATAAACCAGACTGTCATTTCACAGTAGAGTAAGTAAAAAGGAACAGTTTTTAATCCAATTTACATTTGAGAGAACATGTGTTAGATCTGCTCTTAAAACTTGGCCCATTCCCACTCAAAATGCTCACCAGTCTGTTATAAATTGTCTCAACACCACATTCCCTGTTTTTCTTTGTGTAACTACAGGGTCTGGGTAAAGTCTAGTCAGGATTTTCCAGTTCTGATACTATCCAAATCTTCCTCCAGGAAGCAGAGGCTCCAAGGAAGCTTTCACCAGATCAGCCTTTGGGCCTTGAAAATGCATCTTCACCCTACATGCTCACTATCACATTTGGATATCTCTTCTTTAGGAGAGTCTGTATTAAATCTCTCCTTGGACAATGCAGCAGGAAAGCTGAAAACACAGCAAAGGAATGAATTTTTAATTATAGTCATCTGGTTTGGTGTAAATATCTTCTCTGGACATTATCATAATCTGACTTTAGATTGGATGAGAGTAGATGAATTGAGCTCATGACACAGAATGAAGTTCCAGAATTCAAAATAGAAAGGAATTCTCAAAAGAATTTGTAATTTGACAGAGACAAATTTCACCATGACATTTTTTCCTGTACTCCACTCACTTTGGGCCAGGATTTTGCACCATATGCTGCAAATGCTGTTTCAAAATTTCTGATTTTTGGACATCAAAGTATTAGGATTATTGATAATAGGAGTAGGCATTTAATTATCCTACCACACATCTTGAGAGACGTGATCTTGAAAGAAAGAAAGGACGACATACAGGCTCTCTCTGAATAGTCTCTGCCATAGTAACTTCATTAAATGCAAATAGGACTTCAGGGAGGACGCTCTTCAGTGTAAGGAAAGTTACGATAATACGGTCTGAAGGCAATTGTGCAAAAGTGTGTTGCAACAGTTAAAGAAGAACGAGACGAGAGCTTAGCCCTTATAAAATCTAAGTACTCTTAGTTTTCTGTCCTTTTGTTTTCCTTAACGATATTTTAACCAGAGCATATTTTTACCAGTTACAGAAACTGTGCTCTAAAAAAAAATAATAAAATCATAAAACAAATACCTCACATATAATTCCCTAGTTTAGCAGTCTGATTTCTGCAGACGTGCATATATCCTCCCCTTTTTGCGATGCTAACTGAATGGGGAAAAGAGGCAGTAACCTGGTTTATTCTGGAAACAGCAGGTAGTTTGATCTATTTTTACTGCAGATCATTTCCCAGGACACTGTGATTCTTATATTTTTAATCAAATGTGTGAATCGAAAACTGTGGTGTGACCTTTGGAAAAGACACTGCAGGACATCGGCTGAAGCTGTGAATAGTTTAAGCACAAACAGGAAGTTGACTTGGTTGTTCTGTAACAAAAGACTGCGGTAATCTATGGAGTAGGAGTTGCAGTTTCAAAACACTTTTAATTGCCACATTTGATCTGCTATGCAGTATTGTGTGACAATAACTAAGAATGAAATGTCAGTGCCCATGTTCCAGCATAAATTTATACAGTGTGAGAGCAAAGAACCCTGTTGATTCCAACTTTTCTTTTCCTGAGTGTTTCAGATTTGCCTGAATTACTTTCAGCTTAAATAAGGAGTGAAGAAGTCCTCAGTCTTGCAAAGCGTTTAAGTAGATGCATAACTTTTTTCTTAATAAGTCTACTTATGATGAAAAGAAATTTTAATATATAGAGGAAATAAAATGGGAAGGGATTTCACAGTGACCTATGTACCTGGGATAACTCTCTTTGATAAATGGGTCACTCTCAGGATGGAAATATATTAATACCCACTCTCTTTGCTTTTAGTTCATTATTAAGGTAGTTTAGGCGTATAAAAATTCCAGAAGTTTCACTTACAGGAGTGAAGTTACACAGGTACTTAGGATTACCTAACTTTTCTAACTTGAAGAAAAAAAATCCCCTGTTGTCATATTTTATAAGTGAGTAAATAATGTGAACTTAGGCAAGAAGGTTTGCCAGTGGGAATCTTTGCAATGTAACACTGTAGGTAGGACCAGAAGGTTTTATCATTATGTAGAAATTGCTTAGCTTTCAACGGGGAAAATTTACTCAGAATGCATTATTCAGAATTAAAGATCCTTTTCATAGATTTTTAACTAGCATTTAAATAAGAGTTCAAGTTCAATACTCTTTTTTTTTTTTTGTACTATATTTTAAAATTCATTCTAAATATACAGTTTTATCTGTCAATGTTTTTCAACTAATAAAACTGGAAAGCTCTGTCTTTTCATTATGGTGTACTCTGCTCTGTTATCTCTGTAATCAAAATATCTAGTTTCAGGAATATCTAAAACCTTTGTAAATCAGTTAATAATGCTGCAAGTTCTTTTCTTTCGGTAGTATCATCGTGAAATGTGTTTTAAGGCATCTTTCATGACAAACGTCTCTAACAGTGACAAGAAACTCATGTGAAATGTTTGTGTCAACAATTTCCTACATTTTTCAAACTTGGAGAGAGGATTTTTAGTGGTTTCTTCCATACTTGGTCTTAAGGACAGAACTGGAAGCCATATTGGATGCTTTCACTTTCTGCAAGGAGAAAAAGACAGTGAAGAAAACTGACAGTCAGAAAAATGAGATGAACTACTTAGTAATTTTCATCTCGTAAATAATTGTCACGATGTTGAGAAAAGCTTTTTCTCTAGATGAATAAGTACAAAACAATGCACCTGCATTATTTTCCATGGAAAAGTCACAGTAATAATTGTATGTGTTGTCAGTAGTCAGGATTCTCATTTTCAAAATCCTGACTGTAGTGAGAATTTTAATAAAAGAAGTAAAATAAAGAAAGAAATGCAAAATACATACCCAAGGCTTTGACTGTCCCCTCCTTTTAAAGATATCACTGCCAAGTCAGGTTTTTTGCTTTTTGTGCTGTGTTGCTGTTGAAGGGAAATTTTGATGACCTGTGGCTTAAGACTGCTTCTCAAAAATTACATGGAACTATAGAAATGAGAGTTTGTCGAGCAAGAAATCATAAGCCCAGAATTACTCTGGTAAGAGCCACTGACAAAATGTACATTGAGTGCAGTGGGGCGTAGTCAGTCTCCATCATAGTGGGTGGGGGTTTTATTGTTCTTTTTTGCTTTGAAGATTTCAAAATCAGAAGGCAGAGGATTGAATTAAAGTATCAGACTTGTGGAAGAATACTGATCTTCCATCAGAGATTTCCAGAACGAATTTGAAATGCCCTCTGTATAGAAGCCCCTACCGTTACAGTCAGATCCAATCACTTCAGAACCTTGCTTATTCTTCCATGCTCATCTTACTTTCTTTCTTTTATTCTTTCCTTCATTTCTTCTTGGTCTTCTTCTTCTGCCCTGAGTTATTTGCCCTCTGGGTAAAGCACTCTGAGATACTGGGCAAGAATTCAGAATTGCTCAATCAGAATGAAAGGTCTGCTCGGAAAAAACATCTACACTTTCATCATTGAATTCTAGTAAAGTTTGTTATTGGAAAATAAGGCAAGGTCTGCCTAAGTGCAAAGGTCATTTTTGGTGGCCACAGAATTACTTTAGACTCAATTCTGGTAGTACTCTGCAGAATCGAGTTTATGTTCCTTAATCTTATAAAGATAGCAAAGGCCACATAATAGGAAAGGGTAAACATACCAGAATTGGCTGGACATTTTCTCATTCAAAAGCATTTCTAATTAATTTCATTTTTAGAGAACTGATTTGCCAAGGTCTGAAAGACCCAGTTTAGCTCCTGTTGAACACTGGACTGCAGAATCCACAGGTCCGGGAGAGGTTCACCAAACTTGATGACAATGGACTCAAGCAGTCCAGAGCTTTCCATCAGCCTGCTGCTGATTCAGGAGTCTTCAAGCCCCAAGTGTCTTTGCTGGAGCATAGATTCCTGAGGTACTCTCCGGACTCTGCTGTAGCAATGTCCAGAGTCTGAAGTATCTCTGAGGTGTGGATTTCCTATAGCCGGGGTGTTCCCTGACTCTGAAATACTCAACTCTTTAACTTGCCAAAACCTCTCACAACCCGCGAAAATTCGGTTAAAATTTTTGGAACAAGAGAGAAACTAGGAATACCTGAAAAACGTAAGTTCAAGGTTGATTTCAGAGAACAAAACCAATGAAGCCTGATTCTTTTTCAAATAAAAACAAAACCAAACCAAACACCACACAACCCAGCCAAAACCCACTGAAAACTGTGTAATAGTCCTTTTTTTCACCATAACTTGGGATACATTTGTTAAAAAAATTGAAAAGTCTCATGGGACAGACATTCCATATTTCAACCATTTCAGGAACATAGAGTTCACAAAGGAATTAGGCTCTTCATGAATAACAGTGTGTGACTAAGAAAAGACAGGACTACTTCTGTGTGCAGTCAGATCTACCGCATTAAGTCCTCGAGTACCTCCCGTCACAGCTGGATACTACTGATTTGTTAGACACTATAGAATTTGAAAAGATGACTTTAAAGTGTCTTGTAACAATTGCCTGGGCCATCCAGTCCCTTAGTGAGATACCTTTTCAAAGAATACTCCATCTCTACCTCTCCTACTGTTTCTAAATATGTTGTTTATATTAAGAAATTTGTAATACTGACATTCAGCATTTGGCAGTGAAATATAATGTTCTTTAGGTTAATTACCCTTCCTACACACAGTGACAAGTAGTGTAAGAGACAGTCTATAGAACAGCTGGGACATTTTTGGGTGGGATTTCAAAAACCTAAATCTTCTATGAGTAATGTGAGCAACGCTTAGTGTGGGAAATGCTTTATGACAGTATAGAATGATGTGTTTAACTAAGTGCTGTATACATACACTGTATACTCCCTCAGCCCCATTGCAGCCTGTTCCTCATTCCTGACCGTGCTTTGTACATAAGGAGAGATCCAACATTTGCAAAACAACTTCAAGCGGTCAGTGCCTTATGGACCTGATCCAGCTCCATTGAAATAATTGGAGTGACTTCCATTGACTTCCAACAGGATTTGGATCACGGCCCTTGGTAAGTAATTTCAGTTCAGCAAACCTGCACAGATTGAAGAAAGGTTCTTGAAGCTTGTTAAAGTCCCAGCAGCTGAAGATTTGTTAAGAAAGCTTTCTGAATAACTCTAAATAAGTAAAGAGCCTGACTGTACGGTCCTTTCCTGAACAAATCCCCCAAATTTAATCAAGTAGAGATGTCAATTAAAGAAGAATAAAAAGGTATATATTGGAATATGCAGTGTAACTAGCCATGTTGCTAACTTTTATTTTGTTTGGCTTTTTTACATAACACATGGTTTCCAGATTTGCATTAAAAAAATGCAGAAACTGGAAGCGCTTACTGAAGGATGAATCTCCTTACTGTGTGGTTTTAGAAACAAGAACAGGAGGTAGCCAACCCAAAACTGCAGCTCTTAGTCAAAAATGAGAGAGGAACAGTCATAGTTTGTATGGTCTGAGGGTCTCACATAGGTCTTCCCTCCGTCTGCTGACTGCCCCTTTCTCATGCGATACTTTCATGTTTATTTTGACTCCTTTCTTTCTGCAACTACCAACTACAACTGATTTTCTGTCTGACAACCAAGGTAAACCAGAAATTATTAAAAAGTTACTACATGATTAACATTTCTGTTTAGCTTCTTTTTTACCCTTAGAAATATATAAATGTGTTTGACTCATTCTCTTTTACCAAATCCCTCTGTCTTCTACGGTAGATACTGGGGTAAATTCATGCAATGCCCAGTTTTATACCAGTCATTTGAAGTAACACAAAATGTACCACACGATCCAGACCCATACCTGGACCTGCTTTCCTGCTTTCACTTAATTTCTCTTTTTTTTTCATTTTCAAGTAGATCTATGAAAGAGAGAAAACAACTACTAAATATCCTAAGATACTACTAAATAGCCTAAGAAAAAAAGACTATTTTTGTGTAATGACAGTCTCATTTTGAATCATGATTACTCTCTTTTGAACAAGGAACAGCAAGAAAGGTAAAGATATTAAAAGTTTTACTTATCAGAAATACCTAGATGAGATAGCACACTACAAAGTGATTAAATGTAAGACTACTGCTCTAAATCTAAATCTTTAGAAGCTAGGATAAAGATTCAGTACTGAATTCCACTTGACTGGAAAACTTAAACAATTATTCACTGATTGGCAAAAAGGTGGAAATGTATTTTTTTAAACATAATGCCTGAAATAGAATTTGCTTTTTTCCATATTAAAGGTAAAGGAAGAAATACACAATCATCTTTCTTAATCTTCTGACAGGCTTGTTTTTTAGTATAGTGGAGTTGCATTTTCACAGAAAACATTTACTATGTGAAGGACATAGTGTCCCTGAGAGTGGTAGAGACTAACTGACAGCTCTTTGAAGATCTGCTCAGAGGAAGAATGAGATCTGCTCTGTCCGTTAGACACCAACTTCCCTAAAAATCATCTAGGTAACTCCCAACAAGGCATCTGAGCTGCATAAGCCTGTCTCTGAAGTCAGTAGACAGTGGCACTTCAGAAGAATGATATATAAAACCTATATATTAACTTATAGAATCATAGAGTCATAGAATGGTTTAGGTTGGAAAAGACCTTTAAGATCATCCACTCCAACCATTGACCCTACTCTACCAGGTCTGCCACTAAACCATGTCTCCAAGCACCACATCTACACGACTTTTAAACACTTCTAGGGATGGTGACTCAACCACCTCCCTGGGCAGCCTGTTCCAATGTTTGATAACTCTTTCAGTGAAAAATTTTTTCCTAATGTCCAGCCTAAACCTCCCCTGGCACAACTTGAACCCGTTTCCTCTTGTCCTATCGTTAGTTACTTGGGAGAATCTTATCTGGTGATAAGATTGACTTACCTGGTAACAGTCAAGTGATGCTATGCACAGGACTGTCTAACCTCTTCTCTGAGATTTACGTGCATGATGTGGTATAAAACTGTTTTTTTGAGGGTTTTTGTGTTTTGGTTTGGGTTTTTTGTTTGTTTGTTTGTTTGTTTGTTTGTGTTTTAATCTGACACTGTAGAGTTCATTAGCACTGTACAGAACAGAGTCTAGAGCCGTATGGGTTTTGTGGCTGTCCTCCATGCTTTCCTTTCCTCAGAAATACATTTTCCAGGGCTACAGATTAAACTCAGCTCTGCTGAAAGATGGCATGAATGAGGCAAGATAAACCCCCTTCTCATTCCCTGTTGTAGACACTGTTGCACTCTCCTCACCTCTTGCTCTCCCTGTCACCATGTTATGTCGTCCTACTTGTCATAGGCAAAGGGAAAATAGGTGCCCAGCATAAGGGGAAGCAGATAGCTACCCCACTCACTTGGTCATTCTGAAGGCCAATGCAAAGCACACTGCCAACGTTTTTCTTTATCTCTTGACTTTTCTCTGGCTTACCTGAACCTGGAGCCAGATCTTATTGCCATGCCTTAGACTTGCACTCATGTTGTGTAGGGCTACCTTCCTCACCCTTCCCCAGAATTAGCAGAAAATGATCTTTCTGCCTTAGGGATTGGACACAAATGGATTGTGGTGGGACCAGGGGAAAAATAGGAGAGGGTAATAATAAAGACATGGGCAATAAGTCTAGAAAACGCTTGGTGTAACATACAGAAATACTTTGCTGATGTTGAGTACAAAATAACTTCCTATTCCCAAATGTAAACACATGATGTTTGCCTCTCAGAGATGGAGTGAGATTCACAAAGACCTCCAGGCCATGCTCAGTTGCCAACCAAGGATGTTCTGCCCCCTCCATTCCTGGTGGGACCAGCATGATCAATGTGCTCAGGATGTGTAAGAACAAACACAGAGGTCAACCCAAATGGCTCATACAGAGATCCTGACAGACCTTGTACAATTCGTACAGATGTGGATCAAGTACAGATATCTTATTTTGTTTGAGGGGTTCTTGCAAGTGAAATAAGTGTGAAATATTCTGGAAGTTTCTCCCTCTCTGTAGCACTGCAAGGGTGCTTCAGAGGATGCACAACTGCAGGTTGCGGCTGAGGGAACTGGGGTTGTTTAGTCTGGAGAAAAGGAGGCCGAGGGGAGACCTTATCGCTCTCTACAACTACCTGAAAGGAGGTTGTAGGGTAGGTGTTGGTTTCTTCTCCCAAGTAACAAGCGATAGGACAAGAGGAAATGGCCTCAAGTTGCACCAAGGGAGGTTTAGGCTGGATATTAGGAAAAAATTCTTCACAGAAAGGGTTATCAAACATTGGAACAGGCTGCCCAGGGAAGTGGTGGAATCACCATCCCTGGAGGTATTTAAAAGACGGGTAGATGTGGTGCTTGTGGACATGGTTTAGTGGTGGACTTGGCAGTGTTAGGTTTATGATTGGACTAGATGATCGTAAAGGTCTCTTCCAACCTAGGTGATTCTATGGTTCTATAAAGTACTCCACAGTTTGCCTCGGCTGGGAGGTTGATCTTAGGTGCACTGTACCAGGAGTGCGTGGACAACATATTGAAATTGTTATTTCACTCAGACTGCAGCAAAGAAATATACGGCCTCCATCATTCAAGACAGCAAAAGACCAACACAACATGTTCTAGAACATTGTTTCCAAAAGTAAATAAAACTTACATGTAAATACTGAAATCAATCCAAACAAGGAGGCCTCCTGAAACCTTGGAGGATGATTCTGATTTTCCGGTAAATCAGAAGAACAAAGATGAGAATGGAGCAACAGTGGCACATCAAAAATTAACTTTAACAGATGAATAAAAAAGATGAGAAGATGGGATATTATGCCAGTTGCCATACTTGGCAGAGATAGTTTGACAGTACTGCTGGGAGGACAACAAAACAGAAAGGAATAACATTTTTCATTTCAGCTGCCAGGCTTACCATATTTTGAGCGCTCAGAATTTGTGGTGACATATTTATATTTCTGTGCTTCTGATCCTGAGAAAGCAGAGAAGCAGAGACGGGCTGAGTGGACGACAGAGACACAGAGGAAGAGGGCAACAGCAGCATTTCCTCCACCAGCTTTGGCTGAGTCCTTAAAGTTGATTACAACAGGAGACTTGTGCCCTTGTTGTAACTCTCAGCCTTGTCCTTCCTCTTCTTTGTCTTGTCTTTCTGCCCCCTCCCCTTTTCTGTTTAAATAGAATCTGGCTTAGCTTGGCCAAGCCTCTCTATTTATTTATTTTTCTCTTTTCTTTATTTTCTTGTTTTTCTCTTTTTTCTGTTTTTGTTTTTGTTTTTTTTGTTTGTTTTGTTAACTCTGTGACCAGAAAGGTAGCTAATAGTATGTCTTAAACAGCTTGACATTGGTTCAAGCTTGCCAGGTCTTGGAGTGGCTGATAAGACTATCTGCTATGCTTGTCTTTCTCCAGGAGCAAGGTTACAAATTAGAGTCAACAGTACAAACAGAAGCTTTTTTTTTCTCTCTTGGCTATTTTCCTCACTCCCTTTGTGTATGTGCTTGTCCTGTTTTATTTTGGAGGGAGCAGGCCTCGATTCCAATAAAAGAGACAACAAATACGGCTCCAGCCATCTCAGCTACTTTTTATTTTCTTTTTCTCTCCCAAAGGGGGAGTTAATATCATCTTAATACTGTATAAAAAGACACTATCAACCAGGGAATTTTCCTCATAAAAATGCTCTGCAGCTAAAAGAAAGGGAAATAATGGATGCTGTTAAACTGAAAGTCTCCTTGAATACTTTACATAACAAACACTTTGTCTACTTGTCTTCTGAATCTTTCATAAAAGATTTTAATAGTGATCATTTGCTGTAAGACTTAGTTGGTCACGTATCCACGCACCCAGTCCCACAGAGCGTACAGCCATTCTGAGCTCTGTAATGAGAAAGTCAGGACAGCACCTTTTCCCACCAAGCTCCTGTGCTCCAAAATGCAAGCAATTCGCAGAACACATGCAATCCCACCCCACACCCCCCATCCGAGATGTTTTGGGGATTGCATTGCAGCAAGAAGTGTTCCAAAGGGTGTTTAGTGCGTATACGTAATTTTTGCAATCTTGACACGTGCATTTCCAACTTCTCAGAGGAGAAACACACAGCTCCTTCAGCTCCTTACCTGGGGAAGGTGTTACAGCTTGACACTGTTCCCTACAGAAATTATTATCTCCTCTCAACAAGGGCTGGTGTGGCTGAGCAGGTCCCATTGTACAGCGGCAGTTCATTGGCTAGAAAGGTTGTCATGCATCACGGGTGTCTATGGTGTTTCAATTCAAAGCTTCGCATTATCTCTAATGGCATAATAGCAAAGGGCTTCTTGCGAGGAAGGGAAGTGAAATGTGAGGCTGTATCACCCCCGCTTGTGACAGCATGAGGTTTGCCTACTGTGCAAAAACACAGGTTATCAGCTCAAACCTGAAATAGAAAATGCAGATATTTAAGAAAATGTATAATTTATACACAGAAGCTGCTGGAGAAACAGGAAAAAAAACCCAAACAGTTCTGCTTTTCTTTTGTCTAAGAGATGTAGAGTATAATGACATTTCTTTTCTTCCTCTTCTATTTTTTTGGAAGGGCAATAGAAACCTACACAACTGTGACTCATCTTTGAAGTTTTCAGTGCTGAAGCTCTTTCTACCAGGATGCCTTCATCACAGAAGACACTACTATGTCCTTTTCACAAGGACCAGCAGCACAAATCAGCAGTACATAAGTAAAAAAAAACAACAGTTGGAAAGGAGTAATTTGATATTTTGACATTTTTTTGCCTACAAATGCATAAAACCTTTACTCAGTCAAAGTAGTCCAGTATAGGCTTTTATAGTCCAGTATTATCTCTCCAGCAATGGCCAAAACAGAATACTGAAAATTATCTGTCCTGGTTTGAGCCACACAGGACTAATTTCTCTTCTAATATTTGGGAAAACTGCACTTTTAGAAGACTCTAGGGTCTGAATTTGTAAAAATAATTACTTTATAGCCAGCTATGGTATGTGGGTTTCAAGGTCTCAGTGCTTTTGAGCTTGCCAGGTGTGGGGATGAGGAGGAGCGAGACCTGGGCACTTGACCCAAGCTGGCCAACAGGGTTATTTCATACCATGAAAGTCACATTTAATATAAATTGGAGAGTTTCCTGTGGAGTGCTCTCTCTCCCTTAATGGCTGCGATCCAGAGAACTTCTTTGCCCTGGTGCCGGACCCCTGAGCCCTTTGCTTCCTCCCAAAGCCAGAGCGCTCGCAGTGTCCAACATTTGCTGTCCCCTGCTGGGAGTGCACAGCTTCCTACTGATATAGTTGGCTGAGTATAATCCTTGTATATTTCTGTATTGGGATTGGGATCAATATTGGTTCTTTAGTGTTATTCATGTTAATTATCTAGTCTTATTCTATTAAATCTGTTTATTTTTCAACCCCTGGGACTCCCTGTTTTTTTCCAATTCCCCTTCCTGGGTAGGAAGGGGTCATCGGGTGACAGAATAATTGTCTAAACTACAATGAATTGTTGTGGGTTTCTCAAACCGTGATATGATCTTAGGATATGATTTACGCACACAGACACACAGACACCCATACGTATATATGTAATATCTGTGAAATTTCCCACATCTGGCATCCCACATGGGTGATGATCTGCAACTCAAGGCCTTCCACAGCCAGAGCGGCATTTTTCACCAAAGTATTTGACGGGGCGTTAATGATGTGATCAGTAGAGACAAGAGACAGTGCTGATGTTTCATACATGACAATCAGAAAGAGAATGAAGATTAATTATAATAAAATCATAGTACAGTTATAGAAGTGAGTATATTTCCAGGGCACTTTCTCACGGAGCTGGTGGGCAGGCAAAAAACATCCATCAGTTCTTCACTGTAGGAAACAGGAAAATTCCAGCTGATGGCAAAGATGTTCACAGACTCTATTGAGCTGTATATTCTCTTACTCTGTGTTGGAGAGAAAAATGGAGGAACATGTGACTAAGCAATGCCTTGAATCAGATGCCAGGAAGAGTTCATTTTTTATATGCTGCTCCCTTGGCCTTTTTAAATTGGGAAGGGATCCCAGAGGTACCCAGCCATGTAATCTACAGCAGAGAAATTGCTATGAGCCCCAAGACAAAGCTTAAAGCAGAAGATGTGAAGATGAACTCATTTCTTTCCATACTCACAGGGCTATTTCTGAGTCAAGCTGCACTTCTGTAGGCAGGAGCTGTAAAGGATTCAAGGCACATGAACTGCCATCTCAACTGCTTATAGCAACACTTGGGAATTTGGAAGCAGGTACCTGTGTCCAAGGATGTTAGTCTTTCCAGGATTGCCTCCATTGTCATCGACTCAGTTCCCAAGAGAGCAAATTAACAAGAAGAACGGGTGTTTACACTAAGAAATTTGATGGATTTTAATGTATTCAAAACAAGCAGGTAGCCAGCATGTGACCTCTCCATTTGAATTAAACAAGTTACTTCCCAGAAAGTCAGAGAACAGAAAATATGCTTTAACTGGGATCTTAATGTTTGCTTTTAAGCTGGCAGTGCCCTGTTACTTGTCTTTGCACAGGATTTTTTTCTCTCTGCCTCCCCACCCCCTCCTGCCCCCAGCACGTGTGTATCTTAGGACTGTGAGACGTCAACATTCGTGGTGACTGATCTTCATCGGTTGCTTAGAGGGAGTCATGGGCTATTTGCAGGGGCCTCTTCACCTCTGCCATTCCAGGGTCATTCCTGACGGCAGCATGCGCTGCACATGGCTAAGTGTGAGCTCTGCACCCGCGTCGGAGAGCAGCTGGGACTGGGCTGTCTGAGCTGTCACGGGAGCAGCAACTTGCTCAGCCTTCTTACAGTGGGCGGACAAGGATTTAGCACAGCAAGCCTAAAATAATGGAACAGAGGCTGTGTGCACCTTTAGGGAAGATAAATATGGACAGAGCAAATCATTCATTCATTTCCCTCTTTAGAGTTCTACAAATTGCATGAATGGCCCTTGCAGGATGCAAAGCTCCTCAGGATGCTGTTTGAATACTAAGAAAGATATCCAGTTTTCATGGACAGTGGCCTTTTTTCCTCTACTATGTATTAAAAAGGGAACCCACCAAATATATCACAATTCTGGCAGTTTTGAGTCCCCCTGTTACTTAGAAGGAAGCTTCTTTCTGTGTTCTTTAGTTGAGTAAAATGGTAGCTCCACGTGTGAAGACCCCCTTTCATGGACCCCCAACCTAGGGGATCTCAGGGACCACTTAGAAAGTTCACTGAGCTGATTTAAGAGTCATTCTGAAAAAAAAAAGTATTACAAAAAGAGCAATCTGACGTCATTGGGCTGTGATGTTCTGGTCCTTTCAGAAATACTAGTGCTCCTTGGGGGCCTTATGGTGAAGGGTTCTTCCTGAAGAAAAAGAACGTGAACTAAGCATGTTTTGGTTCTTGACAGTACAAGGTCTGCCTACTGTGCTAAACACAGTTTACTCATTCAAACTGAAAATAGGAAATCCTGATATTTTGGAAAATATATAATTTATACACAAAAGCTAGGTTAAAAAATTGTGATCTTTCCAGTATCTAACTAGAATCTAATTATCCTAAAAAAATTTGGCAGCATCAAGCTACCCAGCTGTGAGGAGCCTGTGACTCATTTTTGTAACACAGAGGATGCTTGTCTGGTATGTTTTCCATTCAGTAGGCAATATATTTTGTGATTGTCCAGGATTATTGAAGGTCAAAGCATGTGTTAGAACATATGAACTTGATCTTTTTTTTAAATTATTTTTCATAAGAATCATTTTTTTTTTTGCAGAAGCTACATAGAAAAATAATTTTAATATGTAGTATAATTAAAATGCAGGATTACACTCTATTTGTTAGCAAATGTGGATTTTCTGTGCTCTGGTTTAATTGCTCTTAGAAATATACATTAAATGATAGGTTCCATATGATGAATTTAGATTGACAGTTAAGCACTGAAGCTCTGTTTCATTGTGGTCAGCTCTTCTGTCCAAAGTCTGTTTAGAAGAGTAAGAAACCAGACTGTTCAGATTTTAGCAGAAGGCTTCAGTCTGTATTTTTATACATACACATAGAAATCTTCATCCGTGCAGACTCCCATTTTGAAGTCTATCAAACTTGTCTGGGTTGTCTGTCTCCATGGCTCTGATCTTTTCTCTTGAAACAAGCCAACAGGAGAACACGGAGATGGTAATCTTCCCTTCATTAATAATTTCATTGTAAATTTAGTGCTCTAAATAAACAAGATATAGGTATGATGGTGGAATTAAATTTATTGTATAGTCACATGTGATGTATTAGCATTGGTAATTCAAATCTGCAAAGGTATAAATGCTTGTAAACCCGACCATCAAGAATCCTCTCTATGGATGGGCCCCTCCGGCACTTTGGCAGTTCTTGTACAAGTTGAGTACTATTTATTAAGGTGGTTGATGTAATGTATGCCTTACCTGCTGTCAAGCAGGCAGAGACAAATAATTTGATTTATTTAAGTTACTACACAACGATAATGTAACAAAGACTTTCTGTCAGTATTTAAGGATTCATAGCGTTGAAAAATCTGTATTATTAGTGATACTTTGAGCCAATTCTTGCCTTCTTTTTTTAACCCTGTAGATAACTAGACTACTTGAACCATGTGCTTTCTAAGAGCATCTGGGGCAAAAATGGGAATGGAAAAGATGTAAAATATTATATACATTTTAATGTACAAAGTAAACATATTTTATTTTTAAAAATTGTTATCCAGTTTTTTGTTACTTCCATTTTTGTCCTTTTACTTTTTTTTCCCCACTTACAAGTTGAAAAAGTGGAATGAAAAAGAGAAGAAAAGCAGTGTAGCTGAGGAAAAACAATGAACCGGAAAATCATTAATTTTTGTTTACCATTTCCACTGAAAATAGGGAAAATTAAATGGAAAGATTTTCAACCTTAGGAGATAGTAATTTTTCAATAAAAAGAATGCACCCAACAATGCTCTAACTCAAGAAATACCTCTAGTTCTGTATCTTTATTTTTACTGGATTTTGTTCAGATGTTCCCATGCTCCACAACTGAAATTGCTGTCCAGTTCTACAGTTTTAGGAAATCAGGGAATGGAAGGGAGAAAGGAGGGCAAAAACCGCCCCAGAACAGAAAAAGTGTGTCACAACATATACTTATTTTAAAAGCCAGTCAAAGAGAAAAATGGGGAAAGTGGAAAAATTTGCTCAATTACCTTTTAAAACTTACAATGTTATGATTTCCATCAAAGGTTGGAAAATAATAAGCTACTCTATTAGCTGTAGAGATATGTATTCACGCTTGGCTACATATCTAAACATTCCCCTCACATTTCATCATTGGTCAAGGACAATGCATTTTAGAAACATCCATCTGCAATAACAAATTACTTTGCTTTCTTTCAAAATCCAAAATGACTAATATACTTTCTTTCTGATTCCATTCCTAGTCTCTTCTTTACAGTACTCTTCAGAACAGTTTGTGTTCACCTAAAAGAAATAGCTATTAGCTAAAATAAATATTTTAGAATTGCATTATCATAATGCATTTATAAAGCTACCAGAGAAATTGAGTTCTAGAGCAACTTCCAAAGTGGGAATAAAAAGTCCCCAAATTAACTATTTTTTGGAAGATGCTTGGTATTGTATTCCTGATTTGTTCTTTAGCATAGCTGAATAAGCCAGAAAGTTAGTAGTACAACGAATGGTAAGGTTTTCTTTAGTTTTGTGTTACATTGAAATATGCTTATTTCCTTTGAAGCTTTCTGGTGGGCAAATCATACTTCAAATATTTATTTATTACCTCTCAATTTTATAGACTACTGTGGTTTTGAAATTCTAAAATACTTGGAATGATTAAGCAACTGCTGTGCACTGGTGATATATGCTCCCATACTCATGAAAGTCTCGCTTCTCCCATGTGCTTATCTCATTTCTATTGAATATCCGAATCCTGTCCCTTTACTTGAATTAAGATTATAATCTTCTGGGGGGATATTTTTTGTTATATATTCGTACAATCACAGAATCACAGAATCACAGAATGGTAGGGGCTGGAAGGGACCTTTGGAGATCATCTAGTCCAACCCGCCTGCCAAAGTAGGTTCACCTAGAGCAGGTTGGACAGGAATGCATCCAGGCAGGTTTTAAATATCTCCAGAGTTGAAGACTCCACCACCTCTCTGGGCAGCCTGTTCCTGTGCTTTGTTACCCTCAAAGTAAACAAGTTTTTCCTCATGTTGAGATGGAATTTCCTGTGTTCCAGTTTGTGCCCATTGCCCCTTGTCCTGTTGCTGGGCACCGCTGAAAAGAGCCTGGCCCCATCCTCTCAACACACGCCCCTTAGATATTTACAAGCATTGATGACATCCCCTCTCAGTCTT
The DNA here is from genome assembly GCA_013397275.1 of Burhinus bistriatus. Taxonomy (NCBI): domain Eukaryota; kingdom Metazoa; phylum Chordata; class Aves; order Charadriiformes; family Burhinidae; genus Burhinus; species Burhinus bistriatus. The sequence goes on along the minus strand of VYXH01003732.1, from coordinate 628,737 downwards.
CTCTTCTCCAGGCTAAACAGACCCAGGTCTCTCAGCCCTTCCTCATAAGACAGGTGCTCCATTCCCCTCACCATCTTCATAGCCCTCAGCTGGATTCTTTCCCGTAGTTCCTTGTCTTTCTTGAACTGGGGAGCCCAGAACTGGACACGGTACTCCAGATGTGGCCTCCCCATGTCAGAGCAGAGGTGACCTCCCTTGGACCTGCTGGCCACACTCCTCTCGATGCACCCCAGGATGCCATTGGCCTTCTTGGCCACAAGGGCACATTGCTGCCTTATAGTCAACTTGTTATCCACCAGGACTCCCAGGTCCCTCTCAGCAGCGCTGCTTTCCAGCAGGTCAGTCCCTAACCTGTACTGGTGCAATACCTACAACAGTACAGCTTTGACCTTCCATGTGTTACTGAAGAGCAAAGAAGTGATAATAGTCCTTATTACACAATATCTTGGGGGGTTGGGGAAAGAAAAAGTCGTGTTTTAACTGTGATTCCAAGCTGCAGATAAAAGGACATAAATAATGTAGGCATGCATTGCCCATTGATTCAGATATTTTTAACAACATGGTTTTCTGAAAACAAAGAAAGAAAAACCAAACAAAGAAATAACTTGGGGGAAAACATTTCTGTACAGGAAATGTTTCCTTAAAAATTCATTGGTGATGATTTCACCAGGTACAAAACTCACGGAGAATTTTTAAATAGATCTTGCTAGGTGTGGGAAAACAGTACAACTCTCAGGGAGCTGTTGCTATGTGCCTGCATGGAGTTTGTTATGCTCAAAATCTTTTGTGTGGGCAAAGAGGAAACACTCTTTATTCATAAAGCCAAGAATTCATTGATTGCATAAAAGATGCTACCAGCCTCATCCAAGAATTATTCTTAATTCAGATCTAATTATTATATGCAAAGAAAGAACACTTATGCTGAAAAGTCTCAACAATAGTTAATATTGTTATACACACACTTCTAGTTTCTACCCCTTTTCCTGGAGTTATGCTCACCCTTCCACTCCCTGCTGGGTCGTTAACTCTGTAACGAGGATCCACTAGGGGTTATTTTTACATGTTTGCTAACACTCTTGTACACTTTACTTTTTCTTCCTTAGTCTGTAATTCCATGTTACAACTGAATTTATTAATATGGTGGATTTTATGTATGCTAGATAAGTAATTTTTTTTTTCTCTTTTTTACTCTGCAGACCAATGTGGTCCAGCTCCAAGTCTGCATTTATTTAATTGACCATTGGTGAGATTTTTATAGCAGCAGGGTTTCTCGTACCAAACCTGTGCCAAGCCCCATGCTGTTACTCTTGTACGCCGTATCCTCTCTGTCCACTACTCAAAGCCTCTGCTATCATACCAGGTCTGTATTCCTCTCTACTACGTTGTTAGAGTTAGAAATACCTTGTCCTGCACAGTATAACTACTTGTTACTCATATCTGTATGAAGATACGATTGTACCATACAATAATGAGAAAAGCAAAACAAAACAAATTAGCCATAGCCACCTGGTCACAAGAAAAAATGCTGTTACGGTGATAAGTTAACACAACATTATCCTAACAAATCCTGAGACCTTGCAAATTCAGCAGAGACCCTGTGGGTGTTAATAGCAAAAGCAATACTGGATTTCTGGCCTACAAGTTTCCAGGTCTTTCAGCTTTTAGTCTGTGCACCTCACTGCTTTTTGTCTGTTTTACCTTTACCATACCCCCATGAAAGAGGAATGCATGGCTGTTGTTCTGTTATCTTCCCTACTGAAACACTTTGTAGGTTACATTACTCTCTAAAGGTTAAACACAAAGTTTGGTCGATTAAAATCAGGTGTGATACGCTCTAGTTGAGTGTCTTCCCAGTTAAAATATATTCCTACACAAAACGAACTGAGAATTTCTCTGACACCATATATCCTGATTCTGAAACTTAACAATTAGCTATTCATTTTTAAGCTATGCTTTTCCTCTCTATTTTAGCATTGCCTTAAATTTGACATGAAAGGTTTTAATGAAGGTGTGAAATACTTGGCAGTTAAATCTAACATATGCTATAACACCTGTTAATTTCAACTGTTCATTTTAAGCTGTTACTTTATTCTTGGCATTTAGTCCAATTCACACTGTGATTCTTAGTTTGAAAGAAAAAAAATCCAAGCTGCTTATATGTTCCCTTCTACAGCAACTTTTACTTAATATTTTGTATTTCTGCTATTTTTTTAACATTGTGCATTTGTAAGGAAAGGATGTTAAAATCAGGATTGCCACCTCATGCCATGAGAAAACACAGAAGTTAATGATTGAAGATTTACCTTGAATTTTCCTAGGAAAGCTTGGATAAGCTCAAATCCTTGGAGCCTCCTGGAAGTCTCTATCCATTTAAATTTGATTTAAACATAGGTCTGATTTTAATATTTAGATATTTCGAACATAGAAATCTGAATTTTTGCATTACAATTATAATTTTAGCAATAGATATGTGATTAAACTAAGGTATATAAAACTTTATCTTAAGATGATGGTGAGCATTGTGCTCATTGCAATGTTAATCCTGGTGGTGGTCAGCAGCAGCTGGATTAGTTGTGTTAAGAATACCAGGACTGTTCCAGTCAAAATCAATGAACGTTTCAAATAAGATAGTGTTCCAATATTCAAAGCTGATTCATAAGGACGCTTCAACTGCATTTTATAGAGTAACCTAAATATGTATCTCTCTTTTCCGTGTATATCAAGTACTTCCATTATTCTATGACTATAATGCCAAAAGAGGTACCACTGTTAAAACAAGCTCTATAATTAAGTGTGAATCTGAAGGTAAGGTGACAGTACATCATATGGGGCTGATAGATTCTAAATACATAAATAACATCACAACAGAGTCCTCCTCAAGGTCGCTATCACTTTCTAGATTACACAGCTGCAACATTTAGGGCATTAACAATCTGAAATTCCTAGTGTTTCTTTCCATTTCTCAGAGTACAGGGACATAAAAGACAACATTTTCAGGTGCTTGATTAAAGGAATTGGCAGATACTAGCTGTTGAGACTAGAGTGTAGAATGGTAACACACAGGTACATTACAAGGTCTTAGTAAAATAGGGTCTGAGAAAACCTCATGTCAATCCCCTTCCTCTAAGGCAAAAGCAGCAACACCTGTAATTTTAACATGTGTTGAAGACTGGGACACAGTATATAGCCAAAGAAAGTATTCCAGCAAATATCCGTGTTTAATGGACAAGAGACTCTGCTTCCTCAAGAAAAAAATACATTTCCTTGATGAATTTACTATCTTTTCTTCTCTCAATAAGTGGCATATTGCATGTCAGGAACATTTTCTCCTTTTGATTTAGTTGGTTATTTTTTCCTTTGTAGATGGTTAATCTATGCATGAATATGCACATATGTGTGTGTCTTAAATATTCAGCTCTAGAAATATTTACTGCACTAGAAGTACTCTGTGTATAACTAGCTGTGGCCTAACATTTTTCCAAGAGCTTTTTAGGAAACCAGGAGCTGCAGAAGCTTCAGTTACATTTTGGAAACAAAAGAAGTGTTGAATGGTAGCTTTGTTTGAAACTATGGTCCACACTGAGAGATGAGCTCTTTGAAAACTGTGACCCTGGATGATGATTTACCCTGAAAACAAAAGAGACACCAGCAAGTGATCTCCACCATGCAAATTAAATTCCTCAAATGTCCCAAACTGCCATAACAACTCTCCTTTTAAAATAACCACAATTCCAGTCTGATGATAGGTTTCACAAATCATAGTTCTCAGATTTCATTACTAATGAAATTTGTCGTTTAGGTTTGGCAGCTGTGATTGCCACGCAAATGTGAGCCACTAATTAGATTGATTGTCTATTTGATGCCTGCTGATTAGCTTATGAAAACCCTCTGTACTTCTGACTTCATGATAAAATGTTCCTGACTTCATGATTGCTGATTGATGCTCAGAAAATCTGATTACTGTCTTGAATAGCCAAGTAATGGGTCTGTCAACTTTCCAAGGATATAGATATTCACCTGACAAGGATGATAGGGTAGGATCTTACATTTAATGTCGACTATTGCATGTTTAAAGGTTTTTTTAGTTAAAAAGTTCATGATACTTCTCTGAGCTATGAATAGTAGATGTTTAGATGTGGGTCCAAGATCTGCAGGGTAACCATGAGGTGTCTACTTCCTGACCTTGGACCTGGAGCAATTCCTAGATATTCAGGAACTATCAACAACAAATTCTCTGATTTGCAATTACAGTGAGAGAGACATCTAGTGACATACCATTCAGTAATCAAGTTATTTGTAGGAGAGAACAGCATGTTACTTGAATTTTTTAGAACCATTTTCTGCAGCGAGTTCAAAGAGAAGAGGTAATGCTGTATGAGCTTCAAAGACCTTAAAATTATTGGCTTGGGCTGTTGTATGCTCCTCAAATTTACTGCCGCGTGATATTTAGATCTTACACTAGTCTGTGAAAGTGAATACACTACCCTTGGACATACGTTTTGTTTGTGTGTCCTATGAGTTCATAAGTTAGTTTTCCACTCGTTGCTGTAATTGTGAAGGTTTATTTGATGTTTAAGTTAACAGAGGAAGCAGTGATGTGATCCAGTGGAGGTGTTCTAATAGTAAAGAAAACTGTAATCTGAAATTAGGCAAACGGTGCTCACCGAGGTGTACTGAAGTTGATGTTGTTTCTTTCGCTGTGGCTTGGGTACACATTTGCGTAGAGGTAAAATTGTGTTAGACTGATATCTATATTAACAACAGATACAATCTGATAATGATAGTCTGATTGTTTAAAGTGTCTAAACCTCGCTATTACTCTTCAGAAAGTAAGGAGACTAATGACATTGTGCTTATTACAAGTCTGATCCTGATATATTTGGTAGAAGTAATCCTACCCACCAACCAGATCCTGTCCCAGTCCACTTCCAGTCTGTAGAACAGGTACCCTAAAAGTTTCACACAAAGAGGGTGGTAAGACTGAAGGGATGAGAATGCAGAGACAAGCAACAGAGCTTCTCCTTTTGGAAATGGCTCAGCCACTGATTCACTATGTAAACCTGAACAACTTGTTTAACCTTTAGTGTCTTCACCTCCCATGTGTCAAATTGGATATCCTTGGTGAAGCACTATAAATGACAGTTGCCATGTAATTACTAACCACCTTTACTGCTCTGATACTTGCCACCAACATAATTTTGGATGGCTTCAGTACATTGTTGAAAACCAGTATCTTGTTAAAAGATAGTTGCATGGTTCTTTTATGGCTTAGAGTGTCAGTGACTTTTAAATTATATTGAAAGGTGTACTTGGATGATATTAGTGACATTTTCTTTGACTTTATTGGATTTATCTTAAAAGTCATTAACTTCAAGAAAATGAATAAAGTAGCAAGACTATATTATGCCTTACAATAATGTATAAACAATTATATGCAAATTAATTAACATACCAAAGGTCATAGAGTTGAAATGGTGCAAGCTTTGGAATAAGTCCATTGCAATAATCTTGTTAATAGCAAAACACATTTCAAGTCCTTATTAGCCTTTTAACGCTTTATTGTATATGTGGTAGGACTATTGAATGAAAAAGATGTTGATATTTAGATTTTATTACAACAGAGAGCCAGTTATGTGTAAAGCCCAAGGTACTTTAAAAAGGCTGATTACATACATTGATTGATGATTGGCTTCAGAATAGGTTTCCTTCCCTAGCTGAGAAAAGTGATGGTTTTGACCCTGCTCATACAATCAAAATGTTAATGCAACAGAAAACATGGCTGCCTGCAGATTCAACAAGCCAGGAGAGAATCTAAATTATGCACTGGTTGTCTCTAATGTACATTTATGAATAAAATTGATTGTCATCCACCCCCATCCCCTCTGCCAGTGCTGAAACCCAAATACATTTTTTCATGTTACAGTCAAACGAGATTTTGAGGCGAATAGGAATTGGTTTTAGTACTTAGTATTTCACTTGAACTGAAATTATTTCTATCCTTTAATATAACATTTTCTGTAAGAGGTTCAGGTAGAATAAATGCATACGATTGGAATGCTTTCTGCACGCAATGAAAAAAACCCCATTGCTCAAAATGTACCTCCTGAATGTTTCACATGATGCAGAACACCATGTATGTTACTTAAGAGTTTTCTTCAGGTCTCTTTTTCTATCGCCCCTTTCTTTGCCTTTTTCACTGCTGCTCCTATTTACAGACAAGTGAATGTAACTGTAAATCCTGTCCTTCCAGGAAAAGAAGTTTTAACTATGCAACTGAAACATTGGTGAAGATGGAAGATAGTCTTTTAATCAAGATAGAAAGCAGAGTGAAGAAGTTAGAAATGAACAGGAGTATCGTAAAACTGTCTTATATAGTAAATGTTAGCTGGTGACAGATTTTTAGCTTCCCATCAACACTGAGAGATGCATCAATCATTGTCAATGGTTTTATTTGATGTCACTATTTTGTGTACTTGGCCATGATTTGCATGCTTTTCCCATTATGCAACTTTTTGGCTTTTATTTCTGGGCCCCACAGGAGAGTGTGAAATCAAATGAACAGATTGTAATGAAGAAATTCTAATTGCCCCAGCCACAGATTCACTTGAGGGTATTTCTGTTCTGGGTCCCTTAACGATACCTTTTGCATAACCAATAAATGTACCTTTTAAGAGTCCATTAAATACATCTAAATAAGCTATTTGATCATCCCAGCCTTTATGCTTCTGCTGTCCTTCGGGGAGGTAGAACAGTAAAACAAGTTGAAGCGCCCATAGGCCAACAGTGGTCACACTAGGAGATGCACACCAGAGTCTCCATGTGATCAAGAGCCATCACAGCCAACAGCTGCTCTCTGCATATGTTCAGAGAACTCAAGGGAAGGACAAATATGAGAGAAGAGAGATGACAATGACTATCTAGCCCATTGCAGGGGGGGCTGGGCTAGATAGACAGCTGCCTACGAGCTACAGCTCCAGCCAGCTTCTTTCCATCCAAAACTAGGGACCCAAAACCACCCAGCATGACTATGTCACATCATTGATCATCTGAAGTAGCCCCAGTTTGGGCGCTACAAGGAAACCACAGGCAGCACAAGTCACAGTTCACCTCTCCACACTCATGTTTTAGAAAAATTCATTTCAGTTCAGGTAAATCACTGAAGGTGAATCTACTTCACAAAGAGACCTTGAAACAGAGCAAATAGACATATAGATCTACAGGAAAATACTGCCATATTTGGCAGTATCTGTTGACAAGTCAAGATTTTTCCAGTGTAACAGATTGCCAGAAGAAAATGCCAGTTTAACAACACCTAAATGTTTTTCAAGAAAGTACCAATTTAATTGAAAACCTTGATGGGTAAACTACCAAAATGAAACATTTTGATAAGGTCAAAACATTTCATTTTGACATTTATTTTATATTATCATTTAATATATAGTAAAAGTAAAAAAGATGAAGCGACTTTTCCAACTTTATCAGAACAGCAGATTTCTACCTTATCAAAATGTAATGCTTCAGAGCAGTTGAAACAAAGTTTTTTGGAACATTGTGCCTTGCAGGAAAACCTTAGATTTTGACTTTTGTTCCCCTTTAGAAATGAAGACACATTTAAAGTCTGAATTTTGTACGCAAAGAAGTTCCATTTGGAAGACAGTTCTAACATAGTGTTCACCTTTTGATCTTGTAATGTATTATTTCTGAATCATATGAACTGTTGAACAGCTTCTGACAGCAGATGATGAGGTTGCATTAGACCTAAAGGGTGGAATTTAGTTTTTGATTAAGATACCTAAATGTATGACTTGTCGTCTCAAACTGAATTCCCCCAAACTGTGTGGAATTAAAATGTAAACATTCATAAATAAATAATAAGGCTATTACACTTCAACATTCTCAAAAAGACAGAGTCCCATATGAATACTAGTGGCAGAGATGAGTAACTATATGTACCAAAATCATTATGTGACTTGAAACATAATTAATAACAAGGAGACATTTAATTTGGAATTGTCAGAAGATTCTATAGGTAGCAGCTACCTAAGTCAGCTACCTTATGTGACAATACTAGCTTAATTTTATAATGCACAAAGGTTTTAATTCACTTGATACAGATCTGATAGTCTTCTGTGATGGCATGACTGGCCAGGTAGATGAGGAGAGAGCAGTGGACATTGTCTACCTCAACGTCAGCAAGGCTTTTGACATTGTCTCCCATAACATCTCATAGGTAAGTTTAGGAAGTGTGAGTTAGATGGGTGGACAGTGAGGTGGATTGAGAACTGACTGAATGGCAGAGCTCAGAGGGTTACAATCAGTGGCACAGAGTCCGGTTGGAGGCCTGTAACCAACGGTGTTCCCCAAGGGTCAGTACTGGGTCCGGTATTGTTCATNAAGGGCTGAGAGACCTGGGTCTGTTTAGCCTGGAGAAGAGAAGACTGAGAGGGGATGTCATCAATGCTTGTAAATATCTAAGGGGCGTGTGTTGAGAGGATGGGGCCAGGCTCTTTTCAGCAGTGCCCAGCAACAGGACAAGGGGCAATGGGCACAAACTGGAACACAGGAAATTCCATCTCAACATGAGGAAAAACTTGTTTACTTTGAGGGTAACAAAGCATGGGAACAGGCTGCCCAGAGAGGTGGTGGAGTCTTCAACTCTGGAGATATTCAGAACCTGCCTGGATGCATTCCTGTCCAACCTGCTCTAGGTGAACCTACTTTGACAGGCGGGTTGGACTAGATGATCTCCAAAGGTCCCTTCCAACCCCTACCATTCTGTGATTCTGTGATCTCTGCAACAGCACTAAAATTTTGAAATGTTAGCAAGATGCAGGCTGCCACTTTCATATAATGCAATTAATAAAAGTTTCAGCATATTTCTTCTGAAATAATTCTATAATTACATTTGAATTTTCCTTTGTTTTTAAACTTATTAATATGTCGCAGTAGAAATTCAGGGTGCAAATCAGAGATCACAGTCTGTATTTCAGACTGTGTGCCAATAATATGGTGATGAGCTTAAAATCTTTTGAAATTCTGGTCCATTATTTTTTCTTGTTTACACATCTTGAAAACATGGCTCTACAATATGTGCTGTATAAACCTGCAAATCTGCACATGTTTCTCAAACGTGCATAAGATAGAGCAGCTCTTGTTTCAAAAGCAGACATTTATCGTCTTCCCTGTTGTAAGATACGGGTTTTGAAAGTTGTTATCCTCTGGGGGTATGTAAGGAAAGAAAGAGAAGGCAAGATATATTATTTTAATTTTTTTCTTTTCTTTTTTCTTCTTTATTCTTTTTTTTTCCCCTGAACTATGAGTTAGAGGAATGCTGCTAGCTATTCTGTGCATCCACAGCACCAAGGATCAAGTAACTCTGTCAAGGGCTATGGGTACAGCAGATGTAAGGCTTTCTTTCTTCAGAAGTGCAAGTATCCAATGAAAAATCCCAGTACCCATTATGGATCACTGACATTCCCAGGAGAGCACGGCAGACTATTTCATGTAAAACAAACCACTGCGTGATTCATTTCATCATTTCATTTCAAGTAGAGGAAAAGGTGCATTCTGATTTCTCAGAAAACCATGCCCTTAAGTTCAGGTAGTGACAAAGTAATAAAAACACTTTGTTTTGTTTCTGTCAAGTTTTGTCTTTGTGGGTTGTTTTTTGTCACCTAAATCTTGTGTGGTTTTTACTGCAGGCAGCAGAGTAGGGTAGTACATCATGTAAAATCATACGGAGTTGCTTGTGATGTCCAGTCACACATCACTGGGTACTGCACGCTCTGTTAGGAGGAAGAGGTATTGTATGACAAATTATATATCTATATCACTATAGGTATGCATCAACAGGTAGAACTGCGGGATTCATCTGATGCTTTTTGAAAGAGCAGCTGTTTGGAGAAATAATTTTTTTCCCTTTAATGAAAGCAAAATGAATATTGAGAGGAAACAACAAAACAAAGAAATAAGAAGCAATTCATACCATTCTTGAGCTGAAGAGTTAACCAAGAGATAGGAGCGTGCTACATTTTTCACCTTCTGAAGGACCATGTGGAATGGATATAAGATAAACTGGAAAAAAAGAATGATTATCTGGTTTAAGTCAGTGATTCTCCCCATGAACGTTAAGCTATGGAGTGTCATTTTATGGTAGATATTTTACAGAGGTATCAGTGAAACAGACCACAACATAAAAAACCCAAGAGTAACTGTGTGGTGTATCTCAGGCTTTCACTAGATTTGTGGCTGGCCTTTTTTTTTAATTTAAATTTTTATTTTTTTAATGAGAACATTATCTTGCTACTTTTGAGTTATTTGTTAATAGCCAAGAGCCTGCTAAGACAGAACTCAAAACGTCTGAGCCTCTGTCGAATAGTAATTGTCTCATATAGTAAATTTGGTGTAATACATTTGCAGTTTGGAGCCAGTAGTATTTCATGACTACTTTGCACAAGTACAGATGACTGATGCTCTAATAAGAGGGGATCTCAGCACCCTGAAGTCTAGGACATTAAAAAAACTTACTGCTACAAGCTTAAACACTCACTGATGGTCTAAGGTTTCAGGTCAAATTACTGTTATCCGTCATTTGATTGCCAAAGAAAAAAAATCTGACAGCAAAAGGAATTAAATTTTCCTTCCCCTTTACTTTTAACTTTTTTTTTTTTTTTTTCACTCTTCCTGTTTCTCTTCTTTTAAGCTCAGAGGAGTCCCTGCCTGACTCAGTGAAGGTAGGGGATGGACATTAATGCAGCAGCAGAGATGTGACAGACATTGATGAGTTAGAAACCATGGCTGCACCTGGGAATGGTCAGGTAGGAATTAGGGCTTTTCGCGGCAAAAAGGTAGTGGGACCAATAGCCCAAGAGAAATGTTTCTACACTAATGCACACAGCATGGGCAGCAAACAGGAGGAGCTGGAAGCCATTGTACAGCAGGAAAACTATGATGTAGTCACCATCACAGAAACGTGGTGGGATGACTTGCATGACTGGAGTGCTGCAATGGATGGCTATAAACTCTGCAGAAGGGATAGACAAGGAAGGATAGCTGGTGGGGTGGCCCTGTATGTCAGGGAGTGTTATGAATGTCTAGAGCTTAATGATGGTGTCAATAGGGTTGAGTGTTTATGGGTGAAAATCAAGGGGAGAGCCAACAAGGCAGATATTATAGTGGGAGTCTGTTACAGATGGCCTAACCAGGATGAAGAGGCAGATGAAATATTCTATGAACAACTGGGACAAGTCTCAAGATCTCTAGCCCTTGTCCTTGTGGGGGAGTTCAATTCACCAGATATCTGCTGGGAACACAATACAGCTGAGAGGGAACAGTCTAGGAGGTTCCTGGGGTGTGTTGAGAATAACTCCCTGACACAGCTAGTGAGTGAGCTAACTAGGGAAGGTGCCCTGCTGGACCAGTTGTTTGTAAACGGAGAAGGGCTTGTGGGGGGCGCGACAGTTTGACGCTGTCTTGGACATAGTGATCATGAAACATTAGAGTTTTCGATTCTTGGAGAAGCAAGGAGGGAGGTCAGCAGAACTGTCACCTTGGACGTCTGGAGGGTGGACTTTGGTCTTTTCAGGAGCCTGGTTGACAGAGTCCCTTGGGAGGCAGTCCTGAAGGGCAAAGGAGTCCAGGAAGGCTGGATGTTTTTCAAGAAGGAAGTCTTAAAGGTGTGGGAACAGGCCATCCCCATGTGCCAAAAAACGAGCTGTCGTGGAAAAAGACCGGCCTGGCTGAACAGAGAGCTATGGTTGCAACTCAGGGAAAATAGGAGAATTTATGGCCTTTGGAAAAAGGGGCAGGCCACTCATGAGGACAACAAAGATGTTTTGAGGCTATGTAGGGAGAAAATCAGAGGGGCTAAAGCCCAACTAGACCTTAACCTGGCTTCTGATGTTAAGGACAATAAAAAAAAATTTCTATAAATACATTAGCAATAAAAGGACAACTAAAGATAATCTCCATATTTTATTACAAAGGGGCAGAAACATAGTGACAAAGGATGAGGAAAAGGCTGAGGTACTTAATGCTTTCTTTACTTTGNGCCCAAACCTCAGCGGGTTGGAAGCACTCAAGTTGCCAGCTTCGATTTATCTCCGGGTGGTTCATCTCCAGGCACTCTCCCGCTGCCCTGGGCAGGCAAGGAGCCCCATGCCCACCACCCTGCCCACCCAGAGGGGCCAAACTCCAGACCCAGCCTCTGCTGTTACCACCCCAGGGGCAAAAAGGCTCTTCCAAGCCTGGACAAGGAGTTCCCAAGGGTGAAGGATTAACCAGGGCTGGCTCTGGTGGTGATGCTGCTGGACCACCGATGAGACGCAGCTGAGCCTCAAACTGCTGGGTTCATTTTTAAGAGCCTCTGGGGAGCCCCAGGAGCCCAGTTCAGGCAAAGGTCTGGATGGGATGGCTTAGCTGTTGGCACATGGGGCTGGCTAGCATCAAAAACCACCCAATGAACGCTACAGGCTTGGGAAAGCTGCCCAGCGGAAAAGGACCTGGGGGTGTTGGTCGACAGTCAGCTGAATACAAGCCAGCAGTGTGCCCAGGTGGCCAAGAAGGCCAATGACATCCTGGCCTGTATCAGGAATAACGTGGCCAGCAGGACTAGGGAAGTGATTGTCCCTCTGTACTCAGCACTGGTTACTCCCCACCTCAAATACTGTGTTCAGTTTTGGGTCCCTCACTACAAGAAAGACATTGAGGTGCTGGAGCGTGTCTAAAGAAGGGCAACAAAGCTGGAGAGGGTCTAGAGAATAAGTCTTAAGAGGAGCGGCTGAGGGAACTGGGGTTGTTTAGTCTGGAGAAAAGGAGGCCGAGGGGAGACCTTATCGCTCTCTACAACTACCTGAAAGGAGGTTGTAGAGAGGTGGGGGTCAGTCTCTTCTCCCAAGTAACAAGCGATAAGACAAGAGGAAATGGCCTCAACTTGCACCAGGGGAGGTTTAGGCTGGATATTAGGAAAAAATTCTTCACAGAAAGGGTTATCAAACATTGGAACAGGTTGCCCAGGGAAATGATGGAATCACCATCCTTGGAGGTATTTAAAAGACGGGTAGATGTGGTGCTTGTGGACATGGTTTAGTGGTGGACTTGGCAGTGTTAGGTTAACGGTTGGACTCGATGATCTTAAAGATCTCTTCAAACCTAAACTGTTTTATGATTCTATGACACAGCTAAAGTTTATATTCCCATCATTGCATAACTCTTGTTAAATTTGCTTCGAATTTCTTCCTGTCTGCATACAAACCTCTCTCACATGAGCTTCTTGATGGAACCATTTGGGCTAACTGGCTAGGTTGAGTTCTGCTATCTCTTGAGCTGATAGCTCACCATGAAGACAATACAGAAACCTAACAGCTTCCAGCAGGACAGGTGGGATCTTTCATGATGAATAGGGAGAGAATGGTAAATGACATCTGTATCAGTGGACTTCAGGCACTTCAATTCAGCAGGTGCTCATGCTTACCTCCTAGCTGTATTCACATGCTAACATCATTCTTCTTCATGCAAGACTTCTATATAATCTGATTTCCAAAGAAAGGAAACCCAGGTGTGCTCTAAACATGAATCAAGGTTTGCTTCAGAAGTCAAGATGGACTAGCATCCTGGGGGTGCATTTCTGCAAGCTCCAGCAATGAAATATAAATTCATCTGCAAAGCATCCTCAATGTGCCATTGAGACACAGAGTGTGCCCCCAGAATACCAAAGGATTGAACAAGAATGGGCAACACTACTGAGGGTATTTGAGCATGGTCTTGCAGTTTAGACACTCATATACAGCAGAGAGAGACTAATTTGGCTGTTAATGCCTGAAAATGAGCAACCCAGATTACCTCTGGAAGGAACATATATGGTTAAAAGGATTCAAAGGTCACATTTGTTGTCTTTTTGTTATTGTTTTCTTTTCTCTTTGAAGGAAGAAAGAGCTTTTAGGGCAACTTGAGATCTTGCAGTTAAAGTCTGATCTTATCTCCTGTTAGATAAAACAAAAGAAATGAACATAAACAAGGAGGGAAAAGAACAGTAAAGATGTAAAAGGCAGGTTCTGTCTCTGGGGCTGATTTTCACTTCTGACGTTGCTGTGGGAGAAGCAGATCATGCACACCAAGGTCTGACACACTCGCTGGGTTGCTAGGCTCTACAAACAGCTGCTTCCTTCTACTTTGGTCACAGGTTAGCAGCACTGGAAAGGTGAATTTGATTCTAACAAAGAATATTAACTGAACAGATAGGTAAGTAGAAATACATGGTTGAAGGAACATTGTGAAAAAGGGGGAGTCTTATGTTACAGGTGACATTCAATGTTTAACACAGGCAATGGAGGTATGGCAGGACCTAGTTCCCTCACTTTGTCCTTTTCCAGTCAGGATGCGTTTAATGACTGGCCTGATGAAGTCAGAGTAGTGTTGTGGAAGATCTCAGAAATCTGGGAGATGAGAACAGCAACGTTGATAATAAAAGTTGCTTCTTCCAGCTTGATTCAGTCCCAGTAACTCGCAAATATAGTCCAAGGCAGTATACCAGTCTCACCTTATTATAATCAAAAGAATTTCAATAATTCCAGCTGTACACATTTTCCCCCATTTATAGAATCTTTCAGTTCATTATTGTACCAGCCCTTGACATTACCAGGGGCTTGGATGACCTCTGATGACAGTTTTCTTCCTCTAAACAACCAGTTTATTTGGACTACTTTTACAAATATTTTCTCTCCACACACCATATAGGCTAATCTAGACTTTCATGCCTTTAGGTACCTGAAGGCTTTATCACCAGAGCGAAAAGTTATCTCAGAAAGGTGCATTCAGATGATCTGATGAGCAATACAGGGCATCCGATCAGCAGAGTGGCTGAATGTAGTAATGGAGGTCTTGCAGCGACACAAGGGCTGTGCCCCTGCTTGCACCGTTTTCGGCGTCAGTGTCGTATTTGAGCTCACTGTGGCACTGCACTCACATAAGAGCTGCTTGGAAGGGAAGGAGGATGAGCTTTGAGAAAACTCAATGTCCGGTACCAGTAGTTGAGAAAGCTTGCTATGCCTCAGCCTTTGCATTAGGTGCTAAGAAAAGGGGAGGAGAAGCACAGTTTTAAGAGAGTCAGTACAGGTCGAAGGCACCGCACAGTGGACACTTGGAGCAAGGAGAGCTCTTTCTTTCCAGGAAAAGAAGGAAGGTTTTACTCTTAGATCAGGGAAATTATCTCTCACCTTGGAGGCAAGAATTTGAGTTGTCTTCAGACTTGTCTTGCAGACTGAGAAGCTTCTACCTCTGCAAATGGGCATATGATCATTTGAGCTAGGGAGTTACAGGTGAATGGGTGCTAACATTATTCAGGAAGAAATTCTTTTACTGTGAGGGTGGTGAGGCACTGGAACAGGTTGCCCAGGGAAGCTGTGGAGGCCCCATCCCTGGAAGTGTTCAAGGCCAGGTTGGACGGGGCTTTGAGCGATCTGGTCTAGTAGGGGTGTCCTTGCCCATGGCAAGGGGTGTTGGAACTAGCTGATCTTTAAGGTCCCTTCCAACCTGAACCATTCTGTGATTCTATGATTATTCGCTTCTCTCCCTTGAGTGCCACTGGCTATTAGGGCTGCTGTGCTTGAAAAACCATGTCAGCTGCTTAGGTGGACTGGCTGGTGACTTACATGCTGGGTTTCTGGCAGCATTATTACCAAGTAGATTGGTACTAGAATAAAGATTAAATATAGAAAGACTGATCTCTGATCCAATAGGAAAAAGAAAGGAACAAGAGGTGAAAGCATCACATATTCCAAAAAGGGGAAGAAAGCAGGCAGAACAGATTAAATCTATATACAACCTGTAATGGGGCTTTGTAAATGAAAGATATGAATGTAACTATAGAAATACATAGTGTGTTAGATGCCAGTAAACATTGTTCTTGAATACGTAGTTAAGTGCTATGTTTTGTCAGACCAAAACCGACTTCTTGTTATGCACTAAAATAGATTTTTGTGCATAGATGTTTACAAGTACCTTTTAAAGGTGGCTATACTCGTCTTTTGTAGAGGAAGAAGTGAGATGAATTGTGACAGCTAGCATTCACAAGGAAAACAAGGTTAGAATGATGCTGAATAGGCAACCCTGATTTTTATTTAAGCTATCTTTACAAATGCATGAGTCCTACTAAAACAAGAAGGAAGCTAAGCTGCATTTGAAACTAGCATATGGTTCATTGTTTGCCCATCCAAATGAAGTTGGAGTGGAGCTTCAACGTGTCAGATTATGTTATAGAGGACATCCAAGATTCTATTATATTCTTATTAGCTGTCCAGAACTTAATGAGCTCAATAGAGATAGATTGCTTAATAAGGTCCCTCAAAGTGTATTTTTTCTGTCAGGAGATGGGGAAGTAATTTGACTGATCTTGCTGTCCAGGAGTTCAATATTTTAATCACCCAGATGTATGAAATAAACCCTTTCTCAAGAACATCTACAGGAGTCAGATTTTTCTCAGTTATATCATTTATATATTTTCAGTAATTACACTCCATTTACTGGGTCATGGGAACTGGCATTTAACTTTGAAGTGAAATGAATAACAATGAATTCACCTCTAATAGTTTTCTGGTTACTGTGACCTTGCAAAATTATATTGTGATTTATTTTTTGTTGTATGAATTTACCTATTGTCTTACTAAATACCTATGTTGGGCAGAACACAAAACAAAAATCAGATAGGAATAAATAAAATGTTACCTGTGTTCTACACAGATTAGTAATATGACTTTTGTAAACCTCTCATACTCTAGTCAAGAGTGCTTCAGTTTATCAACATATGAAATGGAAGACTACTTACCTAAACTCACTCTGTGGCCCTGCCTGAAATTTGGTGAACCAATCAAATTTGCATTTGTGGGCAAATCCATATGGATTATGTTTCAGAGTGAATTATGACATCAGCAAGTTGCATCTGAAGATGTGTGCACATTCCTCCTCCCATGTCAGAAAACAAAGAGATCTTCCTGGAATCAAAGGCTACCTGGGCACTAAAAAACAGTGAAAAAACCCAGCCCCCCAAAACCTAACCACCAAAACATTATTCTGAATCACTTTTAATATTGTTTACAATAATAAACTACTGGATGGTTAATTTACAGTATTTGTAACTATTTCGCTATTGTCAGTGAAGAACACAACAGTGATAAAAGCTTGTCCTTGGAACATGTAATTTAGAAACAATTCATTATTGCATTAATTTTTATATACTTGTCCTTTGTTTTAAAGATGACAGAGAAAAGCAACAATTGTGTGTAGATAGAGATTAAATTTAGCCTCAAACTCACTACATAACGCTGAGGTTTTCATAGAATTTAGACTTAATACAGTGGTATTAATGACATTTAAACCTCCCTAATGACAGTAATATCATAAAGTCAGTTGATTTTCTGAAATGCAAACCTTTTCTGGCAAGCTGTTTTATGATGCTGCTTACGTCCTAGATAGACCTGTGCTTTTAGACACCTTCTGGACTCTGTTTGAACCTGAAAGCATGAAAACTAAGCACCATTCAGATATAAGAATCTGATTAACACTTGCATCCTCTTTGATCCATTTGTTTCAGAAAAGCTGGTATCTGAATATATAGCTAGAGGAAGAGATTCCTGCAACCTCACTGAAATATTTGGAAATTATTATCACATGCAGAATGTTAACAGTTTTATGTACAATTGTGGTGTACAACTGGGGGGAAGGTTAACTTGAGACTATGACCAAAGCCCACAGCTTTCACCTTCTCTAAGTAATGTGGTAAGTTTCTGCTTTTCACAGGAGCTACATCATATTTAGTTCCATCTCAAAAGTTTTAGTTTATGGTTTGTTTGTGGGGTTTTTTTTATTATTTATTTTGTTTTTTAAACTCTGAGATGAACCCTCTTTGCTTCTTTTAAGCACTTCATGGTAGGACACTGCTTGACTCATGACACTCATATAACAAAAAAAATGATTGCAAGTAGAAGACAAGAATAACTCAATAGCTATCTTTTCTAATCTATGCTAGAAAGTTTAAAACTGTCTACGAATCAAACAGGTCAAGATCTGAAGGCTATTCTGCTTTTCAAACTCTTGATTTTATGACCTTTGTATTTTTCTATGTCCCAGCAAAGACCACAGTTGCTTTATCGTACAGCATACAAAATCAGGCCCCCCAAGATACTCCACTGTGGCAGTGCTTGGGGCTAGCCAGTGCATCTTCGGAAAAAGGCATAACATTTCATTATGCACTTATGATAATTATCCTCTGGAACAAAGTCCTTATGTGTCATCTAAGAGGGCCTGAGGATAAAAGTGATAAGGTGTCCGACAGATGACTGTCAAAACTCAAGGTTCAATTGCTTCTTGTCAGAGTCTAATTTTCTCTTACATTATCTGTTATACTATCTAATCAAGCACTAATGGCACGGAAAGTGCTCCCCCCACACACTTAAAGAGCTTTGTGTCTTCTCTAGCCTCTCACAAGAGAGCTTTCAAGCCATATTTCACATGCATTTGCTATTTCCCCAAACCATTTGTCTTCTATCAGATTAAATCTTTTGATTTTTGACCATTGAGATGAAAGATTGAATGTGTTATCAAGTTACTTTTACTTTTTGTTGGATTTTTAGTTTTCTTTTTTCCTGAAATAGCTATAACTGACAGTAGCAAGAGAAATATTTTTATTGGAGATTTTAGAGCTGAAATATTTTGTCTGGCAACACAACAACAGGAGAATCCCCAAGTGGGATTAATGCCTCATTCTGCTATGTATTTTACAAACATAGTAAGAGACAGTTCTTGCACCAAGCGTTTCCAATCAAAAAAAAAGAAAAAAAAAAAAGCAAGGTACTCTAATTTCAACAACAAGGAGCTTTGTGGCAGAAAATTCAAAGATTCACTGAGATTTTTCTAAAGATAAAACCTTTGGTAATGAATACTACAGATTTGGGTGGTAAAATGTTAAATTTTGATTGTAAAGATACTAACATGGAATCTTATAATTGTGGTACCAAAAAGTTAAGAATGAGTTTTCAAGGTGGAAATAATAACTTGTATAAATACTTACAATTATTACTCATTTAAAGAACTATTTGGATGTGTTTAGAGCTTAGAAGAGCAATGAGGAAAACTTGACATTGTTCCTTTTTTGGTGTAAATATATTTTGTTTCAGATATGTGAGATATAATCTATGGAGGAGGATTTGAGCCTGATTTGGATAAGGATGCAGAAAATAATAAATGTCACAGAAAAAGAGAAAAAATGAAGGAGGTCATGATAACAAATGGAAAAGAAATTACGTAAGATAAGGGAAGAAAATCACTTTTTAAATCCAGTTCATTCTTTTTTTTATTGAAAAGGTGCCTGGAGAGTATGGAAAATATCACAAGTGATTCAGAAAATGTGGTTTGTTTAGTCTGGAAAAGAGGATGTTAATGGATTGACAGTTTTTCAATTAAAGAAAACCCATTTTTATAAAAAGAAAAATAACTGTTTGTTTTCCAGGGTTGAAGGAGAGGAAAAAAATCTGTTTAATCTACAACAAATATGGTCAAGCATTGGATCAGACTACATGAGAATGATACAAAATCTGTGTTGAGAGATTTTTTTAAAGAAAAAGTTAAACAAGCAACCGTCTGGATAGTTAGGGTATTATTGACACTGTCTGAAAGAAGTTATTGACTTGAGTTCTTCACAGCTCTCTGACTCTCTGTATTTCCATGTCAGAGAAAGGAACTTTGGGAAGAAAGGAGAAACTGAGGGCAGTGGTAACAGGAAGGCTAATACAGAGTCTAATGCCAATCAGATATCCCAGGAAAAATGCTTAGTTCTACAGATGAAATGAGGTTTCCATGCGGGAAACTTGCTTGCTTGCTTTTTCTGTAATAGTTTCCCAAGTGACTATGAAAATTAATGGCAAAGAGCTTGCCTGAGACTGCAGTTTGCTCTTACAGTTCTCAACTGAATACATACTATGATATGTCCAGAGTTAAATGTGCTTCACCATGATTTGCTTCACTTTTCTGTAAGACCATGATGAGGCAGGCTGTCCCCCTGCAGCCCATGCAGGACCCCATACCAGAGCAGGTGGATACAGCTGAAGGAGGCTGTGACCCCATGGAGAGCCCATGCTGCAGCAGGTTTGCTGGCAGGACTTGTGATCCGGTGGGAGACCCACGCTCTGGAGCAGTCTGTTCCTGAAGGACTGAAACCTATGGAAGAGACCCACCCTGGAGCAGTTTGTGGACAACTACAGCCCATGGGATGGACTTACATTGGAAAAGTTTGTGGAGGACTGTTTCCTGTGGGAGGAATCACACGCTGGAGCAAGAGAAGAGGGTGAGGAGGAAGGAGCAGCAGAAACAATGTGTGATGAACTGACCGCAAGCCCCACTCCCTGTCCTCCTGCTCCACTTGGGGGAAGGAGGTAGAGCAATTGGGAGTGCAGTTGAGCCCAGGAAGAGGAGAGGAGTAGGGGAAAGGTGTTTTAAGATTTGTTTTTGTTTCTTGTTATCCTACTTTGACCTTTGATCGAAAATAAAGTAATTTTCCTGAGTCAAGCCTGGTTTTCCCATGACAGTAACTGGTGAATAATCCTGTCCTTACCTCGACCCACAAGCCTTTCTTCGTATTTTTCTCCCGCTGTACAGTTGAGAAGACAGAGTGATAGAGTGGCTTGGTGGGGACCTAGTGTCCAGCCAAGATCAACGCACCACACATGCGCAGAAGTCCCCTCAAGTAGTAAAGAATTGTCCTTCCAACAGGGATATTAGGGCTGAGGTTTTAAACTGACCAACTCTTTGCAGAGCTCAGAACAGGTGTCTTCAACAGACTTTATATCACTGATTGGTTAACATGAGTCATACCTACAGGGAGTAAAAGTTTGGTATTTCTGGGGAAAATCACGTAGACAGGGGAGTTTTCAAATGAAAGTCTGCCAGTTTTGAAGTCTGCAAGTATATTTTACCAAGCTTTTAAAAATTAAATTCAATGTTAGACAAATGGTAATGAAATGCTTCTATTATTTCTACAAAGTTGTCTCAGCTTGAAAACTTGAGATGGTTTGGGGTTGTGTAGTGATCTGTTTTGGAATTCTGAAAAGATGGGGCTGCGTTCATTCCCAAACGGGTTGTCAGAAAGGCCTCAAACAAAGTTTTGCATTGTGCTGAGGCAATAGTGATCTTAGCCGTGCTGTCTTTCTCTGACTAATATGGCTCCCAAAGAGATCTCAAGGTCCAGAAAAGATGTGGAAATAATTGGTGGGTTGTAAGGAAAAATCATATTTCACCACACTGCACATCCAGAGAAAGTGTGTTGTCTGCAGAGTTTAGTAGTCAGCTGATGTTATTTATGTTTCATCTGAATTGAGTAGGAAAAGAGCAGTTAACATAAAAGAACGTGTGTCTGATAATCACACAGCCAGTTTGAAGGCCTTTTTATCTGGGTCTGTGAATTCCCGTATCTGTATGCTGTTGAGGAGATGGTCAGAATTTTGATTACAGAATAAAGCACCTACAGAAAGTGCTGTATGCAAATGCTGGAGAGCACGGGTCAAAGTTTTATGCTTTCTGGGACTGCCTAGCATATTAACAGGTCTAGGGAAAAAATGGCTGTGGTTAAAAATTAATAGCCCACTGACAAGTATGATTTAAACCTATCCAAATCTAAATCAGTCAACCCTAGTAAAATCTTCACATACTTAAGAGGTAACCCATAGCCAGTGGTGTCAAAAAGTGCTGTGAGGATTGAGAAATTAATCTACATTTCTCTCACATAACAGTTTTGTCCTTGTGTGAAAAGTGAGAGATTTTGCTGCCCTTGTGTCTTTTATTTAACCTCCATTAGTGCTGCATGTAGTAAAACGCTGCTGTGTTAAATAAACATTACTTCTTTGAAAAACAAATTAGATGGCACGTAATATGTTAAGAGCTGATTGAATTCTTCCTCCCCATTCATTTGAGATACATCTCCTCTTTCCTCTGTCAAGCATTTGTTGCTTTGCACTTCCTTATGTTGATCAGAAAGTTGGATAAATTATTTTCAGACACTGGACTAACTGTAAATAGATTGCTTCCTCTAACTGGCATTTATGGTATAGCTAGATCATCTAAATACCATTGTACTGCTTCTGCTTACTAAGTAGGTGACAGAAACTTCCATAATTGGAGAGCAGCAAAGGAGTTATAGTTATTTACAGAGAAAATATTTTTAAGTTTTGAAAATGTTTCCCCTGCTCAGCTGCTGTCGATATGATAATCAATCTCACAGCAAACCAATCTTGATTCAATTATTAATGGAAGTCCTTTCTGAAACTTCTCGGCCACCTCTGTATATGAAAAACCATTGATGGCACAGTGTAATACAAAGATTGCAGTGATAAATCAGGCAGTGGAATGAATGGCAACATCCATATCTGGCTCCGGATCCAAAATGTCATCTATTTTGTTATTTTCTTTATGCTAGCACACCATATGTGTTAAGTGCTTTGCTTTCAAGGAGGACAGACAAAGATCCTATTTAAAAGAGTTCAAGTCTAGGACAGGCTAGTAAAAAAAAAAGATTAAGGAGAAAAGAAGCAACAGTAGATGATTCATACAAGTATCAGCTGAGCACTTTACTCCAGAAGTGGGTTTTTTTAACAGAAGTTTAAATGTGCAATGGGGAGAGGTGCTTCCTGGTAACTTCAAACCACTTCAGTTGCTTTAGCAGTTCACGTCACCATCTGATTCGTGGTAATCTTAACCTGTAATCTGAGCCCATTCCCAATTGCTGTGTTACTATTCAACAATCACAAACTGGGAATCACTGGCTTCTGGCTGAGCCTCATACAGGTGTATTTCAATTCCACCCTGGCTTGGTCATGTCTTTCGGCTGCACCCACACCTACATTAAAGATTTGCTTCAGAGCAGTAACACAGTCTAAAGTATCTCAACCACCTCCATTTTCTCTGCTTTGTTTTGGTTAGCAAAGTGATTTTGGTACGTAGGAAACAGACTTCTGTCAGAAGCAACTAAATGAGAAATTCCTCTCCACATGGGCGATTAATGTTTGCTGTCCCCTTATGGAGACCAGACGGTAAGAAATAATGACCAATCACTGAGACGGCCTTGAAATACCCAGCGGGGATGTTTGGTCCAAGGGACCAGAGTAAATCTATCTAAAGTACACCTTTGTATCACTCTGACTTACTTAAGAATATCCTTTCTGTGTTCAATATGGCTTCACCTGGCTTCATCGTTCTTGTTCACCTAATGCATAGATTAAATTAACAGTGTTTAATGAAGATGGAAA
Source organism: Burhinus bistriatus (assembly GCA_013397275.1). Lineage (NCBI taxonomy): Eukaryota > Metazoa > Chordata > Aves > Charadriiformes > Burhinidae > Burhinus > Burhinus bistriatus. The sequence goes on along the minus strand of VYXH01003732.1, from coordinate 605,452 downwards.
GATAGGAAAGAGGTATCATTTACCGATGTAAAGTGCTTTGGGAACTTTGGACATTAGTCCTATAAAATGAGAAACCATTACCATATGAAACAAATGCCTCATTCTTTTGAAATCTAATGAGGTAAATAACTTAAATGTTTTAACATTAAGTATTCACAAGCACTTAGTATTGCTTAATAAAGAAAGCAATAACAAGAAGGAAAGAAGGAGAGCAAGTAAGTGACTGCAATGCCTACGGCAATTCCAGGGTTAGGCAAAGAACTAGTGTGCAATGAAATCTCATTATAAAGAGAAATAATATTTGCATTTTTACTGTTTCTTTTGTTGAGTGTTATATTTGAAAGGAAGTGAATCTATCAGGATTAGATATCTAATTTAGGAATTTAATTTAAATTGGTTTCTCTTTCCTTTTCAGTTCACCCATTTTTTACTGGATTTTGTAATAGCATAAGCATATACAAAAAAAGAGTTAAAATGAATAATTATATGCATAACTATTTTTAAAATACAGTAACAATGGCAAGGATGAGCTGAAAAGTGCTCATACACTATTATAGTGTCAAGGTATAGACCGCACATTAAGAGCAGTCAGAGGATTAATGTTAGTGAACAAAAGATACCTCTTTAACATTATAGATAAGGAAGACAGACAAACAGACAGACAGACAGACAGATAGATAGGTAGGTAGATAGATAGATACGGGGTATGCGTGTGTATATATATATATATCTATATGGTTACCAAAGAAACTGAAAGGCAGGTTGGCTTCTTGCTCCCTGTACTAAAACTGACAGTGAGCACAGCATCAGCGTGTGTTACAGATCTTCCCCTCCACCCACCGCAAGTACACGCAAGAGGCATAAAACTGGCAGCCTGCAGGTTCCAGGGCCAAAGGAACTGTTTTAGTTTGACCTGAAGAGCTGATATATACACTGCTGTCAGAGAAAAAATGCTGCCAAAGCGTGTCTCATTTACAGCAGAGCATCTATAGTTACCTGATCTGGGTGATCTCATGAGTGTTCTGAAGCCCCTGTTTTTATAACCAATGAAAATTCTTATAATTTTCCACAGACTGGATAAAAAACACTATTTAAGTGTACATCCGACTTTTAGGGAAACAGAGAGGATACTGAGAAAGAACCAGCTAAAGCATTAATCCAGAGGAAACCTAAAGACGGGGACTGGCTTTAAGCCAGAGCCTTGCATTCTTCACTTTTATACTGTTATCTGACTTCCAATACAGGATAATTATTTTCTCTAGACATCAATCTCTACCACATCCAGAAAAACACTGAATTTTTATTGCGGAAAATGCAGTTTTCTTTTTCAGTTCTTCTACAGCTTGGCCCAAACAAATGCTCTAAAATATGCAAGTCGTGACACTTCTTTGTACACAGACAGCCGGTTATATTTGTCATCTGAGGCTTAAACCAAAGCAAAACTTTAAAGACCACATTGACTCCTAAAACTGTTCAACTTAGAAATTGTTATCCTATAATATCAAAACCAAGAGTTTAAAAAACCTCAAAACTTAATTTCAGAGTGACGAATTCCACTTTGCTGTTAAACTGTAATAAGACTATGGTTTTACTGTAGGTCCTTTTTTTCCCAAATAATGTATTTTTTCCAGGAAATATATTGCCTTACAAGAGAATAAAAGTAACATCTTTCAGAAAGTTAGCACTTCCTGAAGGCTACTTAGAAGAGTAAATTCTTCTATATTGGCACAAAAGCTTTCAGCATTAAAGATCAAAAGCATTTCCTTAGAGTGTTTTCCCCAGTAGTTATGGTGGCAAAAGAATCCCTTCCATTTTGTAAAGGGTTTGCTTAGTTGATCCAAATAACCTACTCACAGTATCCCAAGGGAGAACACTAATTATATAGTGATGTAAATATGTTGTTTCAACAAATAGCAACAGAACAAGACTCCTACCGCCCACAAAAAACCTCTAAATAGAATTCAGCATGTTCTCCCTTTCCCTGTAATCAGACAATATTTAACTGTTTTAGTTGCTCGAGGTCTTTCCAAGTTTTTAGGGTCATTTTCATATTACAGAAAATATTTTGTCATTCATTTAAAGCTCAGCTTCCCTGAAGCAGAGATATTCTACATTGAAGATAGATTGTGCATGACCATCTTCATAGCTAATTCTCCTGGCTTATTTTTATTTCAATTCAGTAATATGGCTGAGACTACGAACAATTTAGAAAAGGAGCATTAGAGGCACATACATTAGATAAACGTATGTACACACATTTATGTGCATGTGTTCCTACATGTTCAAAAGCAATTCAATTTTGTCCTGTAACACTGAAAAACGGGGATTAAACTAAAACTACCTAATGTCTGAATAAGTAATTTTTTAACATATCCTGGGTGAAGGGCCTTTGGGACAGAGTTCTCACACTTTGCCAGACTCCTCGTTAGAAGTGCAGTTAAATTTTACCAGTTTTTTAATCAGATTTTCTGAAGATGTGAACCAGCTGCTTTCAGACCAATGTTTTACCCCTGTGATCTTTGGCATACACCATTGTTTCCGTAGAGGTGTTATCATCTTTTAAGTCCCTTCCCTTTCAAGTCCTGATACTTCAGTCTATGAAAGAAAAGTACTTGTCACTCTTGGCATTGTCTCCCAGGATTGAGAAATGAGAAAAGGAGGAGTGGTGGCAACTTCTCATCATTTGGAGCTGATGGAAGGGATATGTTATGTGGAGGAGGGGGTGCCTAAAGTGGGTACAGGGAATGTGTCATTGGCAAGCCTAGGTTAGGGGTAAATGTGAGCCAGGAGAGAAATGTCGGTGAATTCACTAAAATTGGAGAAGAGGGAAATTCCACAGCGAATGGAGCTGATATGAATCCCTGCTTGACTTCTCTCTTTGGGATAATTAGCCAGACTTTAATTCACTCATTCAAATTCCTACTCACAGAGAGAGTTCATAATGAGGGGAAGATGAAACTTCATAGTATCTTTTAGGAACAAACCCAAAGTCTTCCCCCAAAGGCAAAACAAATTGGAAAAACTGTCATTATTTTGGAGCTTTTTGAGTTGTCAGTGTGGTGAGAGAGTACAAGGACCATTAGTAAGCATGTCAAGCCAAGAGCTGCATTAATGGCATTTGTGTGCAAGACATCTGGTTCTGTTAACAAGCCAACTTTTCTATCTTCCTATAGAAAACAGAAAAAATATCTTACTGACTCCAGAACTGACCCTCTTACTTGTTCTTCTTAGACTTTTACCTTACCAAGATTGTTCATCTTTTAAAATTTCCTTTAGGGCACCAAATTGTTTTTTCTTCTGTCAAAAGCAGTACGCCGTCAAATAGGTTTCCTTCTCCATGCTGCTCTTGTTCTCAAGAAGCTGAGGAATTCCTTATTTTCTGAATGACATGAGGAGAGGAGAGTAAAAGCAACATGGAGGGACAAAACAAAAGAAAAAAGTAAAGGAGATTATAACAGACATAAAGTGTTTCTTTTTATATAGACATGCTTGCCCTCGTGTTACAGACCTCCTTTTAATGTCCCACTCTCAAAGAACACTCCACATGGAAAAGAAAGCTGGTGTTATTGACAGGTCACCTCCTAAAGTGCACAACAAAGTCGCATAACAACTTGTAACATATTTATAGCTCTTTTCAAAGGAAATATCTGATTATATAGGAAAGACTAGCCCTACGGCCCACTTCACCTCAGAATACTCAGAGGGCTATGGAGGTGTTGACATCTTTGAAATATTTGGAACTGCATTCATTTAATTCACAGCTGTAATACATGGAAGCAGAAAAACTAACCCAAATTATAACCAGTTTTCTCTCCTTTGCTCATTCCATTATAAGGCTCATAAGTTCCCTAAACATTCAGTTGCAGCCAGGTGTGGCCTAAGACCTTCAATGCATTTCTAATGATTTTTTTGCTTAGCTTGAATATTAATGAATTATGCACTGAAATATTTCTTGTGATGTGCAACGAGGGTATTTTCAAGGATAAAAGTTGTTCTGGTTCTTTATCTTAAGGATTTTTCTGTTGATTCAAGTCAGTATGTCACCTTAGTAGCACCCTCAAAAATGTGTTACCTTGCTTAATGACCTTTATTCTTAAGGCAGTCTCTTAAGTTATCTTGAAGCATTCTAGCAAGAATATGGCAATTATATATAATACAATTGGATTACAAACATATTTCAACTCCTTTCTTTGTTTTGTTTGATTTTGAACTGTCTTCTTCTGGTGATTCTGATATTTATTTCTATTTGTGAAATAAAATTTAATACTACAAAACCACTGTGGGTATCAAATAACAATAGAAATTAGAAGCTAATTAAACATGTTGTGTATGAAGATTCACATAGTCCATGTGTTTTGAAGTTTTCTTACATACCTGGAAATAGTCAGTGTGGTACAATGGAAAAATGAATTACATTAGGATTCTGTAAGTTTGGACAGAATTTCCAAAGTTACAGTCAATCTACTAAGTTATGTGATGAGGGTCACTTTACATTTCTGTGTCAGCTTCCCCTCCAATTCTTCTACTGTCTCATATGCTTAGACTGTACATTGCTTGAAAGGGATATTGTCTATTACCAAGTGCATAGAAAACACCTCCTACAATGAGGTCTGATTTTGACTGTGAATTCAAGATTTTACAGTGGTAAAAAAATAGCAACAACAATACCAGAACTCCAAGTTTTTGCAAGATTTTCACTCTTTTCAAGATACTAAACAAAAATGAGTCTACACTAAGGAATTATTTGCCTGTTTTTCTAATCTGCCTTCTTCACAAACTTGAATGTATTTCTTGTGTTGTTTAGAGAGTAAGCGATATGATTGAAAAACCTTGTAGAAGTGTGTATGCAACTATATATATATGTATGTATTTATAGAAATTCACTTTAGAAATTCTCCTGCTTCGAACTCCACACTCAAACTTATATTAAACCTTTTGCAACTCTATTCCAATTTTCAGATTTTGTTGTTTTTGTGCCAAATATTCCTGGCTTTCTTTCTTTACTTGTTGAGCTAGTTTAAGAGTTTCTTCAATCCATTCAATAAAACATCCAGTGTTACCATCTCCTGGATCTTCATACTCTATTATGCCAAAATAGCAGGAGTCATTAGTCCCCTGAGTGTCCTTGTAACTTACAAATTGCAAAATGTACGTATAACTTGTCTGAGCGATACACTTGAAATGTTCTTCAATGTATAACCTAAATGTCTGAATCTGATGAAAAACTCTTTCTTTCTCTTTCTTTTCTCTAAATAAACATAACGCTCTGGATTCATAGTGTGCATCTGTCTAAAGTTTGATTTGACTTACATGAGCTTACTATTTGTTTATTTTTCTGCGGCAACAATGCCATGTCGGATGAAGAAGAGGGTGATGAAATTTCAGAGCTCTGAGCGGATATTTTGGGAAGCCCATGGAGTTCTGCTATATCCTGTAAGGCTTGGAAAAAAGCAAATAGAATGCCTAGGTTTAACGAAGGAATAAAAAAGAGCTGTAGGAATGCAGATCAATCAATCAGCTTTATTAATTTCCTAGAAAAATACTGTAAAAGGATAATCAGACAATTTGTAGGTACCTAGAAGATAACAAAATGGTGAATAACAGCCAGTGTGGACTTATCCAGTGTGATTTGTATCAAACCAATCTAGTTTCTTTTTTTTATAGTAGGGTAGCAGACTATGGGAAGAGGAGAAACGCTCATACTCCTGTTTTCATATGATCCCATTGCCATGTATCTTCACTTTTTTGAGTGGTTTTTGTTTTGTCTCTGGTAACATTCTTAGAAGTTTCTTATGGAAACCTCCTTTGCATAATATTACTATAACATAGGTACAAAGATGTTTGAATGCTGAACATAAAGAGCAGTTTTCAATAGTTCATATTCAGAATACAATGTTTTCCCAAGCTATTCCCTGCCAAGATCTGTCTTGTGTGGTACTATTCAGTATTTTTATGAATAAACATTAGAATAAAGAGTAAATGTATTAAATCTGCCAGTAACTGAGGTCAAAGGATTGTCGCTATGTTGGGATACGCAAATAAAGTTCAAAAATGATCTTAGTACAGGAGAGAGATGACTCTCAGAAAAAAATACACAACTTGGTAGGAACAAGTGCAAGATGTCATTCTCAAGTGAGAATAATATAGCATACGAATATAGGATGGGAGAGAACTGACTGAAATAACACTACAAAAATAAATTTGGGGGCTATAGTGGATCAAAACCCGAATTTTATTGAAAAAGGTATAAAGAAATCACATTTCATACTGGGGATATAAAAACATAAGTAGCATCTCCAGAACTCCTGAATAAATCTTTTCACTTTTCTCAGCAGAAGGGAGAATTCCATCAGGGCTCTCTGAGTGGTACTATGCTTCTGTGACTTTAGTTATAGAATCCCTTAAGAAGTCTTAAGAGTAATTTTTCTGGTCAAATCAGACATTTCAACTATTTTGCAGTGTTACTATAAAAACTTTCATGACGTTATTTCAGTTACCACAGTTTTTTATGTACTCCTATTTTTTGCCTTATGGCAAGGTGATTCTTTAGTAGATAGTTTTTTTGTTGCACTAATTTTGTTTGCAGTGACCTAGCACTAGTTTTAGCTACAGTTTTGCCTCAGAGTCAGTACTCAGATGAGTTTGCTTCTTAGTGTCCTGTTCTCTTTCATTCTCTCAGTGTTAATATGCATGATGGAAAATGTATGTTATCAAAAAAAGAGTTCGGAAAAGCAGAAGTTCATGCATGGATTTGTCTCAAAAAAGACTAATTAAAACTTACAAACTGCTTTAACAGTGAACTTTAAATTCATGTTGTGAGGAAAATCTGCTTGCATATCCACAAGAATATTTTCCCACGATATACAAATACCAGTGTACTGTTTTCTGGGATCTCAGGAAATCAAGCCATTTTATCATTGCCCTCAAAGTTACATAAGAAGATTTATTATATGTTCCCAGGCCATATAATGAGGCACACTCTTCTATTGCCTCTTAAGCCTTTGGATCTTCTAATGGCAGAACAGATGGAGCTGTTAACTCTCTGAGGAGCCATGTAACACTTTTAAGACTGGCTTTGAGTTTTCCCAGAGATATATATACACACACTCAACCTCTTGCTACTTGTACAATCACTTGACTCTCTCTCTTAAGAGAAACTACTATTAAATCTTTCTCTGCGTAAGATCAAATTCAAGCCCACTATTTATAATGCGTAAATAATCTTTATAACAGATTTCTTTCCTTTCTGAAATAATTGGATGGTTGATGTCAAGAAGAGATGACACATGCCGTATCATTTTACTCATTAGAGTCCCTTGAAAACTTTCAACCCAACTTCTCTAACAAGGAACTGTTCTATAATCTAGACCTAATGAGGTGAACAGTCTTTTGATAAAAAAATCATCTCCATAGATGCTGATACTTACGTGATGGTGAAAACAGTAGGAGTATAAATAGAAAATGTTATGGCTTGTGGCTATGTTTATTTTAATTACCAAACAGTGCCAGGGTTTGCTTTCTGGCCTTAAAGCCAAACGGCAAAATGGCAACACATTCATCTTAGCCTCTAAAACAGGATAGCAACACACAGAGTGTCTAATGAGAATGATTCTTGGCCCAGGCTACCTTCTCAAATACACCTGTTATTTGAAAGTGTTGGTTGGCCTGGGTTAAAATAATTTCAGTATTTATCCATTATAGATGATCGAGTTCCAGTGCAAGGACCTGTCCTCTCACACTAATTTGTTCTTCTGAGAGACTGAGATGGATAGAAATTGTTTGGTTAATAAATTCTTCTGATGTTGATTTCCTGTTTTGGAATGTGTTTATCTTGAAATGACATGTGCAGGCCAAGCTGTTTTCACACCACAGGTTTTCTTAAGATACTTTAAGATCCCTTAAATAGAACAAGATATCCCAACACTTTGTGGATGGTATGACCATATATAGATTTAAATGAATATGTAAATTGCATAGTTTGAGTTGGATTTTGAAGGACACTTTTGAACACTGGTTCCTTGTCACTTTGCCCAAGATATATCTTTATCATCTGCTGCTCATTTACTGTGCCAGGCCAAGGTCTTTGTGGATATGAAATAAGTAATAAAGTACTTCCTTTGTATTACTGTCATTCTGGATTTCTACTGTTAAGAATTCCTAAATTTTGGTAATAATCTTACTACAGTAATTAGAATTAACTAAACAGATGTAAAAGGTGCTGCCCAGCCCGAACATAATACCCTTATAAGTTGAGACATTCAACACTGCTGTGTTCTATCCTCTTTTACAAAACACATTGAATTTCCACCTGTTACCCTACTTTTTGTACTGCTATTATTTGCTGACACCGGATTGCAGACCTAGGAATATTCTGTAACATGGATTCAAAATATACCTGAGCTACTTTTAAAGTTATCTTCTTTTTCCTTCAAAAGGCCAGTTATTTTAATGACATTTTGACATAGCTAATATGTTTTAGGTAAAGGTCAAAAGACTAAGAAAATCTTTTTATTGATATTTAATTGCAACGTTCCTCCTGGCACTTTTATTGATGAAAGGCCAGCCAAGTTTTGCATTCTGTTTCTGTAGCGAATTCTACAGCTATTCAGTTAGGATTGTACTTCCGTGATCTCTAAACAGCTTTTTTTCTTCAAGCTTGAAGATATTGCTGTTCTCTCTTCTAATTCCCAGAAGATGAAAAAGCAAAGTGCTTCCTTTTTCTTTTTTTTTTTTTATAAATGGAATAATTCTCACAACAATTGAGGGGTATCTCACTTTCTGACTGCTGAAATTTATTGTGAACTTTCAGTAGGAACAAAAATAACAGATTATGCCATTGTTCTTGTTGTCCTGTCTACAGCAAACCTATTGNCCGTGTCCTTCTTATGTTGGGGACTCCAGAGGTGGACACAGCATTCCAGGTGGGGTCTCACCATAGCAGAGCAGAGGGGCAGAATACTCCCTTGACCTGCTGGCCACGCTTCTTTTGATGCAACCCAGGATGCAGTTGGTCTTCTGGGCTGCAAGTGTGCATTGCTGGCTCATGTTGAGCTTCTCATTAACCAGTATCTCCAAGTCCTTCTCCTCAGGCTGCTTTCAATGCCTTCATCACCCAGCCTGTGTTGATGGACAACCGGCTGACCATAAGCCAGCAGTGCGCCCAGGTAGCCAAGAAGGCCAATGGCATCTTGGCCTGTATCAAGAATAGTATGGCCAGCAGGAGCAGGGAAGTGATCATGCCCCTGTACTCAGCGCTGGTGAGGCCACAGCTTGAGTACTGGGTTCAGTTTTGGGCGCCACAGTCTAGGAGGGACATTGAGGTGCTGGAGCGTGTCCAGAGAAGGGCAACAAAGCTGGTGAGGGGTCTGGAGAACATGTCTTATGAGGAGCGGCTGAAAGAATTGGGATTTTTTAGTCTGGCGAAGAGAAGGTTGAGGGGAGACCTTCTTGCTCTCTACAACTACCTGAAAGGAGGTTGTAGTGAGATGGGAGCTGGTCTCTTCTCCCAAGTAACTAGCAATAGGACAAGAGGAAACGTGTTTAAGTTGCGCTAGAGGAGGTTTAGGCTGGGCATTAGGAAAAAAATTTTCACTGAAAGAGTTATCAAACATTGGAACAGGCTGCCCAGGGAGGTGGTTGAGTCACCGTCCCTAGATGTGTTTAGAAGTCGTGTAGATGTGGTGCTTAGAGACATGATTTAGTGGCAAATCTGGTAGAGTAGGGTCAATGGTTGGACTAGATGATTTTAATGGTCTCTTCCAACCGAAATGATTCTATGATTCTGTGATGGCAGGGGTTACCCTAACCCAGATGCAGGACCTTGCACTTGGCCTTATTGAATTTCATGAGGTTTGCACAGGCCCACCTCTCAAGCCTGTCCAGGTGCCTCTGAATGGCATCCCTTTCCTCCAGTGTGTCAACACACCACACAGCTTAGTGTCATCATTAGCAAACTTGCTGTAAGTGCACTTGATCCCACTGTTCATGTCACCAACAAAGATGTTAAACAGCGCTGGTCTCAATACCAACCCCTGAGGAATGCTACTTGTCACCGGTCTCCACTTGGACATTGAGCTGTTGACTGCAACTTTTTGAGTGCGACCATCCTGCCGATTACTTACCCACTGAGTGATCCGTCCACCAAATCCATGTCTCTCCAGTTTAGAGACCAGGATGTCATGTGGGACAGTGTTAAATGCTATGCACAAGTCCAGGTAGATGATGTCAGTTGTTCTTCTCTCACCCACCAATGCCATAACCCTCTTGCAGAAGGCCACCAGATTTGTCAGGCATGATTTTCCCTTAGTGAAGCCATATTTGCTGTCACTAATCACCTCCTTATTTTCCATGTGCCTTAGCAGAGATTCCAGGAGGATCTGTTCCATGATGTTGCCGGGCACAGAGGCGAGACTGATCAGCCTGTATGTCCTGGTTTGAGGTAAAACAGAACAATTTTCTGTTCAGTAATTTTACTTTGCAGCTAAGCCTCTTCTAACTAACTGAACTCTCTGAAACTCTTTGGAAGTGTCATGGTTTGGGCCAGATTGGGCCAATCCAGTGGAATGACAGATGCTCTCTCTCTCTTGCTCTGCTCCCAAAGGCAGGCAAGAGAGAGAGAGCAAAAGAGAGACTTAAGAGTTTAGAAGGAGCTAAACTACTTTAACAAAATATTAATAATAAAATAATAAAAAGAAAATAATTAAATATATACAAAAATGTATCAAGCTCCCAGGATGACAATCACGTCACCAGCAGGCACTGGGGAAGTCCCAGACTGGACTTAGTGACGGACGGGAACTGGATTCTTGTTCTGGATTCAGGATCGGGATCAAAGGCAGACGAACAGACAGAGTACTCCTCGGACTCCGGCCATTGAAGAAAGAGGGCTGACCCTTTGATCCCTCAGCTTTTATACTGAGCATGAGGCAGATGGGATGGAATACCCTGTTGGTCAGTTTTGGGTCACCTGTCATGACCTCAGATATGATGGATAGTGGCTTAGCCACTTCAGTTGCCAGTTCCGTCAGGACCGACAGATTCATCTCATCAGGTCCCATGAATTTGTGCAACTTCAGGTTCCTCAGATGGTCTCAAACTTGGTCTTTTCATACAGTGGACAGTTTTTTCTCTCAGACCCTGCCTTTACCAAATGAAAATCCAGAGTTACAGGTGGCTGCAACCTATGACTAAAGCTTTATAAGAATTGAGGAGCCACAAATGAATGCTGAACATGGTTTAAATAGTCTGTATTAGTTGAGTACAGATCAGTGGAACTGACACTGTCCTCTGCCACCAAAACAGCTAGCATTGGACTCCCTGGGATTTCTTTTGTCAAAGAAATCCTTTCTGTCCTTCAAAAATGCAGTTCAAATTGGTACATTTCTCTTGATCCATGCAGTATTTTCCGAGTAAGTGTATAAGTCTGAATGATTTCCGGTTTTTGGTGTTTTTTTTATGTTTGTTTGGTTGGTTTTTGTTTGTTTTGGTTTGGTTTTTTGTCCTGGTAAAAGTTACCTGAAGATTTTTAATTTAGGTGAAGCCAACCATAGCCAAATAGTTTGAATTTTGCTGATGTACTTCACATATGTGAAATAAAGCTGAGTGTGTTGAAGTGATATGTTTCTTCTGTTCCTTTGTGCAGTATGCTCATATTGCTATTCAGCTCATTTCACACCTTCAGAGTGGAGAAATCTCATTACTTTTCTCTTCGTTATTAGTGTATAAACATTCCATCAAACAGAGAGCTTCTCAACAACCCAGTGCAGCTCCTTTGCACTCTACCTGCCTGAACAGAGATTTGCCACTTGAAGAAGCTGTTTATTATTGTCACAGACGTATGCACATTCCCTGAGATATTAGCATTGCTCATCTAAATATTATATTGGAGTTTCTAGAGACCTCTTTAAAATAGTTTCTTTTTAAAAGGAGAACACGAATGCAAAATTCTAATATTTGTGACCCATCAACTAGTGAAATCAAGTGGAGACGAAGACAGGCTTCTGGTCCCCACCTCCAACCCTATGTTATACATTTTTACTTTAGAAAACCTTTTCAATAAAAAAATGAGAAATTGCTTGTTCTTCTAGGCCAATGAATTCTGTAGATTTGGACTATGTTTAACATCTCAGGGGAAAGGTTCAATCATCCAGAAGAAGTGTTGGTTTTGACACTATACTGAGAACTAAGGCTAAGCTCAGTTTTCCAGTTCCAGCCATCCTCCTAATGATTGGGGAGCATATGGCAGCACCAACAAGAGCAGCAGATTTCAAGAAAACAGTACCCTTGCTCTTTCTGCAAAATAAAGACAAATAAATGCATTATATAGTATCAGGTTTTGAATCTTCTTTTACAAATGTATCTGGGGATGAAATTCCACTTCTGGTCACCTATAAATTAGGCATCTAGTCTAAGGAGATCATCAGACTTCTCTTCATAGTGAACAATGAGTGTTAAATGCCATCAGAACTCAGTCCATCCCATCTTAAAATAGGAGGTTAAAATAGATAGAATGAATGATCGACTATAAACTTTTATCTCTCTCCAAGATATAGCCTAGACAATTAACTTTAATTTTAAAACCAGCCTTCAGACACCTCAAGTTAAGAAAGATGAGTCTAGCTTTTACAGGGATTGAATGAATAACATGAATATGTACTTTAGGGTACTATTAGGCTGGGGTGATATAAAATCAAATCTTTTTAGAGGTTTGCATAATGTATAAGATTTCTTTCCCTAAATTTCCCTCTTCCTTATGATTTCAAGGTATGGTAAATGTGCAGTCTAGAGCTGCTGAAGTGTGTGGTCAGTTGGAGGTTTCTGCAGACTGCATGAGACTACTATCATGTACTCAATATTTTTCATCTTAATTGATGATCAAGGAAAACTGGATTTCCTGAATAAGAATGATTTGTTGTCTTCATTGTGGCTGACTGCATAGGTATATAATTGTCAGGAGTAGGTTTGTGTTCTACCTCTAGAACAAATGAGTCTGCCAGGGTCTCAATTCTCTCTGTTAAGTTTGTGGTTTTTATCATATACTAGTCCTACGATATGTTTTAATTGTAGTCTGGCACTGAATTCACTGCATTGACTAAAGAGTCCAGATGTTTCAGAATCACAGAACCTGTGATTTTAATCTGTAATGTTGCATCATCAGCATTTCTAACAGTTACATGCTAGCTAATAAGGAATCATCTACAAGAACTCTTTGTCTTCTGTATCGTCAGACCGTTTTATAGGCTCCACGTCACAAAGCAATGCTGTGTGCTTCTCACACTGGCAGTATTTGTTATGACTGGGAAGTGGGTTTTGCTGTAATCTCTCTCAGAGTCAACGGGCAGCTGAAGTTGTTCTTTGAACTCCTAATATTCCTTAGATGTTAATTGCTCAAGTGAAAACTTAGAAAAGGCAATTGCTACTGTAAGCATCTTTTCCACTCATGTAATGTTTTTATTAGTATATCTGAGCTGAAATTTTTGTACTCTGGATTTAAGTGCAATCAGTTCTTCCTTCAAGTGTCTGATTTTTGTTTGCGTATTGAACTCACTGCTCAACAAAGAACAGTATTAACATGTCCACATTACTGTGAAAGCTTTCTTTCCCGTTATACTCAAGCGTCAGCTCCACTTCTTCTAGGATTTCACATGTAAGGGCAACTGATTGACTTTCCTTTTCTGACAGAAGATATACCAAGGGATGAGAGGCACCCAAAGCCACATACTCTGGCAGATTCTATCTGATAATAATTGTTAATAATTTTGTACTTTTTTTTTTCCTACAAACTTTTCATTTCTTTGTTTGTTCAGAAGCATTTTTGCATGGTGAAGACACTCAATCATGACCATCAATGTTCCATTTACTTATCAAAGTTGAGGAAATGTATTATGCATTCTTTTTACCATTTTTTTCTCTCTTTTTTAACAAATCATCTAGAAACTGTGGTAGGAGGAGCTAACATGATTTATACAGTGAAATTCAGCTTTAGATTAAGATACTTAAACCTATTTGTACAAGGTATATACATGTCTATTTTCATAAGAACTAACATTTAAGTTCCTGTTACGGTTATCAGAGAAATAGTTGATGTAGTCCTTGAAGTCTAGAAAGCTGATTGCCACTAGCTACATCTATACAAGCAAATTAAAGAGAGAGAAGGCATGGGCTCAGGTATTAGAGGTTAGTCTTCCACACTGTTAAATTGTCCTCGGTCTAGCTTTAGCTTATTCCAGACAGTGCTCACCTGAATAATTCCCAGGCGTGTTTTGAAACATAGCATAGATCAGAGACTATGTACAACAGGTAACTTGGATTGTGCCAACCTGTTTTGGACACAGAGAGTAATAATAATGACATAATTATACTGTATTAGTTGACCTCCAGGGCTGAACAGTTCAAGTTTGCTTAAGGGTTTGCTTTGGTTACCCACAGGTAGATGTTTACTGCCATCTGAGATGATGTAGCAAGCCTTGTCCAGCCCCCAGTGCTCCGGCTAAAAGGATATAGGACTCCCCTAGGTTCTACGCTGTATCTGTGAGCAGTCTGTAGATGTTTCATATAACTTACTGTACCTCAAATGATACTAGATATTTATGTGAGGCCGAGTGAATCAAGACTTAAATGTCTTCTTTAGGGTGAGCTGAAAAGCTGTCCAGGTTCTGTTAACTGTATTGTCGGAAGAGTCTCATATGGCATCAGACTACTGAATATGTTCTAGGAATCTTAAATAATTTTAGCTCAGGATTTGATACCATTTAGGTCAGTTTACAAAGGTCTATATTTAAAGCCTCCTTTTCAGGCAAGGAATATAAATTTTTAGGGTACTATGAAGGCCATTTTGAATTGTTTGTTTTGGGATGAGATGACTTGCCTTCTATAAGTACTCTTCCTGTCCAGTCAATATAAAGAACTTTATCTAACTAATGCAGAGATAGATGCCCATACTGTAGATATGCAAAGTTATCAATCCCTGCTAACGTATTGCATTATAATGACTTCTCTTTCCAGGAGTATAAACAGCATTACTAAGCTGTTTGTTTTGCCAGTGTACCATATCACCTTCAATTATATTTATGTAGCCAGATATTGTTTATATATATGTAGATCTCTCACTTGTTTTGAGAATTCAGCTGACCTACCGCAGGTACTCATGACTACCTCTGATGACAAGGTCAATCTTTGTTTGCAAGCCTTGCCGTTTCCTTGCAGCTTCTTCTTTATATTTACCCACAGTTTTCCACTTGTGTGACAGCATGTGAGTATTGTGTTTGTGCCTCTTTCAATCCTTGGACATTTTCCAGCTTCTCTACTAACTGCAGTGGCTATGTTGCCAGCTGCTCTAACAGAGGTGTAATCATAAACTCGTTGTTATACTGTCTACTTGGGTTTGTCGTTTTTTGCTAATGTCAGCGTGGGATTGAATTGGAAGTTTTCTGGCAGTTTCTGGTCCTTTATAGACACAATGTTCCTGTCTCTTCTCATTTCTTCATGTGACTGAGGAAATGTGTTTGGTTGCACTAGGCTCTCTACAGCTGTTTGCAAGACCTATTTAATTTAAATTAAGCCTGGGTTCTTCTGCTATCTTATGGAGAAGTGAATCTCAAACATATGGTGCTTTGACTTCTTCTTATCTTTTCTGTCTACAGTTAACAATTCCAAGAATTTATTGTCCACCCTTTCTATTGTGTAAACCTTACTTGTAGCTTCCAGGATTCCTGCTCAACCCATACGAAGCTCAAGTCTGATGAAGCCAAGAGCTGAATGAAGAGAGGAGAATATAATTTTTAAAGATATCTTCCTTAAATTTCGGAAGTTTGATGATGTCCCATAAAGACCTTTCTGTCCATGCTTTGGTCAGCCTCTCATAGATCTCTAGCCTGTGTTTGAATGTCCCATGGAAACTGGTATCAGTGACATCCCTTTCTTCTCTTTCTGTCTTTGCCTTTTTCCCCCATTTGACTTCCTCTCAAATGGAGAAAAGCAGGAACCGCCATCCTCCTATTCCATCATCTCAGCCTTGAGGAGTCAATTAAAATCCTGTGCTCCTTGTACTCCCTTTGCATCTTTGCTTTAAAAAGAATATCAGTCCTTCCTTCTGCTGTGTTCCTCTCCCCACCTACCCATTTTGTAGTGATTAAAAATAGGCTTCCTTGAATCTCCTATGCCATCTCATGTGTATTGAAACTGCCATCTCATATGTATTGAAATAATTCCCAATGTTTGGAATATTTTATTTCATTCCTCACTCCCTAATATTTTCAAGTTTCGATGACTTGCTCTATTATTCTCTGGAATGTATTATGCATACACATATGTATAGATATATAGGTAGATACAGTGTAAATTCAAACTGATTTGTGACTGGAAACAGGTTTGGATTTGCTAAGGTAGATAGTGTAAGTATAAGCATAAGTGTAACTGTAGCCCAGATTAATAACCTTGAAGACAGCATGCACTTTCCCAGTCCCACTGTGTAACGTCCATTTTCACGTAAACCACTCCAAATTTCCTTCTTTTTTTTTTTTTTTTTTTTTTTTTTTTTTGCCAGTGAGAAAATTTGAGTTTGTATTCTTAGCTTGATTTGACAGCAACTAGAGCTATCACAAAATCATAGAGCTTGGGAAAGGGCCTTGGAGGCAGTGGTTGTCAATGGTTTTGTGCTAAGTATGTATCCCCAACATGGAAAACAGCACTCCTGGAGAGCTATATGATAGGCTGGGCAAGGGAGAGAGATCCTGTCATGTCTCATATCTGGTTCTCCACATACCATTTTACATGTGAGAAACTATAGGCTGTGAATGCCCATTGCATTCCTGTTTCCTGGTATTTCAAAAGTATGTTTTTGTTGTTAAGATTCTACCCTGTAAGTCTTTACTTTTAGTTTGACCTTTTTCAGAGCCAAGACCATGCCATCTTCCACCTAATTAGCTATTTCTTCGGAGATATTTTGTGAACATGTCTCATTTCTCAGTTTTAGATTCTGAGCCTGATTTGATGAACTAATGATCCTATTAGTAGACTCAGCATGGTAGTGACATTTTCAGAAATAGAATATAGGAAAAGATTGGGAAATAAGGTTGTGTTTTTTATACATTACTCATATTCTTCCTGCTCCATCCTTCCAAAGAATCTGCATGGTGACATTTTGAGGATAAATAGAATAAAAATATTTTATAACTGGGTGGCAACATTCTGCTGATTCTGAGTTTGCGTGGGTAAACTGCTCTTGGGGTCAGAATATCTTGCTTCATTCCTAATTACCTAAGGGGTTTATTTTTTTTACTGTCTGCAACATTTTGCTGTATTTGTTTTCATTTGAACTAAATTGTGGCTGGAAATATCCTTTCTATTTCTTACTATGCCAATTTTCTATTCCATTTTTTATGGAAAAGTCAGACTCTGACTTTAGCAGCTAAACTGTGGCTTGAGCAGCTAAGGACTCAATTGGTATTCAGGGGTATGTTTCCAAATTTTGACTATTAGCTCTGCAATTAGACAGAGACAGTTTCCCTGCAGAAGACAGGAGTGGGAGGCAGCAGCCCCAGGGAATGGAAAGATCTGGAGATGTGTTTTACTGCTTTGATAAGGGCTGTGATTTTAATCAGTCTTCTACCAAACTGGACAAAATCATTCCACTTCTGAGTAGCCTTGGGTATACAGCATGGATGCCATTCGCAGTGGGGTAGTGCATGTGAGCAGAGCTGGCAGAGAAAGCATGATGTGATGTTCTTATGGTTAGCAAAGTTGCCACCTGGATATTTCCTGTTTAAAAATAGTCATGTACTATTTACTGCTCTGATCAGTGCTATCAGAAAACCTAGTAAGTAACAAATATTGTATTAAGTCCTTACGTTTCACTGTTTCATCTGGGAATGATTTTTCTTAATTACCGCTGTGATTAGAAGCAGTAGGAGGAGTCCTGTTAAAGATATAATCCTCACCACACGGGTATTCACAAGAAAAAGAATCTTAATGTGAATCTAACTTAGACCAAAGCATTGGTGAATTTGGAAAACTTATTAACTCTCCAGTATTTTCAAGTTCTCAGCAATGCTGATTGACGAAAAAACACATGGCTTATGACAGAGCTAGCTGTCCAGGTACTTAATGCGACTGTGATTTGTGCATAGTGCCAAAGCATCACAAAGAATTGGTATTATGATTACACACTTCCAAATCCAAAGGATTTTTTAAGTTCCTGGCGTAACTAACTATATTTATTAGTCTTATATTTTAAATTCAATATTCTCATCAAACAAAAAAATCAAATTTAAGACAAAGCACTTTTGCTCTTTTTTATAATGACGCTACTTAGAGATTTTGAAGTAATATCTGAAAAATACCATAATCTTTTAATGGTCTTGCTCTCTTAGAAGACCTCATCTGGTCTAAAATTATATTTTTGTCCTTTCTGTAGTCTTTATATCTTACACAACACTGCTAAATTTGTAAAGGTGTATCCAGGTTTTTCTCCAGACAGCTTGCTACATCCACTTTAATATGACTGGCTATATACCCTATCTTTTTGGACTTGCACCTTGCCTGTTTTCTGTGCTGCTTTAACGTCTCATAAGCAAATAGGTGTCCACTTGAAAACAAGACAAAACAAAACAAAAAACCCCAAACAGCCCACACCTGTCTAAGTTATAATTGGTCTTTTTTTTTTTTTTTTTTTAAAATCTCCATGAAATACATTTGCTACACCTTTCTTCCTTGAATTTGCTTTTGCTGTCAGTCTAGTGACTTACACTTACCAGGATTTACTCTTTGGAATAGTACTTAGGGTCCTGTCAGTTCATCTTCTATTCCCATATAATTTACTTCCATTATATGGTTCTCTTCCAGAACATCTAGAGTGCTCTTAGACCTTTCACTCTTTTTTTTCAATCTGAAGCCTTTCACATATGAACTTGTTATTACCTAGCACAATGCTAACATCCTCTTGCTCCTCCAATTTTTAGATGTCTCTTTGAACATTTTGCTGCAGAAGAATTTCGTATAGCACAATATTTTTTATTTTTGTCTTTTTTCTACAGAGCTGTGTCTTCAGTACCCCCAAATACTTAAGAGCCATGGAGTCATTCAGATTGGAAGGGACTTTCAGAGGTCTCTAGTCCAAACTCTGGCTCAACCAGGGTCTATGCTGAGTTCAGACTGGGTTTCTTAGGACATGGTCCTGTCATGTTTTGAAAACCTCCAAGAACTGAAAATGAACAGCCTTTCTGTGTGACCTGTACCAATGCTTAATTATTCTCATAGTGAAAATTCACTTCTTTATATTCAGTCAGAACTTCCCTATTTCAGTTCATGACCACTGTCTCTCCTGGACTCACTGTGTACCAAAGTAAAGAGCCTGGTTTCATCTTCTTGATAAGCTACCCATAGGGAGTGGAAGACTGCAGTTAGATGCCACCAAAACCACCTCTTCTTCATGCTGAAAAAGCCTGAATCCTCCAGCCTCTCCTCACAGGGTAAATGTTCAAGCCCTGACCACTTTGGGGCCACCTGATGAATTTCCTTCTGTTTATCAGCATCCTTCTTATACTGTGAAGTCCAAGATGGGTAGTGATGTTCCAAGTGTGGTTGAATAAGTGCAAAAAAAACCCATGAGTCATCACTTCCTTGATTGGGTATGATTTTCTTGATACAGCCCAGTAACTTGTTAGCCTTCATTACTGCTACAGTGGACAGTTGACTCATGTGTCATTGAGCCAACAATGTCTGCTTGCAGCCCAGAAGACCAATCGCATCCTGGGCTGCATCAAAAGAACCGTGGCCAGCAGATCCAGACAGGTGATTCTCCCCTTATACTCTGCTCTCATGAGATCCCACCTGGACTCCTGTGTCCAGCTCTGGAGCCCTCAGCACGAGAAGGACATGGACCTGTTGGAGCAGGTCCAGAGGAAGGCCACAAAGATGACCAGAGGGCTGGAGCACCTCTCCTATGAAGACAGGCTGAGAGAGCTGGGGTTGTTCAGCCTGGAGAAGAGAAGGCTCCAGGGAGACCTTATAGCAGCCTTCCAGTACCTGAAGGGGGCCTACAGAAAAGCTGGTGAGGGGCTTTTTGCAAGGGCAGGTAGCGATAGGACGAGGGGCAATGGTTTTAAACTAGAGCAGGATAGGTTTAAATTAGATATTAGGATGAAGTTCTTTACAATGAGGGTGGTGAAACACTGGCACAGGCTGCCCAGAGAGGTGGTAGAGGCCCCATCCCTGGAGACATTCAAGGCCAGGCTTCATGAGGCTCTGAGGAACCTGATCTAGTTAAAGATGTGCCTGCATACTGCAGGGGGGTTGGACTAGATGACCTTTAAAGGTCCCTTCCAACCCAACACATTCTGTGATTCTGTGATTCTATGATTCTATTCTACGATTCTATGGGTAGACTACTGTCAGCTAGGACCCCCAAGTCCTCTTCTGCAGAGCTGTCCTCATTCACACATTCCCCAGCCTGAATCAACACAAGGTACTATTTCTACCCCAGTATAGGACTTTGCATTTGTCCTTGTTGAATTTCACAAAGTTATTCTTGAATCATTCTTCCAGCCTTTCTTTGTCTCTCTGAATGTCAGTCCTGTCCTTTACTGTCCACCCCAAATTAGTGTCACCTGAAAATTTGAAGAGGGTTAGTTCTGCCTCCTTCTCTAGGTCATTGATAAAGATATTAAACAGGATGAATACCCCTGAGAAACTCTACTTGTAACCACCCTCGAGGTAGAGTATGAACCATTATTTAATACCTTTTGAACCCAACTATTCAAGTGGTATTTCACTCATCCAGTAGTTCGCCTAGCATTACTTCTAGTAGTTCAGTAGAACCGAACATGCCAACTTAAAGACATGCAGGAGACCTTGTCAAAAGTCTTGCTAAAGCCAAGATACAAAGCAGTTACTGCTTTCCTCTCATCCACAGGGCTAATCATTTTATCACAGGAGGTAATCAGGTAGGTCAAACATATTTTGTCCTTGATGAATCTATGCTGGCTCTTCCTGGTCACCTTCTGCTTCACATGTCTAAGAGGACACGTTCCATGATTTTCGTCAGCAATTAAGTGATGTTGACTGCTTTGTAGTTTTCTGGGCTGTTTTTCCTGACCTTTTTGAAAATCTGTGCAACATTTTTCTTTCTCTATTTGAGGACCTTTCAAAATTGAGAAACAGTAGCCTTGCAATGACACCAGCCAGCTCTCTCTGCAACCTTGGATGCATCCTTGTGATTTCCATAGACTTGAGAGGGGTTTGATTTCTCAAGAGCGCCCTGGCTTGGTCTTCTTGCAGCACTGATAGTTCCCCTCTTCCTCGAACCTTTTTTCTAGGCACAGAAGCCTGAGAGATTATGTTTGTGAAGACAAAAGAAAAGAAGGTGTCAACTACTCAGCCTTTGCTGCATCCGCTGTCACTGAATCACCTGCCCTTCATTTTGCATGTTTCTTTTACTATTAATATAGCAGTAGAAGCTTTCCTGCTTGCTCTTGATATCCCTTGTCAGATTCAACATGAGTTTGGCTTTGGCTTTCCTAACACCATACCTCACACTCTGGCAACATTTCCGTACTCCTCCTCTGCAACCTAACCTCACTTCCACCTCCTGATACATCATTTTTTGAAGTGAGACTTAGTCATGAATTCCGTGTTTAGTCAAAACTGTCTCCTGATATATCTGCTTGTACTTCAAGTACTTTTCTTAGTTTATTTATTAAAATTACATTTTTGCAAGGAATTCCAAAAGCTTATAATCCTTTCAGGTAGTTGTAGAGAGCAATAAGGTCTCCCCTCAGCCTCCTTTTCTCCAGACTAAACAACCCCAGTTCCCTCAGCCGCTCCTCATAAGACTTGTGCTCTAGACCCCTCACCAGCTTCATTGCCCTTCTCTGGACACACTCCAGAACCTCAATGTCTTTCTTGTTAGCAAGGGACCCAAAACTGAACACAGTATTCAAGGTGGGGCCTCACCAGTGCCCAGTACACTGGGATGATCACTTCCCTAGTCCTGCTCACATTATTTCTGATACAAACCAGGATGTTGTTGGCCTTCTTGGCCACCTGGGCACACTGCTGGCTCATATTCAGCCGGCTGTCAATATCAGCACCCTCCGAACTTTTTCTGCTTGGCAGCTTTCCAGTCACTCTTCCCCAAGCCTGTAGCACTGCATGGGGTTGCTGTGGCCCAAGCGCAGGACTCAGTTATCTATCATCTTATCCATTTACAACTTCTGCAATACTTGTACAATTCTTTTTAATACCTTATGAAAATAAACACAGATTAAATAATTTTTAACAAATTTATAAAAGTGTTTTAAAAAAAAGTGAAGCAAGTTTCCTTTCTTTAGTTATTAAATAGCTTTTTTTCTGTATCTGTGTTTTACAGTCAATGGAAGTGGACATTTAAGAGGAAGGATGACAAAGAGTGATTGAAGAGTTACTAGTTACTATTGATAAGCTTTATATCTACCTTGTCCAGAATTTTAATTCATATTTCAAATACAGTAGATATTTCTCCACTCAAGTTTGCATCAATTTTGCCAAGATATCAGTCCAAATAAACTTATAATTTACTTGGATGGTGCATTATGCAATAGTCTTTGCACAGCCTACTGAAAATATGCACTGCCGGATGTTCATTTTTACTCCCATCTTTTTTGTTCTTGAAGGATTCCAATTATTTTCAACATACTTAAGATATAAAGGTAAGCAGCTTAATTCTTTAAATGTCTATTTCTTTTCTTCTTAGTTCTGCCACCCCTAACCACATTTATCAATTTTTTCTTACAGTGTAAATGAAAAAAGTTAGAGATCGTGGTCCTTACTTCTACCATTCTTCTATCTCTACCTTTACTTAGCATGTCATGTGGATGGATGAGCAAATCTGTTAAGCTCATTAACCAATAGTTGTAAAATCCATCCTTCCCTGGTGCTTTTCAATTATGTAATCTTCTTTTGCATTCTCTGTTCACTACATTTTCATAAATGATACCTCTTCATGTATTATTACAGATGTCTTTGTCTAACCACAGTGCTTCAAAGTTTTGATTGTTGACCGGAACCCCATTGTGCTCGGTGTTAGATACATATGGATCGATAACGAAGCAAACCTGTCTCTACTATGAAAAGTATAAGAATAAGATGAGAACTCATATGGACACAGACAGATGGGACAAAAACCATACAAGAAGACTTATTTTCCCTGTTTTATGAATATGTTCTGACTCCAGCATTATTTTTTTGGAATGTGGATTTTCATTTGAACTGACTCCTGTCTGAGAAATATGTGAAACCAACATGGCTTCACTAAGGGCCAATTGTGCCTGACAAACTTGGTGGCCTTCTACGACGAGCTTACAGCCTTGGTGGATAAGGGAAGAGCAACAGATGTCATCCACCTGGATTTGTGCAAGGCATTTGACACTGTCCCACATGATATCCCGGTCTCTAAATCAGAGAGACGTAGATTTGGTAGATGGACCACTCGGTAGATAAGGAATTGGCTGGATGGCCGCACTGAAAGAGTTGCAGTCAACGGGTTGATGTCCACATGGTATGCCATGATAAGTGGTGTTCCTCTGGGGTCGGTACTGGGACCGGTGTTATTTGNAGATGATCAGAGGATTAGAGCACCTCTGCTGTGAAGACAGGCTGAGGGAGTTGGGGTTGTTCAGCCTGGAGAAGGAAAGACTCTGGGGAGATCTTATAGCAGCCTTCCAGTATCTGAAAGGGGCCTTCAAGAAATCTAGAGAGGGACATTTTACAAGGGCATGTAGTGATAGGATGAAGCGTAATGGCTTCAAACTGGAAGAGGGGAGATTTAGAATAGATGTCAGGAAGATATTCTTTACTGTGAGGGTGGTGGGGCACTGGAACAGGTTGCCCAGGGAAGCTGTGGATGCCCCATCCCTGGAAGTGTTCAAGGCCAGGTTGGATGGGGCTTTGAGCAATCTGGTCTAGTAGGAGGTGTCCTTGCCCATGACAGGGGAGTTGGAACTGGATGATCTTTAAGGTCCCTTCCAACCTAAACCATTCTGTGATTCTATGAAATAAACATTTTTTAAAAGGAACATTGTTTTTACATTAAGAAAAAATCTACATGGTTGTTGCTTGTATTTTTAAATCTACAGGTATGAACCCTGAGGACCATAAGAATAACTTTAGCATTAAGAGGACATTGTCATTGTTAGAACTTTTTTGGAGAGGCTGGACAACAATGGTGTTGGCTGTATTTTATTGATATGTCTCCAACTAATGACTTTCTGATCTATACCATTCTATTGAAGGGACAGGAATAAGCCAAATTTTGGTCTAGAATTGGGTTACTTTGAGATAACTGACATATTTGCACTGTTATGATCTTTTAAATCTTACTGTATTTCACAGTATTATTTTAGTTGGAGATCCCTTGAACTTGTTTTATCTTAGTATTATCTGAATTTGAAAGCATATTATATTTTTTACTTCTAGAACACTACTTCCAGTTCTGCATATGCTCTCTAGACTTGTACTCTAGGACCCAATATAGTTAGAGGCTGGGTTTTCCCACTGCACTTTGAGAACAGATAGTTCTGACAGCTGATGAATTTTGAGTTTGTGTTCATACTTCTTTAGATCATACAGCTGAGCTATCAGCAACAGTACTGCAGTTCAATACTTGTACAAGCCAGCCCAGCAGCCACTATTTTAGAGAGGGAGGATAAGCAGGTAAGCAACAATGATTCTGGGACTCTTCCCGTGGTTGTAAAACTTAGGCATAATGGTTTGCTCAGATCTATGATAGAATCCACAAATGACATTCTTCTGAATGCTGTACAGAGCACACTTTGTAAACCGTCATTAGGATGGACTGTGTGATCCTCAGCATGCTCCTGCTGAAAGTGAGGAAGGATAAGGAAGTCGTGACTGTAGCTCTATGGGAGTATAATCTATTTTAAAGCACTGATTATTATAGAAGGCAGCTTAGATAACTTTGGCTCAGCTGGACATCCCAGCATGAATACTCTGCGTAGATGGCTCCTCTCAGGCATAGTTTATGTTAGGGAGCGCTGGGAACGGTACCAGTTCAAGTCTAAGTGTAGAACTTGCTAAAAAGTAGGGCTTTTAATTTACAGGAAATTTCAAGGAAATGTTAAAGTTCATTACCTGTCTGCATTGAATCAAAAGCATTTGCCCTCCCTATGTGTCTAGTGGTAGCTCTTGGACACCATAGCTGTTTAGGGCAGTCGGTGTTCCTATCACTTTCCCAAGTAATCTCTGCCATTAAACTGATGATACTGTCTTCTCCACTGGGCAGTTGCAGAGGACTCGGCTCTTGAGCAGCTGTATGAATCTGATTTGAGTATTTAATAGTTTGTGAGATCCCTGTCCCTATGGCAGACCTACCTGGAATTAAAAGAGTTCCCTGCAAACCCAGCCCTGCAGTCAGCAAAAGCTTGTTAAACCCAAGACGTTTGAAATGAGACAGTTGAGCTCAATGAACTATGTGTTTCTATGTAACTTTATTTTGTCAGGGCTTATTTGACTAGCTGTACACGTTGACAGCTGCCGACAGACAAATACCTTATCAGTGGTCTAAACAGTGTGATTGTTCTAAGAGAGAAAAATGGATTGTACTTGATGCGTTTATCAAGTGTTTCAAAGTAAACTCTCAACACTACAGAAACGCATCTACTCTTTCACAAAATTTATGTGCAGTGATTGGAGATATTCATCATCATTCTCCATTTCCTTCCTCATTTCAGTTCTGGTTTGGCCTGTGAAGCTTTTGAGATCAGAGATAAAGATAAACTATAATGTGGTGGTTTAGATACTGCTAATGAAAGAAAGAATCACACGAAAAACTGTTTTCAATTTCACAAAGCCAGGAACACTTCATTATCATGGGAAACATAAATTTCAGCCTGGGTCTGCTACAACCCAAACAAAGTTAAACAGGTTCAAACGCAGATTATGGAGCAAGTCCACAAGCATTCCTGTAAAATTCTGTTTTCAGACAGGTGTTTTAATGATTCAGATTTTCTTCCAATGAGGAATTATAAAAGATATAGAATAATTAAAATTACTGGGGCATAGAGATGTCCTCTAGTTTGCTCTGCTTCATCTAGAATCTGTTGGTCTTGTGTCACAATCAGTGAGTAGCAGTGTTATGAGTATGTCAAAGCCCCCCCAAAACCGAATATATCACCATCTACAAGTGCTTTAATGCCCATGTCAGAACTGCTGCCTCCTCACCGACACCAGCAGTTTACTAGGAAAGTTGTCATATACCAGGTCAAGTTACGAACAGGAGATCCCTTTCACTACAACTTCTCACTCACACCAGAGTCACCAGGATAGACAGATGAACAAGTATCTGAAAGAGTGTCAGAAAACAGACTTAAAACAGAATTCTATCAACCCAGGAAAACTTACTGTCTCATCCCTTCAAACCAAACTCTCAGTGATAGTAGGTGTTCCCAAGCTGCAGTCCTGACATCTGTGCTATGAAGTCATCAGATGTGGTATGTTACTGTAACAGCCCGCTGCTTTCTGTTACGAAAACAAATGAGCTTGAACTTATGCCATTTGCTTAAAATTAACCTCAAAGTGTTAATCTTGTGATATACTTTTGTTTGGAAATGTTCTCGCTTTTTCTCAGACGTCTCCAGCAAGCTATTGGTTTTCTGTTTGTTTGCTTTGTTTTGTTTTTCCCAGTGAGGTTTCTCAGAGGAATAAAATTTAAGTGATTATGTTGTATGTCTGTCTATCCCCTCCCTTTGCTTGTCCATAATTTTTTAACTTGTCCACCAAGTTCAACGAACTTTGACTTAGACACAGTCATTTCAAAGATACTCTGTTCCTAGACATATTGTGCAAACAGACAGCTAAGTACTGGAGAGAGAACATACAGCTGTCTGCAGTATGACCTCAGCCCTTATTAAACAGCAGGGAATACACATGGAAGAACTGCATTACGAAAACTTCAACCACCAGATAAATTTTATGGGGAAGTCATATCTTCCTAGATAACACCAGAGACAACTCCACAGGAAATAAAAAATTATGATTTTTCTCTGTTCATGGAGCTATTCTTTTTAGTTTTTAAAAAGTTTCTGTCTCTGTTTAAAACACATTTCAGATGTTCATTTCACCATTAGTAATATTTTTTAAAAATATCTAACTCTATTTTTCTCCTTTTACATTCTCACTCTGTTTTCTTTTTCCTCTCCCCAAGAAACTTAGAAATACTCAGTTCACACTCAACACCTGGATAGGGAGCTGTATGAACCAGAAAGAAGTTTCCTTTACAGTTTCTGGCTTCTACAGTATCTGGACTCTTACACTCACAAGCTTTTCCCACATTAGCATTAAGGGAGCTGTTTTGGAGATTAACTTTACCATCTGATGTCTTGCTTTCTGCAAACTACTCTGAATCACCTTTACGAGAGCTGTGCCGTGCTGTGAACTTAAGTGTTGCAATCTGGACAGATATTTGCCTTCCAGGTCACAACCAAAGTTGTCAAGTTAATAGCATGCAAATAATGAACAGGAAATCCTTTTGTCTTGTACTGAGTTTACTTTTTCTAGAACATGAATTCATAATGGAGAGCCAGCAAAACTCAGGAAAAAATGAAAGGAAACAAAGAAAGGTAAGGTCAGGCACCTTGCTTAGTGCAAGTGCTAAACTCCAAGCAGATGGAGTACATCTTCATACACAACATCCTGAGACACTCTACTCAATAGGCCAGCCCATTTGATGAAGTACATTATTGTCCTGAATTTTAATATGACAGGTGTACTTTTAAGTCTCTTGTTTATGCTTCAGTACTTGAGGACTATGGAAGGATCACAGTGGACTCCTTCATCTACTTTTATCTGTTGATCATGTGTAGGAAGAAGAGAACATAATGAGGTCCTCACCCATACATCTGACGTGTCACTGTATGCAGTCACAACGTTGAGTGAAGTCCCAAGCTCAATGCATGTGAAAGCATTTTACACAAACTGCAGAAGAATAAGAATGAAATATCCAAAATGAAAATATTTTTACCTTAGCCATGCATCAAAACACCTTGGGGGGGGGGGACAGGACTTTCCATAGGTACCTAAAGTTGGGATCCACAAACCCTCACATGTTTCATTGCAGCCAACACATCTCTGTCCCTCCTAACCAAACTTGCACGGAAACAGCTGTTCCCAAACCACCATTGTGGTATAATTCAATTCCATTTCTGAAGTCATTATGGTAAGCCCGTTGCTAAGACAACATAACACTCTCCGTTGCTAATGCGTATGTCTCAAAAACAATTAGAGAAGTACCACTATCCCAAAATTGACTTTAATTAGATTAGTTCAAAAATTAGTCTCTAATACCATACATCGGGGGGAAGTGTGTGATAAATCTTTTCTTTAATAAATGATTCCAGGCAAAAGTATTTTGGTTCTGCTATATTCCCCTTACTTTGATAGCTGTCAACCTTTTAGTTGCACATAAGAAAAAAAGAAGATGAAATCAACAATTCTATTCCTCCTACTTGGGAATATGAAATAATCACGTTTAACTAGGAATTCTTAAAAGGGAAGTGCATATTTGCTTGTTAAACACCTTGCTTCTCCTGAATATTTTTAAATGTTCAGATAGATCTACAGGTTTTTAGGTTCTTACTGCAAGTTTGTGTTTTTGGTTTTTTTTCTCCTTGTATTACGGTGCTTACTAACATGGGAATTCACCACAGGATGCATCTGATTATAGAAACTTGTCCCTCCACAAAAATATGCATCATTTGCCACCAAGATACGTTTTCAAGTCTCATTCCACATGATATTTATCCCACCTAAATTTTAATTATATGTTTTTCAGATTTTTCTCTCTTCTTTCCTGCTAGTCCTTTATCCAAATTTACTGTTTGACAGTGACGATAGAGACAATACAATAAAATACTCTTAAGACTGGTGGGACTGCTCTCCCTGACAATCACCCTTCCAGTGGGGCTCTGCTAAGCCAATGGGTCCTTTCCAGTCTGAACTTGTGTACAATGGCCATGTTTCTACCTAGCATGGTGTGGAAGCAGAGAAGGTTTGGGATTTTCAACTTTATATATGCAACCAGACATTACATATTCACCAAATAAAAAAATTATTCTTCAAACTGAATTTGTTGTAAGATCAGCTCTCCTGAAGCTGCCTGCAGGTTCCATGTTGCTCCATTACTTTTCAGAACTCTTTATTTGATGTGTGTCACCATAACAACATGCAGTTGTCATGTCACAGAGCAAGAAGTGCAACTGTCTTGAATTTGTTTCTTGTTTATTTAAAAATATGTTCCATGCTAACATTTTTTTTTCTTTTTTGTGGGTGGACAAAGCCATCATTCAAAAATAATTAGCTCACTGCATTATACCTGAAGTACCTTTTAGCTAGTTTAAAAAAAAACAACTAACAGTATATCTTCCTCTCTTTTAATTTTTTACATATAATAACAATAATAATGGTAATACTGCATCACTTTTCTTTATGTTCTTTCTCAATATCTGGAAAAGTCACAACTGTTGGATTTGGAACAGTTGAGAGACTGAGGACTTGTACACGCAACCTGAGACTGCTCGTTCTAGGGCTGGATAGACGGCATCTGTCCCTCATATGTTTTACAAACAGTCTACTGATTAAAGGACTCACCTGAGTAAAAGACATGTTGTTAAGTTCCTGCTGTGCCTGGTTTGGAATTATTTTTGAGACATGGCATTAGGATTCCTCCTCTCTCTCTCTCCTTGTTGTTCCCTCTTACCCAACTTAGACATCTGACCACTCAACTTGATAGTTTCCATGTATTTTACTATTAGCTGTCCTGCTGCGCTCATGCACTGTATTGGGAGGCTGGGCAGATGTTTTGGGATTGTGTGCACCCCTTACTCTCAGAGCAACTAAAATTGAGTGCCAAGTATCCAGAGAAGTAAATTTACAGATTTTTTTTCTCCTGCTTTCATGATAAGCAATGGAAAACATCTGTAATACAACTATAACAAAACTATTACCAAGGCTGTTTCAGACATTCCCTTAATGATATGCGAGTAGACCACCATGTTGCAACTTGGATAGTCCTCATTTTACTCTTCTATTAAAAAGACAGTTAAGCTTAATGAGCAATGAGTCCCTTTGGATTTGTTTGTGGTGCTTGTGAATAAATAAAAGGGTCTTGTGGCTACTGTACCTTCCATGGTGACAACTAGGAAGGTAGCAAGGAAGATGTGTGTTTCTGCTGGAGTTATTGCTGGATTCTTAATTTACCCAAATGGTGTTCTTTTCCTCTGGAGGTGTGTGAGAGTGAAGAGCAGGGCATTTAAGTACTGGCTATGTCTACTTTAGCAGGTGATATAGTGCACTATAGATTAAAACAGCTAAGGCCAAAGGCCTTACATACGCATCATGTGTGGTTCCAGCATATATAAATGTTGGACTAGGGTCCCTTGGACAAAATGTCCACAAATTTTTCTTCAATTCTGTCTAAAAGACCAGTGATTTGTTTGGGCTTTTATGTCCCCTTTAGAGGTTGAAATACATTTGTAATGAACCTCAAACAGATCTTCCATTTCTGTTTCCTTGGAAAGGACGTTTGTTCACGTACACCAAGTCCTCTGTGAAATGGAAACAATATGCAATAAATGTGGTCACTGGAGATTTGTTTCAAAACTACATTATTGCTCCATCCCAAAAGCTGATATAGATGCAGCTTTTGATGAATAGACTTTATTTACTGATCTAGAAAGAGCTGCAGCTGAATAAGCTGGGATTCTCTCAGGACTACCACAAAAATATTGATCCTCTTGACAACTTTTCCAGCACAGCTATTCCTGGTCAGAGCAGTCGCCTCTGGCACTTTGTAAATGATACTTAACATAGACTCACAGTTTACATCAAAATCACTCTGAAAGGGAGAATAACATTGGAGATGAGAATGATAAGGTGACAGAGATGTGCCTAGAGTAAATGAGTATTTTCAGTGCCCATTTCTTCCAAGCTGAATACGCTTGGGAGAATTCAACACTTGTCAGTAGCTTATGTCATGATGGATTTTACTTCCTAATTATTCTGATAGTTCATTCTTCTGTCCCTTGCTAGGTCTGTTCTAGTTCCTAGAGCACTCAAGCTGGATAGTGCCCTTTGTCAAAAGAGTGTTACACAAGCTTTTACTAAGTGCAATTTACATTTATAGAATACAAACCTCGGTTAACTTTCTCTATCAGAGTAAACCAAGAAGCATTTTTTTAAAGAAGTAAGCATCTTTCCTTTTATTATTTTCTATACTTTACATAACGGCTCATTCCATATCTACAAAAACATTCAACTGAAATATTTGAAAAGAGCTAGCTTTTAAAAAAATAAGTATAGTATCTAAGTGGACTAAACACTAAAAGGCTTTTTACCAGTTGAATCTGAAGAGAGATGAGAACTTTGAAGGTTACAAAGAAACATAGGGAATCAGGGTTTCTGGGTCAGTTGGATGTGGTGGTAATAGAGCAGCATACAGTGGTAATTTAGAGTGAGTGGTTTTTATATGCTCTAATGAGGTGGAATGCATAATTGCTATAGCTAAAGTTTTGAAACCACTCAGTGATACAAAGTGAAGTAAAAGAAGAAAAACTCCCATTGTTGAAAGGCCAAGAAAGTTATTCACAAACTGATAGCAATTTAACATACACTGGAATATTTCATCGCTCTCATTGATGAGCTTTATAACATAATTAGAGCTTTTTTATGTATATTTTCCTATTTACCTATATTTTTTACCTATATTTTCCTGGCTAACCGGGAAGGTCCCAGTTGACTGGACGATAGCAAATGTGGTGCTTGTATAGAAGAAGAGCTGCAAATAGGATTCCAGGAACTACAGGCTTGTCAGTCTGACCTCGGTGCTGGGGAATTTATGGAGCAGATCATCCTGAGTGCCATCATGCGGCACATACAAGACAATCAGGCGATCAGGCCCAGTCAGCATGGGTTTATGAAAGGCAGGTCCCACTTAACTAACCTGATCTCTTTCTGTGACAAGGTGACCTGCTTAGTGGACAAAGGAAAGGCTGTGGATGTTGTCTACTTAGACTTTAGTAAAGCTTTCGACACTGTTTCCCACAGCATTCTCCTGGAAAAGCTGGCTGCTCATGGCTTGGACGGGTATACGCTTCACTGGGTGAAAAACTGGATAGATGGATGGATGGATGGGCCCATACAGTTGTGGGAAGGGAGTTAAATCCTGTTGGCAGCCCATCACAAGTGGTGTTCCCCAGCGCTCAGTATTGGGGCTGGTTCTCTTTAATATTTTTATCAATGATCTGAATTAAGGGATCGAGTGCACACTCAGTAAGTTTGCAGATGACACCAAGTTAGGTGGGAGTGCTGATCTGCTTGAGCGCAGGAAGGGTCTACAGAGGGATCTGGACAGGCTGGATTGATGGGTTGAGGTCAATGCTGTGAGGTTCAACAAGGCCAAGTGCCGGGTCCTGCACTTGGGTCATAACAACTCCATGTGGCGCTACAGGCTTGGGGAAGAGTGACTGGAAAGCTTCCCCGCAGAAAAAGTTCTGAGGGTGCTGATCGACAGTCAGCTGAATACGAGCCAGCAGTGTGCCCAGGTGGCCAAGAAGGCCAATAGTATCCTGGCTTGTATCAGGAATAATGTTGCGAGCAGGACTAGGGAAGTGATCGTTCCAGTGTACTTGGCACTGGTGAGGCCCCACCTCGAATGCTGTGTTCAGTTTTGGGTCCCTCGCTAACAAGAAAGACATTGAGGTTCTGGAGTGTGTCCAGAGAAAGGCAATGAAGCTAGTGAGGGGTCTAGAGCACAAGTCTTATGAGGAATGGCTGAGGGAACTGGGGTTGTTTAGTCTGGAGAAAAGGAGGCTGAGGGGAGACCTTCTTGCTCTCTACAACTACCTGAAAGGAGGTTGTAGTGAGATGGGAACTGGTCTCTTCTCCCAGGTAACTAGCAATAGGACAAGAGAAAACGGGTTCAAGTTGCTCCAGGGGAGGTTTAGATTGGATATTAGGAAAAATGTCTTCACAGAAAGGGTTATCAAACATTGCAACAGGCTTCCCAGGGAAGTGGAGGAATCACCATCCCTGGAGGTATTTAAAAGACGGGTAGATGTAGTGCTAAGAGACATGGTTTAGTGGTGGACTTGGCAGTGCTAGGTCAACAGTTGGATTTGATGGTCTTAAAGGTCTCTTCCAACCATAATGGTTCTATGATTCATTGTGAACAGTCTTTACACATCGAACAGCAAAACTCTCTTTTCTTTTCATGATAGTCTACAATTTGATCATTTTGTCCAAATGCCTAATTTATTGTTAAAAACAGATTTGTGGCTTTGGTTGTCCACAAGTCACTTGCATTGAATGGTGCTGTACAAGGGGAACAAAACTTCCAGGACTTGTAGAGAAAAAGTAAAAAGAGGATTTCAGTGTTATTCTAGGTATACTGTTACTCATGCTGTTCTTGCATAGAACAGGTAAGTTTCTGAAATCAAGGAGTATTTTGAACTTGAGAAGAAAGGTGAAGTCAGTGTGGGTCACTAAGCAGTCACCTTAACTCATGACAGGATTTATTCAAAGCTTGTAGAAGGCAGTGGATATCTCTTGGTGACCTGGAACTTTGAATCCAACAGATACAGAAAGAATTATGGATGCTAAGTGAGATTTGGCCTGACAGATTGAGCTGTGACTTTGCATTCATCTTTCTTAATTGGAAGCAATCTATTTGACAATTTAAAGGATGCTGCAGTTGTGAAAAAAAAAAAAGAGAAAATCAGCATTTTGATGAATGAAAAATTGTTTGCTTTCAATAAATATAAACTGTTGGAGTTACTTCCCTTATTTCTGGGACTCAATTACCCTTAATATCCTACTCTAGCTTCACACTGGTATGGGAACCACAACTGAAATTGACACCAGCAGAATTATACAAAACTTAAGTATGCTGTGTGGACTCCAACCTGTGTCCCTACTGCTGATATTCCTTTTCTCAATAACTCTAGCATTAAAGTTTGATCTGTTTATTATTCCCCTTTAGATCACTGAAACAAAGCTATTTTATTTCCCTATCAGAAATATTTAGCTCAATACATTAAGATAAAAATGTTTGTCCTCTTGCTCAAATCGCTATTACATAGGTATAGACACAAAATGAACTTTTTTAAAAATCAGTTTGAGTATGAATCTCTTGAAGGTGTTCTATACTTTTCTGAATCATTTATTTCTTTGTTGTAAATATTCTGTTTCGTGACATATAAAGCTTAATGTTACTGAATATATGCACTGAAGGCATTTGAGGTTGTCAAAGAGAGCAATATCTGATATGTGGAAAATAATCTTTAAGGTTCATATATTGCCACTTCTAACTTGGTAAGCATGATTGTAAGTGCCACTTGGCTCATTAGTACAAGAGTCAGAGTCCAGCCTTGAAGACTTATTTGAGGCAAAGCTGAAAGTACCACTTAAGAAAGACAAATCCAAAAACAATAACCAAGAAAGATCTTGTTCCAAAAGGCACCTAAAAATCACCAGGTAATTTCAAGTTTGGCAGGAAATGTTTGTAAATATGTATATCATCCGCATTGTCAACACAGTCTTTTAGTCAGAACACTTTCCTTACAGGTTCGAGATCTGATTTCCATTTGTATGTTCTGAGGATGATAAATTAACCATAGAATAGTGACATTAGAGCACTTGGTTGGGGAAGTTACAGAGAATACTAAAGATCTCTGAGAGCAAGGTCTGGAACACAAATCTGCTCCCTCCTTGCCAAACATTGGTACCAATAAACCCCAGAGTAAAAATACCTCTTGCATTATACGCATATTAGCCATTATACAGGTAATAAATGGTCATGAGAAGTTGATGGCTTTACCACTTCCTTCCCCACTTCTGCTTGTGTATTTAAGAAGTTGAGACCTATCCAGCTAGGTATGTATTTTTAGGAAAATTTGAATATTACAGATGCAGCTGCCAGTCAACCCTGCCCCATAGAGAAGTAGCGGTCAGATGCGTAGTTATTTATATGTGATTTCTATTCAGGTCTCTTCAGAAACATTAATTCCCCCATTAGCTTACAGGGAGCCTAGGTAACTAACCAGGATCTCCAGCTGTGGCCAAGTATTCAATTTTGAAGAATTCTGATGTGTAATTCAGAGATACGTCAGCAAATGCTGTAAATCTTGCCTTAAATATCTATTCTGTATTTGAAATACATCTTTCAGCTGTTTCTATATGGCCTGATGGTTAAATTGACAAACTGCTAATGTCATCTACAGACAGGTTCAAGTGCAAGGTTTAGACATGAATTCAGAATCTGCAATTCTGCACAAAATTTTTGAGAACAAATTTTGGAAAAAGAGACTCATTAGTTTAGATTTTTGTAATGATGCCATTTTGCATGGTGTTTGTACAGGTTACCGCATTGTTTTGTTGTGAATTTTGCAATGAATAATAACAACAACAGTAATAAATCCCTGGCCATTATTTTGCTTTTGTGTTTTGAATCATTACTTTTTACCATGTCCATCAAATGTAGTAGGTCACAAAACACTCAGAATCAATAATATAGCACCACAAAACTCACAATGACTATGTGGTGGGCAGTCCTCAAAGATATGTTATATCAGACTGCTCTTCAAAAGTGGTTAAGCGATGATTTGCTTACTGACGAATCTAAATTCTTTCTTAACTCTCTTTAAAGCATTCATAGAATTTTAACAGATGAAACATTTGGCAAAGAGGTCTGAAAGATTTTTAAAATATCTCAAAAAGCATCATGAGACAACTGTTGAGGTCAGTGCAACCAATAGATATTTACACTGGATGAAGGTTTGTTCCTGTGTCTCCCCATCTGATACTCCTGCTGGTCACTAAGAAGATCTCAAAAGCAGAGTGCGAAGAGTGTCACAGAGATCGTCATTCTCCTCCTTTTTGGGCAGATTGATGGTGACAAGAGCAGAAAATTGCATCAAGGAGGTTTTTGCCATTTTTCTTTTTTTCTTTTTTTTCTTCCCTTTTTCAAGTTTCTTCAGAGCCTGAGCTTGGAAAGTTCATGAAATCTACTAGGTGAATAAAAGAAGAGCTAGAGTCCTAGAAGGAAGTGTTGATGAGATGTGAGAATTAAAATGCTAAGTGACTTAGAACGGCAAACTTCCAAGTACCTGTGCGCTACCCGTAGCGGTGCTGGACACAGAAAAGCAATCTCCTTTTATGCTGAAGGTAAAATACGTTCAGATGATGATAATGATGATGAGAGGGAGCACAGGATTTGTCACACTGGATCAGACAAATCCTATGTTCCTTCGCATTTGTGGAGTCTTGCATTTTTGCTGCCTTCAGAAGTGACCAATGTCTGATACTTGAGGGGAAGCTGAAGAAAAGCCCTTAATGCACTTAACCAGTTGTGTGGAAAGGAAGGTAGAGAAGGGGATATCTCCTTGACCCCTGCAGCTATCAATTTACCCTCTAAAGCATAGTAACAGATTACTTTAACATTCATATTGTTGTTATTACTCATAAAATTATTCAGCCCTTTAAGAATCTTTCAACGATATTTGACTTAATAGTCTCCTGCTGGAGTTAATTCCAAGGGACGACAGCATGCTGTGAAAAGTATTCACTTTCACAATTTTTGCTGTACTTTGCCTTCCATTTATTTCATTGCACATCCTTTATTGATTTATTATGGCATAGGGTTAAAAGTAGGGTCTTATCATTCTGCACTTCATAAAAATAAATAGAAAGAACAGACCATTCCATTTTCCTATGTGAAATAAAGTTCAAGGTGTTTTCTTTCTGTGTGTAGTGAAGAGTTCAGTGTCTCTATTTTTCTGTACCTGCAAACAGAAAAGGTAATGATAGCAAAATATTCCACAATAAAAGATAAAATAATTTTATGTTTCCTTTAGATGCGTTCTGGATTTATGTGGTATATTCTGCATATACTGTTTCCCTATGTATAGTTTTATTATCAATAGTTTGATTGATTCCTGAAGAAATTTCAGTAACACCTGAAATATTAACATGGAAAGCAATTGCCACCTATCAATTAATTTTTAATTGAGACTGATCATCCTCAAGTTTAAGTTGTGCTCCAGAGTTTCAGGTGGAAATAAGAATGGGGAATATTACATTTTTAGAGGCAGAAGGGAACATTCTGTTTATCCTGCCATATGTACAAATTCATCGAGTGATTCCTATTTTTATATCAAGCTATACATTCTGGAGGATCTGGAATCCTGCTAAACCTGTTTCATAGAATTAGAAACAACTGCATTTGTCTTCGTGAATGCTGGACTGAGAATCTTTTGGCATATTTTCTGATTACACATGACACTGTCTTGATTCATAGTTAGGGTCACACTGTCTAATATAATGTGGTAATAAGAACTAAGAAATGTATACCCAAACACACCAAAGCATTATTTCAGGAATAGTTAATAGCATATGTCATCTTACAGTTGGTGAAAATTCCCAGAAATGTACATACCCATATTTGTATATTGACAAATATAATCTTAATTAACCTTTAGCACAAGTAGCTGATGAAGCTATTTTGCTGTGAAATCAGATCCTGAGTATCTATATTGATTCATTTAAGCACAGATTAATTTTTTTTTTCCTCCTTCCATTTCTAAATCAAAACTAAATTATATTTACCCACTATTTTCATTCCTATACGCAACTCTGTTAAGAGAGGGAGTTGTGTTGTAGGTTTTAGCCTGCAGGTCAGTGTGGTCAGTCAAACAGACCACCTCCAGATGAGCTCCAACCTCAAGGATCCTTCCTTCTGTCCTGTTCACTTTTCCCCAGGGTTTGACAATTTAAGCAACAAATGCAGCCTGAGCAACTTTCTGTTTCTCCTTCAACACTGAAGCCTGCCTGTTACTGCAAAAGGAAGATGAGAAAGGGAGGACTGGAAGAAAGAGGGAAGGGCTTTACTGAAGCTTTCTGTTGCTTCTTGTCTTCTCACCGGTCAGAAGAGAGGCACAGCAATGTGCCAAATGGGGCAGCAGGAGAGAGCCTACTGAGCACCCCGACTCCTCGCTCTGTACAGGCTACTACCCCTCAAACAGTTCAGTTTGTGTCCTTTGTATTCCTATCATGCTCGAGGTCTGCAAAGCTGCAGAAGTACTTCCAGTTAGGTGCATCTAAGCAACCTGGGGTATACCAGATTTTTTCTCTGCCTATCTTTTCCGATCATGTCTATTCATCAGCCATTTGCAGAGCATCTCTAAACATCTGAAAGGATTAGGGTCTGCACAAAATGGAATTTCAAGTGTTAACCTTTTTTTGAAAATAGTACAGAAAGAGTTGATGAATGTTTTCAGAGATCTGGGTTTCCTTCAACAGGGCCTCTTTGAATTAGATGGTTTTGTACATTTGCTTAGTATTTCCAGATGTTCATCCAGGTGTGCATGCTTCTGTTTAAGCAATAGAAGTGTCCCCACTGCTGGCCACCTCCTGTAATCAGATCAGTGCTCCATCTGCTGCTACTTAGTAATGTAGCATTTTTAAAGCATTCAGTTATTAAGTAGGTGACCCAGGTCCAATTCCTTTTTCTGCCTGAAGAAGGGTATTACCTGTGTCCCACTGGAATGTGTTATGTTCATAAAAACGTGAAGGAGCTCTTACTCTATTTTCTCTTTTGAAGCTGTGTCAGTGTGTACAAAAGATTTCAATTTCCCCTGGCCTGAAAAGAGAAGGAGCACAGTGGTGTGACTCGGCACCGCAGCACTGGGTACTGTTGCCTCAGAGAAAAGGGATTGACTGCAAGGAATTTTTTAATGTCAAATCATTGCTTAATTTCAACCACAGAAATGGCCCTGGGACCAGAAACTGGTATTTTCCAACTGACTACTGATGAGTATCTTTATTTTGCCTCTGTACAGAGTGTACTGGACATTATTTTGAGGTTGTTGAATCCCCCTGTTCACTGCGGAGGGTACCTGCATGCCTATCTGAAGTGCTGGAAGTCACAGAGCCATGTCTTTAACACTGGATGCTGCAGTACTGAAGCTTTTAGGCATTTAAGCATTAGATTGCATCCAGTCCATGATGTCTTTCAATGTCTGACCTTTTTATTTCTTGCTGTTTCAATCTCTGCTGAAGATGGTCTAATTTGTGACAACGTTATATTTTGTTTGCTTTCTCCATCTTACAGAAAATTGTTATTTTCAAGTCCTTTTTTTTTTTTTTTATCAGTACTTTTCCAGCAATAATTATGGCTCCTACTCGATCAAGAGATTCAGAAGTTGGTAGCATGAGTCACTTTTCCTATTCAGCCTCCACAATGTCATGACAATTACACTTGCTTAATCTAAACACCTGCCTGTCCTCTGCAGTACCAAAAGCACCTCTGTTCTCCATTCCTATAATTTCATTTCCTTTGAGTCTTTTCTTCCTTTATCTGAAACCACAATCGTATCATCTACATTTCCTTCAGCGAATCTTTTTAGTTCACATCAATGCACAATCCAACAGGTTGCCTCCTTCTGTGCAAATAGTACCTCTAATTGATAGTGAGAATCCACCCTCTAGTTGCTTTTGTCTGTCTCTAACGTAAATCTCATACATACAAATATATATGTTTCATCTGCTGCATTACAGATGTGCCAAAACCAAAGCAATCAGTTTCATCTCTGAAGCTGCTAAATCATGTGTTCTCAGCGCTTGGAGAATTGTAACAGCTGGAGATAGAAGGGAAGCTGATGGGTCAGGCTATTCACTCCTTTCCCATTGCCAGATTGTTCTCAACAATATATACTTAACATCATGCATCCCATTTTTAAATGTAGCTTCTTTTCATTCTACTTAATTCCAAAAAACTGAGACAGATTACTGCTTTATAGCAGAATAGCTCTCTTTGACTCCACGACAGTTCTGGCTTTTAGATTTATTTTGTTGAGTGTACAGACTGAGACAAGTGCATTTCATTTTTATAAAGAACTAAAATATGGATAATATGAAATTTAAGCTGAAACAGGAACTGGTCCAAAAATACTAATAAATTTGTCAATTTTCAGGTTCTGAAAAAAGCATGATGACTTTGTCAAAGACTGTTACTTGGGACCTTTGGTTATAGCTTCCATACCCTCAGCCACATAACTCTTATACTGAACTACAAATAGGCTGAATACTCAGCTGTTATAAATCCAGTATCCCTGCTGACACTCCTGCTTGGCCAATTTGCACCAGCTTAGGATCTGCCCTTTTGATCTGGCCATATATTTTTTGATGATAAGCATCACAATTAGGACTGGATTTTCAGAAAATTTCTTTTTGTCTTTTACATCCCTAAGCATGGACAGGTGAGTGAAACTTTTCAAACACTAGCAGCTCTGACTTTGTCATTAATGGCTCTGTTGTAAACTTTCCAGTTTCCTAACTAGTAGAAATTATACTGCAAGTGACTCTTAATCCGCTATTGCATTGAGAAATTATAAAATCAAAACTAATCAGAAAATGTTGTGGGAGCTAAAGTATCAAAATAGGTATCGAACATGTATCCTGTCTTGTTAAGTTTAGCTGATAAAATATTACACATTAGGGTTTTTTTGGTTCTGATTTTATTGGATTCAAACCAGAATAAAGCATAACTAGAAATGGGGGAACAAATTGAAGTGATGTCAGAAGAGCAACAGTACTGATCAAAGGACAAAATGAGGAAAACAACACTAAAGGTAAACATCCCCCTGCTGTTGTATGGTATGGCAGCAGTGGTCTTCAAAGAACCATATCAACAGAATGAGGTATCCTTAAAAATGTTTGGTTTTGTCATTATTAATCAAGCTTTACTTGAAGAAAAGAAAGAAAAAAAATACCTGAACAAAAGCCAGGCAGTCACAGGAAAGTGCACTAGCAGTCTCCAAAATTTTGCACTAAGAAAACAGACAAAAAATTTAGAACAGAACAAAGGAAAATATTCAGAATAAAGGGGAAATGAAAAGAAGACCGTTACTGTGAATTAATTGAGTTTCATTTTTTTGGTGATTAATTTAGCATATATACCTCAGCTTTGTAAACCCAAATTGATTAACATCTCAAGTAAGCCATCATTAAAGGGAAATATCAGACAACAGCATAGCCGAAATACTTTCTTAACTGAGAGGCAGAGTGCCTGTCAGCAGCCAGCTATGGGCTCACCAAGGGGACTGATTAAGACGTGTCTGGTACAAGGGGAACTGCAGTATCACTGTGCAGACCCGCTTCTCTCTCTCTGTGATTGAATGCACGATATTTTGCAGATGGTCCCTCACATCAGCACACTGAGGTCCGGCATGCAGAGCTGGGACCTAATTAGATAGTGCTGTTGTTTTGACAGGTTTGCTGCAAGTAATAGAGGAACATGCAGTTGGCTAAAGTGTATGGTAATTTTATTCTATAGGGCAGATTTAGGGATAGAATAATTATATCGGTGTAAGGTTAAAAAAAACCCCAGTGAGCCAAGTACATGAGAAGCTGGACACTGCATTAATTCATTTGCTAAGAACTGCTGTAAAGATGGGTGGTGAGAGTTCCTCAAATGAGAAGACCACGAGATTCCTTCATAATGGAAATTGCTAAGAAACCTAAATAGATGAACAGGTCCTAATTCCACAAACACATTCTCAGGGCAAAGTTGTATCATGTGCATCAGATAACAGCACATTGTAAGGAGATAGTCTGGTTTTAAAGTAAACATCAAGAGCCTCTGTGTTAAAAAAAAATCTATTCTTTTATAGCAGTATGGGCAAACATGACACTAGAGATGAGTGGAGTGGGAGGAGTGAAAACTGCACAATGATGGCAGTGTTCACCCTTTGCTGATTCAACCTGTACCACTTGCACTTCCTTGACAATCATTAAACATGCAACAGTGACTATATTAAGTATTTTTCTTATTCCCTACAAAGTCACCCTGGAGGAATGGCACAGCAGACCTGCTAAGGTTCTCAGCTTCCATGCTTTAAGCTCCATCTTAATTAGCTGGTGGAGTGAATGAAATTATTTTGCCATTCCCATGTCCCAACTTGACAAACTGGGACTTGGCAGTAGCTCAGTATAAGACGTTCCGTGCAGCTATATATGGTATGTGTTAATGATGCTATTAGTAACACATTGCTGAATGTTAGCATGTTAGAACTTGTAGTTTCATCTCTCTATGGAAGTGACTTGATTAATGTTAGATCTTTTTAACAAAGCTAAAATTTCTGTGACATTATTTTATATTGTCAAAGAAAGAGGGATAATCTTTACATTGAATATTATTATGTTTAATTAAACAGGCTGTGCCAGGTTTCCTCCCCCGCTATCCAATCACACACATGTAATGTTTTTCTTTTTTTTTTTAAAAAAAAGTACTAAGATTTGAAGGGTCACCACTCACCTTAGTGAGTCCTCTAACACTTAGTCTGCTGCAGGCTGATGGGTACCTAACTACAGTAGTTGCAGAGTGCCCAGTCAGTGTGAGATGTCACTTCAAGAGGCTGTTTCTGTAGATCTGGTATTTTTATAAGAAAGCTTGTCATTGGAATAACTAAGACAGATCTTCTAACAAGAGTAGTGACACAACGGGGACACATTCATCAAAGAAGTAGCAGGTAGGGTATTTTTTGGAAAGGGAGATTGTTAATGATTAAATGGCAATGCTATTAATTAAAAGTCAAAAGTAGATAACTAAGGGATAACTCCCATGATAATTGCCGAATTTATATATTTAGAGAAACCTAGCACATCATAAATATTAAATTAGGTTATTATCTGAAGTGTGTTTGTGCCAGGGATCCATAAATAAAGACCTTAGAAACTAATCACTAGAAATTTTCATTATTTATCTCCTTCCACGTTTTAACAAACAGAAAAGCTATGTCTTCTTTTCAGTGTAAACCACAAAGGAAACATGCTCATTTTTTTGATTAATCTTTTGTGCAGGAGAAAGGAAAGAATAATACTGTGGGAAACTACAAATAAGGGAAGATCTCAACCATGAGAAAATCTTTCAAGAAAAAGCTTGGCTCCTCTTTTCTTCTGAGCATTAACCTCCTATTAAGTACACTAGTTTTATGTCAATGTGTAGCTCCATTGACTTCAATTAAGCTATCTCAGATACCCACCCTGCTGAGAGAGCAACCACAGACTTTTAAAAAGTCATCCAACACAGAAATGCGGCAAGAGTGGTGAATCAGGTCATTTGTGTAATTTTAATCATTAGTCTTGCCTTGCACCTTATGTAATAATTTATGCAAAAAAGGTACCAAAAGGCCTTTTCAGGGCTTCTGGTATTGTTACTGATATTAATGGGGCTATCTTATGCCCGTTTTTGCAAGATTAAATGGGTATTATGTGCACAATTTTATGCACAGTTGGCTTCGCTGAACCAGAATGCTGAGGCACTGGGACAGATCTTGCACTGCGTAGACCCTGGGAGTCTTGTCTTCTTGGCTCACTCAATGTAGCCAAAAACCACACTGGCTGAACACAATGAGAAAGCGGATCCTGACTATGTGGGGTTGACTCTACTGTCTTCTGGGAAATTAGAAGAGAGGATGGCCTGAGTAATGCATCAGTACAGAATCTGTAAAGAAGTTTCATTGGAAGCTGCAAGCTCATTTGGAAATCTCCACGGTGAATTGTGCCGTAGACAAGTGGGACCATTGCCTCTGGATTATTCTTGGAACTGTTTTGGTTTGGCCAAAGATTAGTCTTGATCCACCAGACGTTTGAGCTCCAATAACAAGGACAAAGTGTGAGAGAGATTCAGCAGCTTGACATTGGGGTATTGACAAAGAAATACAGCTTCTGACAACTGGCAGTGCTTCCCTTCGTATCCCTGCTGACAGTCCTACGGTAATCCTCTTTGGCCTTTTAACTACTGAAAAAGGATCATCTTTTTCCTTATATTGGATATTATATG
Source organism: Burhinus bistriatus (assembly GCA_013397275.1). NCBI lineage: Eukaryota > Metazoa > Chordata > Aves > Charadriiformes > Burhinidae > Burhinus > Burhinus bistriatus. The sequence goes on along the minus strand of VYXH01003732.1, from coordinate 561,573 downwards.
AAACCTAGTAGTTATAAACAGTTAAAATCCAGCTAAGAAGTACCAAGAGTTACTGGAGGGGAGTCCTAGCCAGCTATTGCTGGTACACTAAGCCATCAGATCTCTTTGAAGCATGCCAAGTAAACGTGCTGCAAAATCATTCACACAGTTGCACAGAGTTTTTAGGCAGAAGTGATATTCTGCAGGCTGAGATCCTGACTCCTTTCTGAATTCCAGTAGTTTTGAAAGGATAAAAGCCCTGCAAGTTTGTGAAGTCACCCATCCAATCTGGGAGGCCAAGAGTAAAAATAGGACCCCTGACCTCTCCCTTCTTCCTCATTTAGATACTTTTCTCTGTAATGGTGGGTAAAGTGCAGGAGTGGAATAGTATTGCTATTAAGTGAAAAATGAGCTTTTACAGGAAGTCATGAAAATGAAAGTAATAATTAAATCTTCATATAACTTTAGGTTGTATTGTAAGTGCTTAGCTGAAAAATTCGTCTTTAACTCATGGCCCGCAGCAATCACATCTGTTATATTTTAGGAACAGAAAGCTAATGAGGTGGAATCTGGAGTACTGAGCTTAATTGGGCTTATTTTGATTAAGTGTATGTGCTGGGAATATTTTACACACTAGTATAAATTGGAAAACAGTCAACATAAGCCACAAAATTTGCAAAATCCATTGTGGGTAGTGTTAGAGAAAGGATTGTTTCCAATAAACAATAAATAGCAAAAGAAAATATCTGAGGTTTTGATGAAAAAAAGTGTACTTTAATTTGCCTAATTAGTGGCTTTCTAAGGTTGTAAATGCATTTCTCTCTCTTGTTCATATACATACAAATACACACACAGAGACACACACAAATGTGTTGTACGGTAGACAATTGCAACAGCTTGTCTTTGTGCTGGGTAGATTAAGTCTGACTGGCAAAGGCATTTAAAACTGCATAATCTTTATACAAGCATGAAAATTTGACATATCCTTTATATAGTACATATTTAGCAGAAAGAATAATATTTTACAGCAGTTTTAAAAATATGTGTTTCAAGGGTGAAAGTATGCAGTTTTTCTCCTGCCAATCCTTATCATTTTGGGCCATACTCTTAGATAATGTAAACCCGCACAACTTCATTGACTTTAGTACACTTTGCTGATCCACTCAATTTAGATCTGATCTCTCCAGTTCCCATGTGTATTCAAAACATAGGAGGTGGAAAAAAATATGAGTGGTATATTTTAGCAACATTAAAAGTGGTTTTAAATGGATTTTCTCTACGTTAAAAAATGCTACAAGCTGAATGCCTGATCTTTTGGTATCATTCATAACTAGAAACAGATGCTGACTCTTCAAAGTAAATTGCATATGAATGAAAAGTGGTTCTGGTTAGATAGCAGTAAAAAAAAAAAAAAAAATCAACAAATATTTTTGTCCAGTGCTTTCATTAGTAGCTCTCAAAATAACTTTAAAGTAAAAAAGTACCTCAATTTTGGCACATAAGAAAAGTGAGGCACCAAGAACTGGCTTGCAGAAAGCCAGTGACAGAGTTCCTTGAGTGATGATGGTCTGTCCAGTGGCCAGCTGATCTGTCATAGCCTGTGGAGACTGGTATAAGCTACAGGACAGAGTCATTTGACTTTTGAATCTTTCTCTGCTTATGTGGGTTGAAGATTACAATGTTGGCATCTTTACAGCACTGATATAGATCAGCATTTTTTGTACAACTCAGACATGGCAGCCTCATGTTGAGCCTTTTCAGCTGGTAATATTTCCCCCTGACCTCAAATCCAAATTAAAAATTTAGGCTGAGTTTTTAATTTTTTTTTTTTTTTAATTTCAGTGGAATTTGGTTATCAGGTTCTGCAAGCCTTTTAAGATCCTTGCTTTGATCAATGAATGTTTCACGACAATTTCATTTTAGCTGCTTACTGATCTTATATATTTCAAAGCCTTTAGCGTGGGATACAATCATTGCTAGGTAAAGGAGACATTTCTTCAGGTAAGTCCCTAAACAATCCCTGACCTTCCCAGTATTCATGCTGTCTCTTCTGTTCCACAGCTCGCTAGGAGGTAATAGGAATAAATACACTGAACATGGGAAGCACACTGGGTTTAAGGAGAGATATTCTGCAGCCCTCCAGGCAAATGATGATCTTAATGTTTTCAAACATTGGATTAAATTCTTCTGTCCAACTGGAAATCCCACTGATGAATTGCAGCTCCTTCCACTGGGGAAGGATAATGGTTTTTCAACACACATAGACCTCCTATACAGGCTAAGGGACTGACTGAACTAACAGGAAGGCAAAGTACAATACCTCAGGTTAGGTCTTGATGGAGCAAGTTCCTTCACTCTTGGAAAAAAAAAATATCTGTCTAATGGCCACAGTTATTCAGGGTTTTGGCTTTACATTTCATTCAAAACTGTGCACCGCTAGTTGCGTTGTGACCCCTAACACTATATTGTCTGATTGGTTCAATAATGACTCTGAGGAATGAGAGTCACCTACTGTATTATCAACTCCACCTCCTGGGGTTTCCTTTAAAGGGGCGTCCATTCAAGTCTGGTCTACAGTAAGACATGCAATTACACTAGGAAGAATGAAAATGTGAAGGGGGCAGCCACTGCAGCTTCAGGTCATGAGATGATTGCTGGCTGTGATTAGGAAGAAATCCCCTCCTCTTAAATGAAGTATAATAGTGTTCATATCTAAGGATTCAGGACTGGCCATTGTTAAAGATAGGATATTCCCTTTGACAGTTCATACAGTCTCTGATTTCCCTCCTCTTCCCCTTTCAAAATGCAGCAAAGGAAAAGAAAACTTTCAGAAACTTTCTACCTTCTCAGTGAAAAAAAAATGGGGTAAAGGAGAAATAAATTTTACTACTCTGCTGCTCCAACCTTCTGTTACAGTTTTTCCTTTAAACGCAATTTTGTATGTTCCTTTTTTTTCCGCATAGACAGTGTTTAATGTTTCTAATATTTGATGTAAAAATTCTGAATTAATTTCATGATATTGAGCCTACTAAATACAATCTCTTTTTTAAGCATGTTGCTCTTGTGAAAGACCACGGTCTCTAAGGATTGTCTGTCAGTCACCTCATAAAATAAAGGTTATTATTATTATCAGCGGCGAACAATAGCTGATGACTTCAAGCTGAAGAAAGGTCAAGAGACTAATCACTGATATGCTTTCAGCAGCTATCTTTTCTAGTCAGGACTTAAGCAATTGTTAAAAGCATATTTTTTCAGCTTTAAAATTTATCCTGTTTTTCCTCTTTGTCTGTATATGTGTGTGCACATGCACACAAATCCATCTCAAGTTAGGTCTTTTTGTATCTGCCAAGTTTCACTCAAGCAAATGAACACAAAAACATAACCATTTCAGAATCTGGTATATGAATAATTGCGACATTCATGCGTTGTGTATCAGAGGGGAGTAAGAGTCTGGGGACTCACTTTTTTCGTTAGTAGGTACGACGTCTGTGCCACCCCTGAACAAGTTTCAATTCTCTAGCATGGTTCTGAATCCAAGCCTTCGTTACTCTGCTTCTGCTGGAATGCTTCTTCCATCCACCCTACTTAAGAACATGGGATGCACTGTGGTTTCTCAGGACCTTTATTTTAGAATTCTTGCACTATAATACTAGACCAGGTTTTCTGGAGATGCATCCTTTTTCTTTTGATCTTGCAAACTATAGAGTATCAGTAATGTATGAGGCTGTTCAGGTCTGGGAGGCTGAACAGACCTGGTGGGACGTGCTGTCTCTGCTCAAACTTCAGTTAAGGTATGAGAAGTTTATATAGGTCAACAGTGTCTTCCTTCAAACTGAAGAAGTTGGCCATGCTTGGAATATGTAATGCAGGTGGAGACACAGCCTGACAGAAGCAGAGAACTATTCAACCAGGGCTGGCATCAGCTGAATCCCTTCGTTGTTTCTGAACGCATTGTTGAAACTACTGAACAAGTCATTGTTGGTAAATGACTGCCTGAAATAGTCTATTTCTTCACTATAGATTTAAAAGAAAATATTAGAGCAAGAGAAAAAGTAGGTGAAATTGATTTCATTTAACAATAACCTTCCAGCCTTGCCTCACATCTCACTCGAATAACCTTTGTAACTAATTATAGTGGAGCCTGAAAATAAAGCACTTCTAGGCTGAAGGGTTTTAGAAGTCATCAAAATTATCCAGTGCTCAATATAGCCAAAATCCTATATGCTATTATGTTCTTGTGCCAGCAAGGCTGCCTGCAAGTTAACATCTATAGAGCTATGAGAGGAACAAGAGGCAAACATTGGTATCATCAAATGTTATATTGATATCCAAAGACATTATGACAGGCTGGGAAATCAATAATTTCTAAGTGCTTTCTTCTTTTGACTTTGTATTAAATTCTGAGTGATTGTAATAATTAGTGTTTTTCCTCCTTCTTCAGGTCTGTTAGCATATCCAGACACTCAGCTTCATGCACTGTCCTGCCAGTCTACATTTTTTTCCTCAATGCACCTTAAAAGATTAGAAGTATGCTTTCGCATTTGTTGGCTAGTACCCTCTCTGATGCAGATTTACAGTTACAAAAGGCTTTTCTGTCCCCCACTCCATTTGTCTTAGTTTGGACAGCCTTTTAGATCCCTAGGAGTCAGGATTTAAAAACCATTTACATTAAAGGGACTTGTCATTCTTAAAAAAAGAGCCTAGATTCTTTCCTTTGCCACTTCCCAGATGATCTGTGTCTAGATGATGATGCCGGAATCTCTGCTTCCATTGGTGTTTTTCCTTTACACTAAATATAGTATCCCAAATATCCCAAATTTATTTTTTTAACTTTCAGGGTACTGAATCCTCCATGCACATTGCTGTAGGGGAAATGTTGTTTCTTATGTTTAGTGACCTTCACCATATACTACAAGGTCTATCTGTTTACTTACTCGGGCTTTCTTCAAATCAATAGCTCCCAACTGTAGACCACGCACCATTAGTGATTCATGGAGCAATTGCTGGAGGTCCATAGAGAACTGCCTAGCAAAGCACAGGTTCCTCTGCATTTCCAGCTGCTATCTTACATTAAAACCAACTAAAATTATATTTAATAGTTTCTGAATGTCACTATTCAAAGAAGGCAATTGCTGCTGTTACACAAGGCTGTATCTAGTTGTGAAATGTTCTATGTTGGCTCTTAGGAGGGGAAAGTGGGAGTTAAGGGGTTGAAATGTGACCCACACCCTGGAAAAGTGTGAGAACACAGTTGCTCTTTACAACTTCTCTGCCTCAGCTATAAACCTCTGATTGGCCTATATGGAATATCCTTTTGAGTGAAATCAGTTTTATGATTTCTAAACTCTGATGGCTTTAATTTGCTGTAAATCTTTCCAGAGATTATGATACTTTGTACAGCATACCTATAAATAAGTTCTATGACAGCCTCATTAATCAGGTTACATTTTAAAAGCATTAGCCTTTTGAATCCATGGCTTATCTTTCACCAATTATAATTAGTGTTCATTCAAATCAATATTTTTATTGCAAATTAGGGAGTTACACTGGGCCTGATCTAGACCTTCTTCATCCTCCAGCTGATGTACCCCAATATTTGAGAAGCGTGTGAAAACTTGGCACCACATTAACATATTGCAAATGGACTGTATTTTAAACAGGTGTAAGTCTAAAGAGATCAGTTACAGTCTGTACAGCTTGCTCTTGATATTTTTAACTTTGAGGTACATGACTCTGAGAAGAAAGCATGAATTGGTCACTTTTACTTTCCTTGAAGAATATAGGCGACCCGAACAGGAAAATCAAATACCAGCCTACTGGAAAAGAAGCCATGTAAAATTGGTCAGCACCTAGAAATCTTGCCCTTCCGATTCATGAAAGAATCATTAGACCATTAAAAAAAAAAATATATTCTTTTTTTTATAGTGGAAGAGCTTCAAGAGGAGTTGGGAGAATGTCCCCACTCTGGTCCTGCAGGAAACCTTGTCATTTATGTTTTGACCACCGGGAGGTAAAGATATCAGAAGTAAATGCACTAGAGAAAAATAGGGTTCCTAGGACTTCCTTGCCAAAGGCTCTGATCAGTAGGCTAGTGTGTGCATTAGTAAGAGTTATCTCATGCGAACAGTTACAAGTTAGTTATCAAAGTCCAAGGCTATGGTTTGGTAAGACATTTGGTTTATCAGCAACATGGATTTAATGCACGGACTTAAAAACATAACTTCGAAAAAGACAGCTCTTTCAGTGCATGTGAAGGGAGTAGAGGGTACAGGATAGGAGCTTGAGCAGATTAGTATGCCTTGCGCCAGTATATTGTACCAAACACAAAGTTACATAGCATTGCTTCCTAAACCCACCATTCTAATTTCTCTCTCCAGTCAGTGGAGGACAGATATTGTCACAGGGTAATTCATAAAGGTTATCTCTGGACGAGACGAATCAGCCTGCAGGGGTGCTTGGCTCCATTGATAGTCAAGAGAGTTACGGTGAATGAGAAGATGGTTAATTTCTAGATACTCGGGTTACGTGAGATGAATCCAATCTTAGATTTGAAAGCAGCAGGGTACTTAAGTAAAGGAGGATCTACTTGACTGGACTTGCATGTCAGATAGCTGAGGTGTTTCTCAGTTTTACCACGACATCAAGACGTGCAGACGAACTTGATCAGGGAGCATTCAGGTGCTTTTACTACTACTTTTAAGGGTCAGGAAGCAGATGAATAGAAGTTTTCAGGATCTTAATTTTGAACCTGAGTAGTTCAAATTAGTTTACACTTTTTTCATATTTTGCGTTTTCTGTATCTGCCCAAGGGTGCCATGTCACAAAGGCAGTCACATCCTGAATATGTCTCAATATATCCAACTCTTGAATATTTATGTGACAATAATGTGAAAAAGAACTAGCATAAGTTCTAAATATGATTCTTTATATGGTGACTTTTGGGGGAGAGAAGAGAAAACAACAGATTCTCAGCTGATGGAGACAGCACAGAGTGTGTCATGTAACACTCACTGGCAGTGTATCACACCAGAACTTGTGAAAAATCAATGAAGGATACTGAAATACGTTTCCCACAAATGATTGCCCTGGAAATCAAATAAATGCAACCTTCACATCCATCTTTACCACCTTTTATGTCTAAACACATCGACAGCTCTAACGCACTTCCCTTTGGTTGTTAACAAATGACCAATCTTGACAGTACATTCTGATGTCGAGTAGGATTCTATCTTCACCTAACCCAAAACCTGTAGTCTCTTGTCAGAGGTATGCTCCACTGAAGTCTATTTGATGCTTGTCCGTCAAAGCAGACAGTACTTGTATCCCTCTTCTTTTCCTTGAGTGGTGAGTCAAGTAATGGGCAGGACCCTGGAACTCAAGCATGATGAGGACCAGTGGCCACAACTGAAAACGAAGTTGTGAGCTGTGCTTTTCTGGAAATTTGACTTGTAGGTATCCCTTCATGCATCCCATCACATCAAGCCATGAAAAGGCTAGGTGATACCATGAGAAACAAGTAAACAAGAAGATTTAAATTCACCTTTCTAAAGAATAAGAATTTGTGTCTCTTCAACAGAACTTCATAGTATCAGGCTGGGTGAAGTTCTTGGTAGGTCTGTGGCAAGGATTCCTGTTCCCACAGATGGACAACCCTGCTAAAATGGCACCCCGATATGAAGAGCACAAGATGGCTACAATAAGGCATGATAAATGATATGGAAGGGGTAAAGGAAGTGAAAGTGGTTTTGTCTGAGGTTGACATTGCAAGGTGACTTTGTCTTTTACATGAGATGTTATGAGATAATGCATGTAATGTGCACAGTTTATGACTGAGAAAGTTTGATCAGAGGACAAGGGGAGAGGGAATTTTTCAGGGTCAATTTCAGAAACTTTAAGAATTAAATATTTTGAAATTGGTCCCAGACTTCTAATGAATATATTCTATACAATTTTCTTATGGGCTATAATTCATCTGTCCTGGTTTGAGGTAAAACAGGACCAATTTTGCTCAGTAACTTTTCTTTTTAGCTAGTCCTCTTCTAACTGCTGAAATTAACAGCATGTTGTGCAGAAAACTGTTCACTCTCAGAGTGATAAGACCCATGTTTATAGTTGATGCCAAGGAACGGGATGCAGAGAGGCTCCTGCTTATACTCATTGCTGTAACAACCAAGGTCAGCCAACTTTGTTACTTGCCCCGTTGGAGGGTCGGAAGTGGAAAAGCATAGAGAGGTCACACCTGCGGGGAGGAGCGGACAGGACAGGTGACCCAAAACTGACCCACAGGGTATTCCATCCCATCTGCCTCATGCTCAGTGTAAAAGCTGAGGAATCAAAGGGTCAGCCCTCTTTCTTCAATGGCCGACATCTGAGGAGGACTCTGTCTCTGCGTCTGCATCTGATCCTGATCCTGAATCCAGATGAGGAATCCAGTTCCTGTCTGTCACTGAGTCCAGTCTGGGACTTCCCCAGCGCCTGCTGGTGACGTGATTGTCATCCTGGGAGCTTGATACGGTTTTGTATATATTTCATTATTTTCTTTATGTTATTTTATTATTAATATTTTATTAAAGTAGTTTAGTTCCTTCTAAACTCTTAAGTCTCTCTTTTTCTCTCTCTCTTTTGCCTCCCTTCGGGAGAGGAGCAAGACAGAGCGAGTATCTGTCGTTCCAGCAGATTGGGCCAATCTGGCCCAAACCACGACATCATCCATGGAAGAATCATCCCTAGACTCGTCCATTGCTGTAAATCATGGCAATATGCACAAAGGGGTTAACAATGACTTTTCACTGTGCTCACTCTAGCTACAAACACTCTGTTCTCACCCACCATTCATTCAAGATGCGGGCAAAGTGAATTGTAAGGAGATGTTATACTTAGCACCTAGCTAACTATGCGTTATCCTATGCTGTGCCATGTGTGGATAACACACATCCACAGGGAAAAATCAAGCTGTCATTTTAACACATAAAAGTTAATAATCCCTTTTTCTCATTACAGCTCTTCAACTCAGAGACAATACTGATTGGACCAGGGTTATACTGCTGCTGACTTCCAGTCTATTGTTGTCTCCATTACTTTGGATGACCTTCCTTTACATTGTTTTGACATGCCCTACCTGAACAGCTGGGAGCTGACCTTCCTTCAAACACTTTCCTGTGAGTGCCCAGAGGGTGGCAACAACCTCCTACAATTCACTGAGAAAGACTCATGGAGAAGCTCATATTACTGCAGCATCAAGAAGCAGGTGCTGTGCTTCTACAAGGCCCAGTGAAATGTGTGGGCGAGCAAATCCTGGAAAGAACAAAGTCAGTCAGCTATGGTTTTGTGAAGTGGGTGCTCACATGCACACTGAAGTACTGCAGGTGTTGAAATAAAGAATAGAATCTCTCTGACAAAACATTAAAATCTCCTTTTAAAAGAGGAAGGAGTCACCTCATGAGAAATATCAAACAAATTACATCCTAGAATGGCCTCATTTTCTCCAATGACTATAAAAAACCCTTGCAGGATAACTTGAGTAACCAGTTTCAATGTAGACACCGTCACTGTTGATTTCAGTGGTGGTGGAGATTCAATCTGAGGTTATATCACCTACCTTTAGCAGTTTACAGGCACACTATAACCCCATTACAATTAATGGAGAGCAAGGCCTTGCTTCAGCTAACAACACAGCTACATCTGAGACAACCTCAAAGAATTCAAGGCATCCACACCAGACTGGCAGATATGAGAGGGAATTAGAGGAAGCATTCCCTTCTTGAGCTCGTAACAGCTAGAGCTAGGAGTCGTCTCATAGACCATCTCTGTAGAGAACTGTGTTTAAACTATCGAATTCCATCTGTCAGCACACACTTAGTCTGTTCCACATGGAGTTGAATTTAAGTGTCATTAGTTTAAGCAGGATCTTATCCATGAAGTTGGATGAGATTAATCCCATACAAGATATCTGAAGACCCATGTCGTTTTTGCAATGGAATATGTCCTTTCACAGGTACCAATAATATTTTTGCCCTGTGAATTTCTCCTTCTCTAACAAGTACGGAGAGATATGGAACTACTGGAGAGCATCCAACAAAGGGCCATGAAGACAACCAAGGACCTAGAGCATCTCTCAAATGAGGAAAGGCTGAAAGAGCTGGGACTGTTTAGTCTAGAGAGGATAAATGATAAAGCTATATCCTTTCCCACTAATTAAATAATATGCATCTATTATAGTGCAAAAGCCACATTTTTCACTGGGTATTTTTATTCCCTATCTGTTTTAAAATACAAATTAACTTGTGTGTGTGTGTGTGTATTGGTCTGTCTATCCGTCTGTCTTTTCGCATAGTATTTCAAGATAAAATCTCCCTGTCGCAGATGGAGCAATGCACTTCACTCATAGAGAGAAGCAGCAATATATTTATTGATATAAAACAATGATTTAATAAAGTTGATAATAGATGCAACAGTTTAACAAGATTCGAGATGGCAAGGCACAGTCAGTTATTTACTGCATAGAGGACAGGGTTGGACAGAACTGTCGGGCAGACCCTCCCGTTGAGTCAAGGTTTCAGAAAGGACCCCCTTGCTTTCCAAACTCCTTCTCCGAGAGGAGTCTGGGTGTGGCTGGATCCAGTCCTACTCCCAGACTTGGTCAACAGTTTACGTCTAAAGGATTATATGTGTGCAATCAATCCTTTATATCACTTAGTTAAGATTCCAAAAAGTTCAGCATGTTGTTAGTCACTTACTGAGGATCTGTTGCGGCAAGGAATCTCTCAACCTCGAGGAGTAACCTTGAGCAGCTTCCTGACTCAAGGGGAGATCCTGGCATGCAGCCCGCTGCCGTTTAGGAGAGCTCAAAGGGCTCTTGGGCTGTGCACTATTTATGGGGGTAAGATGATTGACCTATAGTCATATTTGCATACTGATCACAGAACCAGCATTGCTTAAGTTAGTCCTTGGCTGTTGTGTTCTCTCTCTCTCGGGAACCACATCGAGCCCCAGATGCCACCATCATGACTATAAGCACCCATTATGACCACCACGGTTGGTTATCACTGGGGCAGGGTTACAGGAGATAAAGATCAGGTGGCACCTGGAGAGGGGGGAAGCACACCATCACACTCCCTGAGAAGGAAAATGTACTGAACATTTGTACAGTAATCAAGACAATTGGCAAGTTTATCACAGGCATCTTTCCTCCCATTTTGGACAGTTTCTTGCATTTTTACATCATAAATGTGTGATCTAAAGCAACAAAGATGGTTGAACTAAAAGAAAAAAAGGCTTTTAAACAAAATTCAGGAATGTCCTCAACCAGGCTGCTTGTGCCACCACGGTGCTAGATGTTGTCATCAAATTATATGATCTCAATGCATTGAGATAGTTTGGATCATGTTTTGCTCCACCGATAGGACAGTATAGCCTAACATTTGGCCAAATTGCCTTGTAACTACAAATTCAGATCTGATTTTTTCCATTTGCCCATTTGTTCTGGGTAAATTGAAGCCAAAGATCCTTCCTTCCTAACATTTTCTGTAACAAATTCAATTTGTAGTGCTGTGTAATAACGGACTGACCATAAATGGTGCAAATCTGCCAGTAATTGGCAAGCAAATGCTGTCTGAATTTGATTATGTTTATTCTTATAGAGCTCAGGTCTTGCAAAGGCACACATTTTGTATGTGAGTGTTCAGGTCATTCAAATATCTACAGGACTGTGGACTAGTAAGCCGTGCACGTTCCTTGACTTACTGGTGAATTTACAAAGCACAAGTGTGTGCTTGGAGTCAGTTCAAGGCAGTATAGCCAAAATTTGATTTTGCTGCCCTGAGCACAAAGAGCTAGGACCCAGTCATGTTCATGCCATGACAGTAGGTGAAGCAGAAGTGGTGGAAGGAAGAGCTGGGGAAGAATACTTCAGAATTAGTTTTGTTGATTCCACTGGCTCCGAAGGGAAAACAGGACTTGTGACTTTGCCTTGAGAAGCCATCTATGTAACTTCTTTAAACACATTGTTTCCCAGAAGCACCTGCCTCCTCTCACAGCTCCAGACTTCCTTCAGTGATGGCAACGATCAAAAGTAACCTAGCTTCTTAGGACTTTAGTGAAATAGGCTACCCTGGGAATGTTTTTATTTTTCTTTTTTACCCTTCTCTATTAGTTTAAGGAATTGTCTACCTTGCTGATGCATAGATTAACTGTCTTAATATGTCCAGGAACCACACACGTGAAGCAACCTGTGCTCCCCATGACCAGATTAGTTCAAATAGCAAGGATGTCCTACAACCAAAGAAAAGAAAGTCTGTGTTTTTACAGCAGAGCACTATGCAGACAGAGAAAGAAGTTATGCAGCTTGCTAACAGTATCCTAGGAATTAGTCCTGGGTAATGAAATATCTGACTCAATATGCATAAGCAAGTGCTTGCCTAACTAAATTACCTGATAATTCTGATATTGGCTGTTGGGTTTGTATAAAAATATGTATTCATACATTTTAACATGGAACTCCCAACTGATTTTAGTAGGGAGCTCTGTAGAGAGGACATTGGCAGGCTACCTCTCTGACTGAGCAGGGCTGCAGGAGGCTTAAGCGTGTTCTGGGTAATGTAGTCTGATTTCTGTTTTAATGGACTGGATAACTAGAAGAGGCACTTATGTTAAATGGCCCGACTGAGAACTCAGCAGCCAGTCGAGGTAAGAGAGAGTTTAAGGTAAAAGTAATAATCTACAAGAGTTTAAATCCATTGTTCCAAATGAGAATATAATGTCTAGTAGCAGAGCTCAAGAGAGCAGGTAGGATATTCGGTTCTGTATCTGACCCTGCTGGTGATTTGACGTGTGATCTTGCACAAGTTTAGGGAATATTCCCAGGTGCTGATTTAAATGCCCATAAACCAGTTGTACTATAATTTATTTTCCACTTGGGAAACCATGGGAGGAGAGATTCTAGAGCTTAACAACTAATGTTCCTGAAGCACTTTAAGATTGCTGGATGAGTGATATTCAGTAAATATAACATTTAGAGACTTAAGTTTAATCTATCTGAAGTAACTCAGGAGGATCTCCATTGAAGCCCACTGAGTTCTAATGGCACAGTGTTAACCTAAGTAAGATCATTTTGCATTCCATCGTTAGGAAGAAAAAACCTACCTCTCACCAGCTTTATGTGTTGGGTTGCCGTTAATGCCATTGTGGTAAGTATGGAGATAATTTCAGGTGAGCACTGTTTCATATCCACATTACAGAGGCAAATGTCTGCGCAAGATGTTGTAAGTCTTTGCAAAGTCGTGAAGAGAGTTTGACCAAAGATGACATGTCTGAACGTGGTTGTGGATTAAAACCATTCAGAAAGTCATATGAAAGAGAAAAGCCCAGCAATTTGTAAACTGGTATCAATGATAAATCAAGGTAATACTATTTTTAAAAACAAACACTTTAGTCTCCTGATGCTTAAAGACTCAGGATGGAGGAAAAGTCACTGAAACAGATTCTGGACTTACAGTAAATGGGATGAACATTTTCTTTCATATTATTTTAGACATTTTTCTCCAAAGCTTTCGGATTTCCATCACTAGTGCAGTGAGTCTGGGGAGAAATTGATTTTAAAAAATAGTAATATAGCAGCCCAGTCAAAAGTGAATTGAATACAAGCACATTCAGGGTAGTATGAAGCTTTTAAAAGACAAACATTTTAGAAAAATGCTGAATGGATTTCCTAGCTTTCCTTCCTTTTGGTACATGAAGTTTATGTGCTTCTGACAGGTAGAAACTAAAACAGACTAAAGGAATTTAGTGAAAAGGTGACCTGGTGAAGTATTTTTTTTTTCCTGTTTTTTTTGGAGCAAAAAAGGAGGGTTAGCTTTCAAGTTTCAATCATAACATCAGCAGTGTTAAGAGGAGAGCTAGTTCAAAGGAACACAGTTCCAAAGAAATTGAATTTTGCCATATGGTCTGCAGTGAGGGTACAGCCTTGGTGTGTATGTAACCTAGGCACCTAGATAAGGTGGTGCTTCATCTTCAGTGAGTCAGTGGGAATCTACACTCCCAATAAAGTCAGTGAAGAAAGCTACAAGGTGATCCAGTCTGCTTAAATTAAATACAAATTTTCTTCTCACAGCGCAGGGAAATAACAAGAAATGTGAGCAACCTTTTACTGATAACCACTAACAGGAATGTTCGCCTAAAAAAGGAAAGGATGTCAGCATTGCCCACTCATAAGCCCCCCTTGTCGCCTTCGGCCTAAGGAGCGTGAGGGTCTCCGGTCCCCCCAGCTCAGCCATATCTCCCGTGCCTGGTAGAGTGCTTGGACCATCAAGTAGGAGCTGAGAGAAGGAACATTACTTTCAAAGAAAGAGGCAGAGCGATGGCCCAAAGACTGGTCTCCAAAGTGTTGTTATGCATCTGGATCCTGATTCCTCCTGATTTCACAGTATGGATGACCACAAGCGAGTGCTCATCCCTGTACTTTGACCATTTTTAACTTTCCAGTGCAGGTGCAGCCTCAGATCCGCTCTAAGAATTAAGTGGGTTTATTTCCAAAACTAGTATTTCTTCACGTGCGTGTATGCAAGCAAATTTCAGGCCATGGCTAATGCGTGGTGAAATTTCAGTACTTACAGAAGCAGATAGTACTGAAGAGTAGGCAGACAGGTTCACTGTTAGAGGATTAGTGAGGGTCTAGGTTCCTAAGACCAATTCGCATAAGTTTAAATGAACTGAGCTCCTTCCTTTTTTTCTTTTTTTTTTTTCTTCCCTATGTGTCAAAAGTAAAAATAAAAATAAAAATATGCTTTTGTTGTTATAAATCTTTACATCAGCTTTGGAATTTTATGGACTGAGCAATCAACTTTGTCAGAGTTACTGCATCTCTGATTCAGTAAAATACTCTTTGAACCTGAGTTTAAACCCAAGTGCTATGGACTCTGCTTTCCTGAAGAGAACACAACCACCTTGCAAGCTGGGAACTTAAAACCTGAACCAAAAGAGAAATTATTTGTGTGGGAACATTTCTGCCTATTGATACATAAGGCATGAAAACTTATATGCTTTCAGATAGGATTTGAATTGGAATATTTCTGGAATAAATGTTTTTGTCATTGGGCAAAAAAAGAGAAATTATAACCTTTTGTGGCAAAAAAAAAAAAAAGCTTGTTTAGATGCTTAAACATGGAGAATATTCCTAGCAGCCCCCTCCCACTCCCATCCCAAAGTTACGTACCTACTCTTCTTTTAAGGTGTGGGATGTATGTATTAACTTCCTCTTGAACATTTCTTCCTCAGCTCCATGTTTTGTGATGGATACATTTTCAGGTCTTTCTCACTCTCCCTCCATTCATTGAAGAGCCTTGCAGCTGTATTAATTAATATCTAGTGTTAGCAACGGTATGACTTGTCTTGTCTTTTGTGATACCTACACAAAGGATTGCCATACCCTTGCTTCCAGTGCAACCCATGGGCATAGAAAGATGCAGCACCAAGGTGTGGTGAAAGCACAAGCATCTCCTGCCTGTACTGGACATGGAGTGCATATCCCTGCGGATGGCGACTGGGTGGAAGAAAAAAAAAGCTTGCTTTTTTTATTGTTCAAAACATGACAGTTCTGTCTGCATGGGGCTCAAAGGACTGTCTGCAAGGGGCAGACAAGCCTCCATATCACTAGTTTTAAAAGTTCTTTATTCACAGCACAATTTTTGCTTTGAACCAGCTGTTCAAGTGATGGAGCCTGGACAATACCTTCTGTTGTTTTCCTATTTGTTTACATCCTGCCAATTTCACATATAACACAAATGTCACCAACAGCAGTGTTGTGTCCTTATGATAGGGAAAAGACAAGCCTGTACAGACTTTATTTCTGTCTCTGGAAATAGGCAGGAGCCTGAGACAGCATCTATACCAGTTAATTTAATAGCAGGGACAACACTTTTTCGACCCTGAGGCCAATCGGCACCATACAGCCACATGCAACCTACTAAATGCTCATCTTCCAAAACCGGGAGGCTATGTCTCAGCTGTCTAAGGGGAATTGCCCCTCCTTGGTTCCGACCACCTGAGCACCCCTGGGAACTCCATGGGAGAGTGCTAACTTGGCCCCGGAAAAAGGTGTGCCAAGAGCTGTATAACAGCTTAACAGTATGGATGCCTGAGCTGCAGGGTGTTTGAGCCCTGGCTGTCTTGTTCACTTGCATAAACTTGCCTTGATGCTCTTTTGTGGATTTCAGATGTTACTATATGTTGTCTTTGTATCTCACTTTTGAATTCAGGTTCTGTAGTCAAGAGTTTGGAGGTGGGGAGGGCAGGAAATGGCTGCAGGGCAGACATCAACTATTTCAGTAAATTCTTGGGATAACGCAAAGCACACAAGAATAGTCAAATAAGGCACATTCTACTTTAAGAATATAATATACCAGTGTTTGGGCTGGGGCTTGTATCACAGAATTTAATTTTCAACATGGAAGCAAGAAAAATGAAAGAAAAGAATACCCCAAAACTCTTAAAATGTACTGTATGTTTCTATAAAAACGTGTAAATTATTTTTCTGTTTATACTCACTTTTCATGAATGAACTAGTACTTTTTCATATATAGGAAAAGCATTTATGTTATAGCTTGCTTTCTGCTTGCATGAACTGGCAATAAATACTGCAGCATTACTTTGGAAGGAGAGATGCTTCATTTTTCTTAAACAGACTATAGAGAAGTCCATTGTGACCATGAAATCATTTGGAAAAGCAGCTTAAACGGAGAAAAATAATTCAGTGTAGTATAATGTTCTATTCACTGATTATAGGTGACTTGTACTTGATCATAGCCTTGGATTTCTATTCCAGTATAGTTACACAGAATGAAAAGCACTGGAAAGTTGTAGATAATTTTGGTTCAATTATATGGTAGAAATTTTAATTTCTGAAGCTAAATTGAAAATAAAAGATAAAAGTATAGTTGGCTTTATTTCTTCCATTGAAAAACTTAAAATAATCCATCTGTCCAAATGCTAGAATGGGAATTAGACCTTTTAGCTATTAGAATTGTATATTGCAACGAGACATTGGGAGAGAGAGTAGGAATGTGCACTGGGCAGTGTTAACAACTTTCATGTGTAGATTGTTCAAGGGAGCAATGTTTCCACATAACTGTCTTAGAAGGTCGGGAAAAGCAACAAGCACTTGGTTTTTAAAGAATGAAGAACTGGTTTCTTTCATGTTTGAATTCCTTTTGTTTCATGCTTTTAACTGTATGTAGACTTTTACAGTCAACTAAAAGGTCTCTTGAATGGACCCATAATACTGGATCCTATAAACAGATCAAGACAGAAATGTCATCTCTGACAGTATACAATTAAAAGGTATGTCTATGCTACATAGTGAATGTTAGTGAGATACCCTCAAACGTGTTCATACAGAGGTAACTCCAAAGCCAGGAGCAGGATCTGCTTGAACCAAAGAGTGCTGCTGATGAGCAGGGCTTGTTCTCTCAGGCACAACCTTGTGCCAGCACCATTTTGACATGTCTCATGCTGGTACCTCTGAAGAAAGCTGCACTGTATGTTGTGAGCACACTGGTACATGCAGGGCTTTGAGCACCGGGTTCCACAGCAACTGCCTGAAGCACCAATGCTGTGCTGTGAGCTCAAGAGTTAGACTGTTCCTCCAGGGCATCAGCGGAGCTGGAGCTGAAGAGGAAGGTATGAGACAGCAGATGGTTTTAAAACAAACAAACAAACAAACAAACACTCCAGAAAACAGATGGGAGAAACCCAAGTGGGATAAGCATGACTAGAATGACGTGGAGCAGTCCAGAGCAGCAGCTTTGCTGCGAGTGTTCATAGGCTGGGTAACTAAGGCACTATGGAGAGGAAAGAGGGGAAGGAAGTTAGTGCCTCTTTGGGGGATTTGGGAAGAACTACTGCACTAAGCCTTCCAAGTTGGAAACCAGTGGATGTGCTTTTTATCAGTCATCTTAGAAACTGACCTCCAGGTAATGGAAATGAATTTCTACCATTCCAAAGCTGAACTGAACAGGAAGAAACTGTGGTCCACTGTTTCTGGTTTTGTCATTCAGCTCTACCACCCCTCAGCTGAGTAACTCCATAACCGTATAACTTTATGACAAGAGAAAGAATTTGGCTTGTGAAGAGCAAAATGAACTTCTGGGTTCAAAATCTAATCCAGGTTTAATATTGCAAATCTTCATCTCCATTTTTTTTTCTCATGCTAAAATGANGACAGGACGAGGGGCAACAGGCACAAGTTGGAACAGAGGAAGTTCCATTCAAACATAAGGAAAAACTTCTTTACCGTGAGGGTGACAGAGCACTGGCACAAGCTGCCCAGGGAGGTTGTGGAGTCCCCTTCTCTGGAGATTTTCAAGACCCGCCTCGATGCAGTCCTGAGTAATGTGCTCTAGGCATTCCTGCGTCAGCAGGGGAGTTGGACTAGATGATCCCTACAGGTCCCTTCCAACTCTGAAAATTCCATGATTCCATAAGACTCCCTACGTGTACACTGGTGGTGTGGAATAAAAAAAAAAAAGCAGGTCTGGATTGCTGGCTTTCCTTTGGGTACATTTTTTTTAACCCATCTCCATGAATTTACAAATGCAAATGTGATTTAATAAAGGACAGTGGGTGTCTGTACAATGTAGTTGCATGAAGCAGAGAGAGGTGGGGGTGGAGGGTGGATAATTCTAATCAAACTGCTCACACCTTGCCCTCCTTGACATGCAATACCACTTTAAACAGCAGTGCTCTAATAGAGAAAAGAGCTACTGTACTTACCCACTCAATAATTTGCATAATTTTGAAGAGCTGAAAATGTCACTGCTGTGTTATGATAATTGTTGGGAAATGATTAGCTATAGCATTTATACATTCCAGAAAAAAAAAAGTATTTTACTATTCTCTCTTTAATATTAATAAGGATTAATAAAATCACCTTGGAGGACAAACATTATATGTAAAATAATAGGTGTCATATGAAGGCACATGAGTTATCCATCCATTTGCTGTAGCTTGTCATAGCTGGGAAAGACTTAAAAAAGCAAACTCTTGACTGCTCCTCATACAATTTCAAATGCAAATTTTAACAATAGGAATAACTAAAAATAATCTGTTATTTTCTTCCTTCTCTGCCTTGTAGCTGTGATTAGACTAGATACTTAGATACTCCAAATTTATGTCTCCTGTAATTCAAACACTTTTTAATTGTGACAGATGTATATGAACTGTTCATCTCTTGTTCATTGTTCTCCCAGCTAAACCCTTTGATAAAATGACAGGGACATCAGGTTCAAGTTAACAGAATATAGTCCTCACAGCTCCCTGAATTTATCAAGAACTGTTGTTCTAGGATACATTAAGTAAAGAGTAGCTCCAATACAAATGCTGGAGGGAGAGTGGTTTCATAGAAGTCCCCGTCCAACATCCTTTCACTTTCTATGTCTTTCTCAGATTCCTCTTTTTCTTATACTGTAATAACGGTACAGCTTAGATTTAGAAAGCTCATTTCTACCATACTCATGAAAAGCTAGACTGCAGCTTCTTTGCCCAGCTCCATCTGGGAACCTGGCCATGAAGTCCAGTCTCTCTCAGGGTTTTTGTTCTCTGTGTGTGATGTGAATGATGTGTTCCACATGACAGACAACAGTTTTGGCGGGCTGTGCAGAATAGAGAGCTTATTAATCAGTTTCTTCCCAGTTTAGTGTAACTCCTCAGTTACACTTACAGTCTAGAAAGGAGAGGAGCAAAGAGATGGCAATTACTGTTACACAGATGTAGATGCAAGTTTTAGGAATATCTTTTTATCTAGCACAATTTTACAGAGGATGAAATATGACATATTTCTATGACATAAACTCTTATTCAAAGAAACATGACTTCTATCCAGACACAATAAGGGTTCCAAAATGTGACATATATTATCTAGAAAGCTCTTGAGATGTATTTATTTTTGTTTAATCAGGAAAATATTATCAGAAATAGCTAAAACATCTCTGTTCAAAAGGACTGTTTAATTTATCCTTTATTAGAGAATAAGCCTAAACAGTTATTGCTTTTTTTGAAATGTAGGTGACAGAATAAAGGGTACCCTGGACTGGCGTGAAAGAACTAACACAGCCTTACAAAGAGGGATCACTCCATCTGGTGTATTAAAATGTGACTGTGTGCAACAACCCAGAAGATCGACTACCATTTCATGTGGAAGGGCCAGAATTTTAATAACTGGTCTTCAGGTCATAATGGCAGGCCTTGCTACAAGTAAAGCTGATGATGCCATCAACAGATCTCAGAATGGAAGACACATTCTCCACCTTTCCTGGAAAAGTTTGCAAAGACTTTTTAGGATATAACAATCCATATAGTTGTAATGCAGTATGTAGAACTGTCTATATTTATCTGGACTATTTCTATGGTAGTGTAGCCATCCTAGTGTGGCTCTCCACCCACATGAATTGACTCTATGTCTCATAATTTGTGTCTACTGTACTTGCTGTCACTAGAAAACATTGGATACTGTAGCATATACAGCCCTCACTCAAAAAATACAATCTTAAGTTTGATTTTCTGTTTTTTTCAGGCCATATTTTTTTTCCCAGAAACCAAATGAGAACATCCCTTTTTAGAAAGACATCTAATCTTCTTTTAGGGATTCAAAGCTCTGGTGAGTTGTCCAATGCTTAATTACCCTTACTGCTAGGAAAATGCAGGTATTGTGTTATTTCAAGGTTGAATCTGTCTCGCTTCAATTTCCCGCCATTTGATCTTGTTAGGTCTTTGTATGCAAGACTGAAAGACCTCCAGTATCAAGTATTTGTTCCTTGTGTCAGTACCTATTCACAGTGATCAGGACACCTCTCCACCTTTCTATTCAATAAATTGAGCTCTTTAAGCTTCACATCATAAGACTTGTTTTTCAGCCTCTGAATAGTTTTTTTGTTTAGTTGGCTGTTTTTATTGTTTCCACTAATCTTATAAGGGGGACGGTTAGTCACTAAGATTTAAAAGATATAGCCACCACTCCCCTCACCCTTTGCTTCTACTGCCATTTCTCAACTGTTAAAAGAGATACTCCAAAATGAACCCTCTAAAATTTTATCTAGTGGAAAGGTACTCAGATAAATGAGTACATTCATTTGACATTGAATGGTGAAGTGCATACGAAAACAGCAGGTACAAAAAAACTCTCAAATCACTCAGATACCTTCAGACCATCAGTTCCACCAAATATCTGTTTTGCCCTCCAGTAGTTGTGACAGTGCCTAATTTCAAAGCTAGATTTTCTGCATATTTTCCAATGACTCATAAACACTTTCTTTTTCTGATGTTCACATTTTTGAGACAATGTTTTTGCCAGTCTTTCTCCTTCAGGACTTTTTTACTTAGTAGTTCATGCTACATCTTATTTATCAAGCAAGGCTTTGCAAATACTGGATGTCCTGGACTTTTCAAAGTATATCTCCATTTTATTTTAAGCTGTTTTCTTTTCCAAAATACCCAGAGCAGATCTTTTACATCTCATCTGAATGAGGAGTTCAGAATGAAAAAGTAATGTATATTGGTAACAGTTATATGCAAATTCATTAAGGTCTGCCACTACCTGAGTGCTAATTAAAAGGAAAAATAGTTGAAGGATAAAGTAGGGCTTGCAAGCGTATCACACACAGGTTCTTTCCTAATATATTTCCCGTCTATCACACTTATTACTGCAGGGTGGGCTGACAGGTTAATTATGTACTTGCAGGAGAACTGATACAGAGGATATTACAATCTCAAAAGCAAACACTTATAATCATTTTATCTAAACAGAAGACAGACTCACCTTGATGAAGGTCTACATTTAGTGAACATTTTAAGGCAACAGTCACTGCACTCTCAAGGAAGACACCTGATAAACTATCCATCAGTAGATACCAAGCCAGTAGTATATAGTATGCAATGCAAGAACTTAACCAATTCATATGCTAGTACATGGAAAAAAAAGGTTGATTTTGTGAGAAGGCCATAGGACTAGGATTCACAAAATTCTGTTTTAATTTCCAAGTTAATTCATTTCCAGACTTCTTGTCTGCAGGCCTTTTACTGTCACAGAGACCCAGTGTGTGAGACTCTACCCAGTGGGTCATACAACTTGGGGAGATCCTCTCAACAGGCATCTGATGTGTCCGATTACGATTGTCATATGTATATATGTCCTGTTGTCTGGGAGGTATGCTCCCAGATGTATCAGATCCTCATAGCTGGGAACGTGTTTCCAGTGAGGTTACACTGTGAGAGGGATCCTATTAAAAAACACAGGTGTTCCTGCTGTTGTGTAGCGCACAATTTCTTATCTGTTCTCGGACAAGCAAATGCATCAACCAATCATGGACCAGGCTGTTCATCAATATCGAAATCTTTTGCCAGATCTGGAGAATGCTGCTGTACCGAGTACATATGAACTACTTGACTCATGGAAGGGGCTGTCTGGCGAGAGGCAAGAAGACCTGGTCTCACACAGAATACTTCGACTTGATAGATGAAGATGTAGCTACAGTCAAATCATAGAGATCTTTATGTACTTTATTTAGAAAAAATCCCCAAATTTAAGTCCATTTAGTCCTGACATTTTGAGGTTTCTTGAATTCTTGTTTCAGGTTTTTTCGCTCAGTTCATCTGTTTTTCTTTTTCAAATGGGCTGCATTACCATTCATACTTCTCCAGTTACTTGCCATATTTAACACTCACCCATTTGATGTTAGTCATTCTGTACTTTGTGTTTGTTCGTTACTTACTACAATCAAACCCAGGCAGTAATTAAATAACAATGCCTAGATATCCAATCACTTCTTTTCCTACAAGATTCAGAATGCATCATAAGACATTTTGCCTCCCTCTGTACCCCAAAGCTACAAACAAAGTTCTCTATCAGCTGTTGGGTTTACATCAACTTTTCATAAAGGTCTAGCAGAAAAAAGGCTGTGCACAGGTATAAGTTCCCTTACATGGAGCTGGTCTTAACACAAGTATAAAATATTCATCAACTAAATTATTCAAGGAGCAATTGTTGGTATTTGTTGAATAATGTATTCTGTTCATGGTGTCTGAATACTACAAGAATGAGGTGAATAAATTATATGACAAAGCAGCAAAATCACTGACTTGTATTCGTTGAATAGCATTTGACCTAAGCTAAATGTATTTTAATAAAAACATAGCATAAGAGAACAAAAAATTTTACCTTGTTTTCCTTTCTGACACAGAGTATGGCTTTAGGTAGGTATTGTGATGGTCCTTAAGCTGTACAACAGATGTGGAGAATTGACAACTAGAACAATTATATGTTACACAGTGACTTTCAGACAACACAAAACACAGTATTTCTTCGCTTCAGAAAACATTTATTTTATTGCTACTAGAAAGCATCCTAGTAAGTGAGCCATAGTGACTGTAAAAGTAACTTAAGTTCTGCTTATTCAGTGTTAGAGTTTGTATGTCCTACACATTCAGCTATCTTACTTCCCTTGCGTACTTGCTGGAATCACATTCTTCACGACATGAACAAATATTGCACTACTGAAAAAATACACAGACTTTTATTTAAGGATAGTACTGAACAATTCCACATGAATAGAAAAGTCCAATTTTCAGCAATGAACTCTTTCATCTAAGAAACGAGGAATCCTGGTCTGAATAAATAATGTGGACTTACAATATGTGCACGTTGAACAGAACTGAGAGTTGGCGGTCCCTCAATTCAATACCGACTTGCATAATGACAAATATGATCCCAACAGAAAAGGTCTAACAGTTCAGTTCCAGCTGCCTCTACATGGGTGGAAGGTATGTTAGAAAGGAACAACCATGCTTGAAAAAGTTAACAATGTTGTAGTCTCATGACGAATATTCGTTGAGGCAGGGCCTTAACTGCAAAGGTCTGCTAACACCTCAATTTATAGAAAGGAATTTCTTATTGTTCTGATATGCTGGCCTGCTGTCTCTCTCTTTTGGTTAAACTACAAGCACATGTACAGAGAATTGGACCAATCAAATCTAGTCAATAAAATTGCCAGATACCCCACCTTTAACACTTACTTGGAAATGTGAACAAAGAGAGGTTGGTATGGATTCTATGGCTCCTGCATGCACCATTCACAACTTATTGATACTTATGAAAAGACAGTTTTAAACAATCTTTAAACGTAGTCACACAATAATTCACATTACATTGACTGTTTCCTACCACCGTAATCCCAGATTACCTTAAACCATGGAGTTTAGGCTGTGCAATATGTTAAAACGTGCTCAGTTGGTACATGTCTGTGTGGACAAAAAGCACAAAGATTTGTAACTTTTGATTATTTCTTCATCAAGTAATACAGCTACTCCCAATATCAGTTTCTTTCAGTGTCAGTCAAAGGAGCTTCACATCTCATTTAAGGCACTCAGAAATCAGTAAAACTAACATAAATAAGCTTAAATTAAACACATGCTGACAAAGAGCATGTATTCAAGAAACGGGATCAATTTAAGCATTTGCTTAACTGTTTTACTACTTGGGTCCTAAAAAAGCAACTGTCATTTTACAGCAAATCATATTCTGATTTGTGAATCTAATTCTGTATACTTTGGGAGAATTTATCTTCCCTGTAAATATTATTACCAGTACCGACTGTGTGAATAGAAGTGTTGGTTTCTTCAGATATTTCTTCCCTGCCCTCACACCACCACGAACAGCTTACTAATTACTAGGAATGCTATTCCTATTGATGACTTCAGCCTTGATTGCTCTGAGATTCCAATGCTGTCACAAACCCAAGGTGAAGACTTCACCTGGGGAAAGAAGCATGTAAATATTGCATGCAATAAAAAGGAGAAGAGGAATACTGACGAAATTAAGGCAGACTTGTCTCAGAAAACCTTGGTTTCAAAGCTTTTCATGCAGTCCAGCAGGTTATTTAACTCTTACTTAGTTTTGAGAAAGAGAGAGAGAGAAAACCTATACTTGGATCTTTGCTCTTTTTTTTAAAGGTATCTTTGCTGGTTCTTACAACATGGATGAATTACTGTAAAAGGATATTACTTTCTCCATTATTTGGTACTTACACAGACTTACGCCATGAGAACTGACTTTTGCATCATGTTATTCTTTTGCTGAAATAACAGTAGACACCTGTAAAATGCTACCAGGTTAGTGTAAAATGTGTGTCCTGACTTATGACTTTTTCCACCATTTTTCCTTTCTTGGACCATTTTGCTGAAACAGAAGCTTTTCTTTCATCTTCTTGCCCGTCTAATTAATCCAAATCTTAACAGGCTTCTCTTTTAGACTTAAATTAGGGTTTGACCATCTTTTTCTGGAATAAATTCACCTGTACAAAAGGTTTCTGAGAATGTAGCTAAGAATTTACCCTATAACTTGTGAAACAGTTGGTTTTCTAATCTGTTTGAGAGGAGAGCACAGTAAAGACTCTTTTGCCCTTGATTTAAATTGTTGAAATCCAACAGATTGGCTTGTATTTTGCAGTAATAAATGAGTATTAAATATGTTCTCAGAAGGAGAATGTGAGTTAGTCGTATTGGAAAAGAAAACATAATAAAAACTTATGACTCTGATGAGATTATGATGAGTGGATGGAAGAGCCAAAGGAGAAAGACAGCAGTAAACAAAATGAAATGATGAGAACAGTATTGGGAAAAAAATAGTGATTAAGAAAGAATCTTATTTTCAGTCACATATTAATTGCTAGCCAGATACTTGGAAGAGGAAAGCTTATACAGTTTAGATTCCACCCTGTCTTTTAAAATCACTGTACAGAGATGTACATATGTTAGGTCCCGTAATACGAAAACAATCATTTAACTATGTATTCCTTCTCTCTACTTTGCAACCACATCTGGTTCTTTAGGAACCTGCATAATATTTACATAATGAGACTCAGACCCTAATATGCCAGGCAATACTTCAGCAAGATTTCCTTCTAAGCAGCTATTATAGGCAAAGAGTGGGAGGAAAAAAAAGGTAAGAGAGATCACTGCTCTATGCTTTGACAACACATCTCAATGGCCAAATCCATCTCCTGGCTTTTAGCTTGTGCCTTTTCTGCAACACTTACTGTTGTCCTAATATCAATATTTGTTCTTTCAGTCTTTAGCCTGTTAATTTTCTTTCAATAAAATTGTGATTAATAGTTCTGAAGATCAGATATGCCAGACTATGCTAGTATAAGTATGATGTTAGTTAGCTACTGTTTCCCACAAAAGTAGTGCTCAGTATCTGTCCCCTGACTCCTAGAAGTGCAAAAGTATGGCAAACTAACAAAAACTGCAGGGATTCACACTATGTCTCTGTCTGAAGTTCATACAGGGCTATGGAACCCTACAGAGAAACTCACCTAAAACTCTGCTGGATCTTACACACTTGTAGAGAAATGAAAGAAAGTCTTTTTAACTTTTTTTTTTTTTTTTCCTGGATGCCTCCTGTTGATCTGCATTTTTTCCTGGTCATTTCCTGTAAGACACTGTATTTGAAATGGACGTTTCATATGCCATAAGCATCATTTTCTGCTATACTTTTTCCTTGTGACCTCATGAAAACAAGGAAAAGGGTAGAGGGATCAATTTTTAAAAGGAGTTTGATTTATGACATTTTGTTGCAGATTTGGTTCTTGGTAGAAAAGAAACTGAAGTGCTACAGGCTTGAAATATCTGAGCTGTTGTACAGGCAAATTATGGTCCTCCTGAGGTTAGTCTGAATACAGTACATGCTCAGTAATCTCTCCTAAGAATGTATGGCTGGTCTATATGCAAGTATATCTTCACGGACTTAATTTGCTCATTGCCTTCAATTTTCTTCACATGACAAATTCATTTATACTCATTGTTACCCAGCAAAATGCTATCATACCTGCAAGTTTCCCCCCAAATGCAAGAAAAATATTTCCATGATAGTTATGACCCTATTTATTTGCTTTAAAGAACTCATATGAGAGAAATTCTGTTTGTTGGAGCATTTGTCAAATGTGAAAGTGCCATGAATATGCATACAGGCATGTATTCACACAAACATTGATATCACATGTGCTTGCGTGACCTTTATGAAAGCTTTCTGTGGGCTGAGAATTGGAAGAAGAAGGGAGGAGGGTTTTGGCAGAGAAATAGCAAGTATGACTTTCTCCATAAAGCCTACAGGAAAATGAGCAGCTGTTGTGGAGGAAGTAAAGGACAATATGCAAAATAACCATCAGCATGAACACCATGTGGCATTTCTTCAAAACTGAGGATCAACCTGCTTATTCATCTGTGTACCTGAACTCAGCCAGGAAAGAGAAAGAGCATTTAAGCCATGTTCTCTGTTCTTATGTCACCAAATGAAAAGGCAAAAGAAGCTGTAGCTCTTCAGTATGCTACTAAGAGTGTCAACAGAAGCTCAACAATATCCATAGACATATACAAAGACCTCTGCATGTGCTCAAGCAGCTCATGCTTTTTTTCTGTTTTTCTTACATCAGAAGAAATTTGACTGACCAGTACAGATTTCATAATATTACAATAGTTAGTAACATTGACTGTACTGGCTGCACACAGAGAACTGATGAGGTACTTGGCAATAATATTGTGTGGAGAAATCCTATGATACCGAGGAAACAGTTGGATAGTGGAGAGAGATGGTGGGAGAAGACAGAGTACAGTAGCACAGAAATAGGAGCTTTATATAGCACAGAAGTACCTTCAAGACGATGCACACCCTGAAAGACGTTACCTGAAAAGTAACTGTAGTGTTAAAACCATGGTAAAGAAATAAGGATTCAAGCAGAAGCAGAAAGAGATGAAAATATCTATTAGGTAAAGGAAAAAAAAGGATATTTCTGGGGACATAAAGAAGTCATGTTCTGTCATGGTCCATTTGGACCATGAACAGGACACCATACTCTGTAAATGAAACTTTATTTCAGGAGCTTATTAGAAAACAAAGAAACTCAACAAACTAGAGCTCAATCCACTTTGTACAGACTAGTCTAACACATGGATTCACTAATTTATTACTTAATTAACAAGGTTTCTAGTTCTCAAAAACTCTCTAAATCATAACTCGCAACTCACTAATAACTCATAACTCATGCATCTATAAGCAAAATAGTTACCTAGCTGATGGTGAGAGTGCTCATCCTTCCTCCTCTGTCACTGTGCAGGTGTCCCCTGTATCACACCGGGAAGCACAAAAGCCTCAGCATTCCAGCTGCTGTTAGATCAGCTTTGAAAACCTTTTGGGTAAACTGACTTATTTACAACTTCCAGCTTGGAAGTTTGGTCTATACCATTACGATTAGTTAGCAGATTCTGAAAATATTGCCAGACAATCAATATACAAGGCTTATGGCTGCTGGCGACAGCAAAATGCAATGATAATGGCTGTATAATGACCATTAGCTCTTCCTGGGCACTGTGTCCTACCTATGGTGTCCTCACTTTGACCCAGTGCTGCTGCTCCCAGCACACATCAGGTCTTAGCACAAGCTGTGTGTTACGCAAAATCTGAGCAGGAGCCAAGTGAACAGTCACGTTCGCAGCATGTGTCTTTGCCTTTAACTGTATCTTCCTGTGATTTGTCTGCAAAGTACGGGTGAAGAGGTAAAAATCGGTTCAAACAGTATTGTTTGGTGACTACAGTGAACAATTGTAGGAATGCCCATGTCTTTCCTGGAACTGCTGCTTTATTTTCTCAAGAAAGAGCATTCAGTGAACGGAAATGTTAATTTCCAACATTTATTCATAAAGCTGCATATATTTACATACATTCAATCACTATAAAAGTACACTTTTGAAAGGGGACCTGAGGAAAAAAAAAGTTCTAGAAGATATAGGAAATGCTAGGATACACATACGAGACACAAAGAAGGAGTTGAAGTCCCTCAACCTTTTAGTAAACAACAGTTTTCAATCCTTCCCCAGGGCTGAAATTTCCACCAAATGTCACTTTTAAGGCCACAGTTTCAACACACTCGTGGCCTCTTTAAGTACTGTCATGGTTTCAGCTGTTATAGAGCTGACTTTCTTACTGGCAGCTGGCGTAGTGCTACATTTTGGATTTGGGATCAGAAATGGCATTGATAGCGCTACTGTTGCTAAACAGTTAAAGCCTTTTCTGCTCTTCATACCGCCCTGTCAGGGAGAAGGCTGGGGGTGCACAAGAAGTTGGGAGGGGACACAGCCAGGACAGCTGATCCCAACTGACCAAAGGGGTATTCCATACCATACGGTGTCTTGCTGAGCAATAAAAGCTGGGGGAAGAAGAAGGATGGGGGGACGTTCAGAGTGGTGGCGTTTGTCTTCCCAAGTAACCATCACGCGTGATGGAGCTCTGCTTTCCTGGAGACAGCTGAACACATGCCTGCTGATGGGAATGAATTCCTTGTTTTGCTTTGCTTGTGTGCACAACTTTTGCTCTACCTGTTAAATTGTCTTTATTTCAAACCATGAGTTTTCTCGCTTTTCCGATTCTCTTCCCCATCCCAAGTGAGGAAGTGAGCAAACGGCTGCGTGGTCCTAGCTGCTGGCTGGGGCTGAATCACAACAAGTACTTAAACGAACCTCCGGTTTTTAGTATGGTATGAACACAGCAGAGGCTGCAATTTTCTTTTCAGAAATGGATCATAGTATTAGTAAGAGCAGGCTGAAAACTGTGGAAAAAATCACCTTTAACTGGTCTGTAAGTGGGCACAGATGTTAAAAATCCTGAAGTACTTTCAGAGAGATGAAAGGATGTAGAAAGCCTTTTATTCATCATTCTTTTGCTATGCTCATCTTGGTTATTTTCAAAAATCATTCCAAATTCTGGTTGTTAAGCATTAAGTCCTGATTGTTTCTGAAAATCCCAGGGTAGTTAATTAATCACACAAACCAAGTGTTGACTGGTTGCCATGAACTGCTCTCAGAAAACCCTTATTCTACAGGTTCATCTGACATTGGTTTGTAACAAACAAATAAATGAAGACTACCACCTGTATGGACAATAGCTTTAAAGGAAAAAGATCAAAATAAAGGAAATGAATGATTTGTAGGCTATTTTTTCTTTCATTGAGAACAAAGTAAAATCTGCATATTGTCAATCATATTGATTGAGGGTTAATTTGCCTGCAGTTCTTCAATAGATGACAGGGGACGTGAAAGGTGTGTAGGCAAATCCTTAGCACATCATATGCACCGGACTCCACTGAAAACGCATGTAAGCACAAAGGGATGTGAGCTCAAAGGGATGTGGGAAGCAGAGCACCGTTCATCTGACCTTTGCAATGTATCTCATACCTCATTCCTGTAGCAGTGAAACCATGAGGGCTCAGCACCAGGTGCAGCCTTTCCAAACTCACTGGCTATCACAGGGAGCTGGTGTTGGGGCTCTGAGTGCCCCAGCAGCTCTGCAACCTCCTACCCTGCTCCTAGAGGTTTGGCTGCTGCCATTCGGGGCTGGCTCTGAGATGATGCAGCTGTGTAACTTCGCACAAGCACATAGTTTAGGTTCCTAACCTGAACCACTCTCTGGAAGAGTATGTCACTTGCCAGATACTACAGGGAACAATTAGGAGCTGGCTAACTTGCTGGACAATAACAATTTCTTTAAACTGGATGCATTAAAACATCATTAAAAGTCAGAGGATTATTCCTTGGAAATATTTCCTCTTTAGCACATCTGAAACTGATTGAAAGTAACGTCTCTAATTTTAATAATTGTTGAAAAAAATGGAGATAGCTGCCCCAAAAGTCCAACTGATTCTATTAAGACCTTGGAAGATTCATTAAGTTTTTGGAATAGAGGAAGGAAACACTGTGCCCAGCAGAAAAAAACAGAATTTTTTTTGAAAGATGATTATCACTACCCATCCAATCCTATTACATGGTTTGATTTGTTTGGGTTTTAAGATCAAATGCAAATTATGATGTCTCCTGAAAACCAAATCAATCGAAGTTTTTCGTACATCTACCATAACTTTAATGAATTTAGAAAAGTCATAAGAAAGAAAGGATATAAATCTTGCTGTATCAAGGCTTTTATGCTGGTCTTCAACCACTCAGTCTTAGTGGAAGACATATGTAGGGACATAATCTCTATCAGAGGACTATTTCAGTACTTCTTAGTCTTTTCATATCGGTCTACCATCTGGCCTAGATACAGTGTTGAATACCTTACTCAGACAAGCAGATCCTTACTTAATATCGAGGTTTGTCTGGTTTAGTGTAAGCAGAAATGCTTTCAGTCATGTTTCCTCTGCCACGTAGACTGTTGTAGGTTTTAAAGTCTTCACACTGTAAAAATTGGTTATGGTATGGTTCCTATAAATTCTGTCTATCTAAACACCACTGTTCTTAAACATACCATACTGATAAGTATAAAAGAAAGCTGAAAATTGGTCATGAATAAATAACATTGCAGAGAAAGAACCGTTCCTTTGCAACCAGCAAATGTACAAAAACGTTCATCAATATGAATATCACACTGTGTCCAAGGCTAAAAGGAAGGAAGAAAGAAATCATATTTAATAATTAGTATTTGCTCAAAATGAATCCTTAGACCACATAGCATATAAGGCATTGTGGACATATATTCGTTTCTAAGCTCAGCGGAAACAATGACATTTCAGATATCAGTACATCAAAACTGCTAGAAATTCTGGTTAATTTTAAAGCAAATACTGAATATGTAATTGGAAAACTTTTGTAAGGTTTCTTCATTCCTGTGATGATTGAATCTGCTTCAATAGACTATGAGAGGTAAAAAAAGGATAATTTAATGCTTATGGCTAGCTTGAATACATCTGCAGGTAGAGTGTTTACTGGAAAAATGTAGATGAAAATTGCACTCTGAAATACATATCAGATATTTTCAGAACGATGAGGACCATGTCCATGGGAATCCTTCTGACTAACACTTAGAATTCCATGGTATTTGGAGGAATTCCTGGGAGATATCCCTTGTCTTATGGTTCAGAAAAAACCTATGTAGCCATGAAGCAATGGATAAGAGCTTCTTAGAATCATAGAATCGCCTAGGTTGGAAAAGACTTTTAAGATCATTGAGTCCAACCATTAACCTAACACCACCAAAACCACCACTAAACCATGTCCCTAAGCATCACATCTACCCGTCTTTTAAATACCTCCAGGGATGGGGATTCTACCACTTCCCTGGGCAGCCTGTTCCAATATTTGATAACCTTTTTGGTGAAGAAATTTTTCCTAATATCCAATCTAAACCTTCCCTGGCGCAACTTGAGGCCATTTCCTCTTGTTCTATTGCTTGTTACTTGGGAGAAGAGACTGACCCCTGCCTCACTACAACCTCCTCTCAGGTAGTTGTGGAGAGCGATAAGGTCCCCCTTCAGACTCCTTTTCTCCAGGCTAAACAACCCCAGTTCCCTCAGCCACTCCTCATAAGACTTGTGCTCTAGACCCCTCACCAGCTCCGTTGCCCTTCTCTGGACGCGCTCCAGCACCTCAGTGAGGTGCTTGTAGTGAGGGGCCCAAAACTGAACACAGTATTTGAGGTGGGGCCTCACCAGTGCTGGGTACAGGGGGATGACCACTTCCCTAGTCCTGCTGGCCATGCTGTTCCTGATACAGGCCAGGATGTCATTGGCCTTCTTGGCCACCTGGGCACACTGCTGGCTTGTAATCAGCTGACTGTCAACAAGCACCCGCGGGTCCTTTTCCTCTGGGCAGCTTTCCAGCCACTCTTCCCCAGGCAAACAGGATCTTCAGCATGCTGAGACAATATTTATATTGCTTCAGAATTTAATAAACTTTTCAGAGTGTCAAGAGGAAAATTATGTATTTAGGGAAAACAAGGAAAAAGAAAAAAAGAAACAAGGAATGTTAATCCTACCGTACTCCACTAAGAGAATTATAATTAACATTTGGATTCCTTACGTAAGCAAAATAGTTAACTGTTCTGGTATGTGAGAAACAGAGGTCATCAGATTTATATCTTTGGAATCTGATTCTGTGTATATATGAGTTATTTCAATATCCACATTTAAAAAAAGAATCTGTTTAATGTGAGATATAAGAGGAAAAACTATTCTCAAAGTATAACGTTTTTCTAATACTTCCAGAAAAACTGAAAAAAATACCAGAATTCAGTGAAAGAGATTTTTACTTGAATGCTACAAATATATCTGTGTGCTTAGTTTAGTGTCCCTATTGATAAATAACTTTTAATGAAGAATTGATGTACAGACTGTTCCAGATCTAATACCAAACTAAAACAAATGTAGAAAATGCGTGCAGAAGTTTGGAGTAGCAGGAATGAGATAAACAGCAAGATAAGACCAGTTTTTCTAAAAATGCTGATGTCAATTATGATTACCAATGTATGTCAACAGTGAAGATGTGAGACTGTAATAAGCGAAATCTTGACACAGGTTTTGTAATACTCTATTGCTGTGCTTGAAATGATTCCTGACTAAAAAATTATGGATAAGCTATTATAGAAGTTAGGTTGTTTGCATGGACATGTCAGGAGTAAATTGACTCCAATTTTTTTCTAACGGAAAGCTAACAGCTAATGGGATAGTAATTTCTGTGTGCCATATGGGCACATGAATATTTTCTAATTTTGCTCCA
Organism: Burhinus bistriatus; assembly: GCA_013397275.1. Classification (NCBI taxonomy): domain Eukaryota; kingdom Metazoa; phylum Chordata; class Aves; order Charadriiformes; family Burhinidae; genus Burhinus; species Burhinus bistriatus. The sequence continues at coordinate 528,018 of VYXH01003732.1, read as the reverse complement.
TGAATATTATCTGTTCCTTTTTGTATGAGCACATTGTGTTATAATTATTAGTACTGCTTCTGGCTGAAATAAACAAAATATGATTATTGGAAGGTTAAATAAAAAAAAAGACAATGGCACACTCTCTGCAATGGAAATTATGCCAATGAATCAGAAAGGACTGTGACACCCACATTTTTTAAAATACATTATCTGTGAAGCATTGCAAATCTGAAGCAGATGGTTTGGTATGCATTCAGGTGGAAGGTTCTGGAGAAGGAGTTAAAACAGTGCTCCATTTCAGGAAAATGTATCTGCTCCTTTGACACAGTTTAACATGGAGAACCCATTTTTGTGCACTTTCATGCATGGCCCACAGCTTAATAGGAAACTCCTTGACACAGACCTGTAAGACTTTTCCAACACTGAAGGTTGCACTTTGAAACCTAAAAAGGGGCCAGATGTAATATCAGAAATATCAGCTATATGGGGCACAAAATTTGGAGGAGGCAGACACTAAGTGCCGGATACCCCATAGGGCGATAGAAAACATCATGAACCCCAGTAATGCAGACAAATAGGAAAGCAAAGGAGGTGTTACACCGAAACATTTAGACACTTGTTTAAATCTTATTGGCTTGAGTGGTAAATGACTAAAACCTGCTTAAGGAAGGTGAGATTACAAATATATTTAAAGTTTATCTCATGCTTAAAGGTTTTGCTGTGTCTAGGGAAGCCTTGGGAAGTACTCAGAGCTAAGATGTCTGGTCCGTTCCAAGCAGTGCTATTCAGACTCACAGTTAAAGACAATGAAGATCTCATATAGGTAACCTGATCACAAATGCATCAGGATTACATTTGTAAGAACACATCTATCTTAAAGGAAATTTCAAAAGATATTTTACAATTCAATTGCATTTAAACTTCATTTTAAAAGACGAATAAATTTTGGAGAGTAACAAAATTTATATTCAGCAAAAAAAGTAGTTTATACACCCTCTACTTAATAACCTCTTATATGCTTTAATAATTTAAACTACTTATCAATGAGAATGTCTTCTGTGTATACTTCAATTATTGCTTTTAGTATATTTTCTCTCTTCTTTCATGTAGCATGCCACATGTACTCAATATGTCTCCAGTGCCTATTATCACTGTTCCTCTTGTATAATAAACTTCTTATCTGTGAGAACATGACCTTGACACTGTGAAAAAAAAGTCTTTTAAAGAATAGCTCAATTAAAATCTAATACCTCTGTTTAGGATTTGATTTCATTACTATTCATAAGACCATGCAACCCTATTTGAGTCATGAGTTCTCATGCAACTCGAATACTCATTTCAAAAGGAGTTATTACAAAAATAATTTTTATTCTTCTTGCTGCCCTATTGATTTTCAGTCACCATGGAGCTCTCTTTGTTGACTTTGCAAAGGTCTCTGTTGAATGTTCATGCTTTTGTGATAATAATTGTTGGTCAGGGTCCATTTGGAACAGGTAAATTTAAACGCAAGATAGGCAGAGGTGGGTAGTAGAAAAGCCACGTGCAAACCTGCCTTCGTATCTGTGGTTTGCATAGGCAACATTAAATGGGCTGGGAAGGCAGTGTAATCTACAGGACTGTCACTCAAGAGCGTGAAGTCGCACTTGCACCACTGATTAACTTTGGACGAGTCACTTAACCTGAATGTTTGTTTACCCATCTGTAAATGAGAATAATAATTGTCTACAATGCAGAGGGTTATGGTTCTCAATCAATTAATTTTGCAAACCGTTCTAAGAGTGACAGACAAAAAGCCTTAAACACATGAAGTGGAAAGCAACATTTAACTGCGCCTGAAGTTTGCCTTCAACATTGACATGGACATTCACGCTTTTGAAACAATCTCTTTCTTGATTTTAAATTTATGTTGTTTTCTTAATCAGTGAATATATTTCTTCTCCCTTTCTGATTTCAAATCAGCGAGCTTTAAAAAATCAAGAAAACCAGTTAGTAAAACAGGGTCAAAAACCTGAATTTGCTGGAAGCTTCAAATATCTTTAACCAAGAGAGAACCAAATTATCTGCAAATTGCAGACCATAAATGGGGAGCAAAGTAGAGAAGGAATTTACATTGAATTGGATAAATAACAACTTCAACAGACATTGTGTGTAAACTGAACATCTACAATGAAAGGAAAAGAAAAATTAACACCAACAAAGTCCTACAAATCAGAGAGTGATTCAGATAAAGCAAGGATAAAATGCAAGCTGTCAAAAATCAAGCTGAGCCAAACCTTACAAATAATATGAACATGATTAATAAAGATTTTTAGCTGTATGTGTAAAAAAGAAATGAGAAAAGAGAAATAATATATATGGTCCAAACCCTAAACAAATACCTTCTCTTTCACTAAGAAGACGGATGTGGAGCAAAGAAAGACAGAGAGGATGTATAATTTAGACAAATAAGAAGAAAGTTATATCCGAATTGCTACACCCAAGGTAGAACTAAATCTCAGATGCAAATTGTAAAACAGATAAACACCATTGCGTAATACTGAAATAAGCGCTACACTGGATTTGTATCAATATCCATCACACTGAGGATATAAAAGCTTAATTTGGGAACTACATACATGATAAATATTTACAAAGGGCATTTGGGAGTAATTGAGCTAGGTACTAACTTGCTAACCTACCCTCAGCCATATGAAAATCTAACAGGTTTCATGGGAAAGAATAATTAGAAACATTGAAATATATAGAAATGGAAAAAATGCAACATACAAGAACATGACATACTGACATGATAGCTTTTACTTGTTAAAATAATTGATGTTCTAGACAAAGAAATTGAAAAATGTCTATTATATTTTCAGTCAAGTATAGGAAATTGATGCTGGGGAATAGACTACTTGTTAAACTGAATTAGAATAGTAGAAATTGAAAGGTGGACTAGGAACTGATTAAAGGGGAAATGGTAAGATGTTTGGGAATAGAAAGAGGTGACTCGTGGTTTTTTTCTCAAAAAACAGTCTTGGGATCAAACTTAGCCGCTATCTGCTTTAATGACCTTGCCATAAGAATGTGCTAATAAAATGAGCAAACACCACCCTCTGAAGGCATAAGCAATGCAGAAGATGAGCAATAAAACATGGAGAGCATAGAAAGACCCAAAGGACTGCAATAAGGTCTGTCATAAGACAATTAATAATGTAAGGCAGTATGATAAATTTAGTGACTACTAACAAGAATTACCAGCATGAACAGTGTTTGTTGGGTGGAGATGATACTTTTAGTTGATAGTCTGGTCAATGTGCACCACTAATCTGATGTAAGAGCAGACAGTAAGAGTGCAACCTTATAATGTATCAGTCAAGGGTTATTTAGTGATGATAAGCAGATGCTCAAGCAGAGCACTGCTAAGACTTTTTCTGTGTCTGACTGTGTCTGACTCATTATCGAGAAATATGAAGCCAGTGAAAGAAATGTGAAGAAGAGCTTGAGGAATGATCAGAGCGGAAAAAGCAAAGCAGGAGAGCATGGCTGTTTAGCAAATCAGACACCTAGGGCCTTATGATTTTTCAATGTGAACATGAGAGACGCTTACCAGTGACCCAAGCAGCCTAGACTCATCCTCTGTCCTTTATTCCTTTGTACTGCACATACATAACTGTGGTTTCTATAGCTGTTTCTGACATAATACAAACCAGTTTTCACCTCTGCATTCAGCTTTGAAATTGTTGAGCTGCTTTCCTTTCTTCTTACTACTGAGAAGTCGCAGAAAAATAAGAAAAAGTCTAGGTATCAGGCTTCCCAGCAGAACTCAGAATTAACTGGCTGATAGCATGGTTTGGATATCTTTTTCTGTAAACTTATTCTTCATGGTTTTAAAGAGATTGTCTGTTCAATGAGTTATTTAGGAACTTGGGTATCTGATGATCTCTGTCAGACTTTAGGTTGCATAGGGCATGATGGATGAGGTTGTCCTACTTTGACATTTCTCTCTATAGAAATTATAATATTGTTACTATTAATTGCAAAATTAACACAAAGCATGAAACGCCTGTGATTTTTTTTTTTTTTTTAATTTGAAGGGCTGTAACACTGAAATCCTCTTCCTAACTGATCCTTTGAGCTTAGCTAGAATTAATGTTGTCAGGATTAGCATCTGATTGATAGTTTGACACTACCCATTTCTGACATTTCACTGGTGCTATTTCATTTTGAGTTCAGTGGCACTTGCACAAAGCGGAGAGTTTAAAACTGTTTTCGACGTCTCAGCAAAAGGAAGGTCAATTAGCTACTGAGGAGGAAAATGCACAAGCCAAACGTGCTGCAATATACAGGGAAATATCTAGAAACACATGGAAAGAATGCACTACTATACTCTTTTGGCTGATGACAACAGTCTAAGCAGTGGAAAAACTAACCTAATTTTTGGAAGTAAACAGCTGAAAAGCTTTTGTCTACAAAAGAGCATTCAATACATCTTGTCTGGAAAAAAAATAGAAAAAAATATAATGTTTTCTATGCTAAGCAATCAACTTTTATGTCTCTACAGAAGAGAAAAATGTACTTTTCCAATGATCAGTAAGTAGTACCACTGCATAATGCGAGGGTGCAACACTGAACTATTTGCTTGATTATTTCAGATGGGTTGGTGATTGGAGCTTTTTGTTTGAGCCACAAGCAGACCCTACAAGCTGCTGCTTAGTATCCACTGACTCAGTGGGAAGGTTGTTACAACCTTGAGGAACCTTGGTCCTTAAGAATAATATTGCTGCCAACTTAGAGGAGATAAGGGAGGAAATAAAAAAAGACTTTGTGAAAGCAGATGTTTTATTAAAAACAACTCTGTGTTTTCTGGATGTCCTCTCCTCCTACTCTGAAATTCCGAAGAAAAAACAACTCTTAACATATATAAAACCTGTAGAGTTTTAAGAAAGATAGTTTTCCCTGTCGTAGTGATATAATACTATAGCATTTTCTATAGGATCATTTTAAGTCCATATTCATACTCTTCATTAATTTTTATGCAGTTTTGGGTTAATTAATCTAAACCTCTGCTTACATATTACAGAACTACCTTAATGTTATTTCTTTCAAATTACAGAGGATTTTTTCAACATGATGAGAGATTGCCTGTAATGAAAATGCTGGCAGTAGTAGAAGTCCCTGCAGTACAGTTTTAAATAAAAGTTAGAATGCTTTAAATCCTCTGATATTTTGTGCTCTGAACATCATTAAAAGGTGGAGCTGATGTATTTGTTTCTGATAAAATACGAAGCAGGGTAAAAAAATCCTATTTTTTTAATTCCAATTTCATATATGGATTTGTTTTTGTTTTGTTATTTCAACAATGAGAAAAAATGTGTCTGTTTGCAAAATCCTCTATAAGCATTTCCCCCTTTATCTCTTTTTTTAATCTAACATCTTAAAAATCATCACACGGTTTGTGTGTATGCAAGTGTCTGCCTGTCTGTCTCTCCAATTTCCTTATAAAGTTTAATCCTGTTTATTGAGTTCTACAAGGAACACAAACATCTCAGGCCTATGAAGTTCCTTCAAGTTTAATTAAATATAACAGCTAGGTAGAGCAGAGAAATCTCTCATGTGCTACCACTTAGAAAAATGCTTCAGGGTACAGTTATCCCTTCTTAGACAGTAGACAATCTCTCAAAATACAGCCACTAGAAGTGCCTGCAGTTGTGGAAAAAAAATTCATTCAAAGCCCATATGTTCTTAAACATCAAAGTCAATAATATATGAGATGCAAAACTATAGGAAAATTTTCCTTAATTCTCATATTCTTAGTTTTATGCATTTCCTTTGTCTTATTTCGTTATCTCAGTGTAATCTGATGAAGGGGGCATCCTTAATACCGGTGCAAAATTCTCAGATTTATAATTTTTTCTGAAAACTTCAGGCTAAGGTGAATGTGTGGTTCAAGATGTTAGACAAAGCAAATGTTCTCAGGTTCCTCACTTCTTGCCACACAGTTCTCCTCTTTCTACCATCCAGTGCCATCAGTAGGCTGTGCTACAGGGACTGGTTACGAGAGCCTGAAGGCAGTCTGCAAAGACGAAACCACACCATGCAGATCTGTGCTGAGACTAGAAAACAGTTTGCCGACCCAGAACAAAGCTGAAGCAGCTGTTGCCTGGTTTAGTAAAAACACTTATAAGGTAGACAGAAAGACCTTTTTCAAAAAATGGAAAAAACAGCCACGAGCAATTTCAGAACAAGGGATTGACCTTTTGAACACTGTGTATGAAATTTTGCTCTCGTAAAACGAAATAATAGAAAGGATAGCATGAACAGTCATTCAATCAACAGCACAGAAACGCATGAGTTTAAACACAACTGAATGTACCAGCCTAGTCAGGTGTAAATGGGAATAGTCAGAATCTACCTGGAGCAGATGCTACAGTCATTAGGCTGAAAATAAGAGACACCAGAGCAGAGCGGCAGGTTAAACCTGGTTTGGTGCTGCCAGAAGTCACCCTGCAGCACCACCACCCTGCCCAGGCTGGGTGGAGCATCCTCCCTTGGGACGCTGGGGGAAGCGGCACCCAGCCAGTGAGGAAGAGCACCCAGGGACCCCTGGGAGTGTGCCCATGGCCTCACGGGGGGGTTCTGCCCTGCACGGGCAGGGGGCTTTGCAGGGAGCAGCACAGGCATGTGTACAGCCGGATCACTCCCATTTCCCACAGGAGGGGGATGCAAGTAGGGACTGCACTCCCCCCCCAAAAGGGATGCTGGTAACCTGCATGGCCTGTGAGTGGGGGGTGTGTGTGGGGGGTCTGTTTATGTGACCGTGTAAATACATGTGTGCATATGTGATTATGAATTGTGGGATTAGTTCTAAAAGGATGTTTAGAAGTTAGTCTACACATATTAATTTTGTAGGTGTGTAATGTTATGGTTTATGTGTTGCATTGCTGATATTGATCCTGAATGTATAGTTCACTGCTTGTCAATTAATTACATGTCATTAGTAATTCAATAAACTGCTTCGATCCTGGTCTGATTTAGGCAATGTGAATTTTTCCCTGTGGCACGGGCATAATGGTGATTAGTCTTGATTAGTCTAGCCAGTTGTGTAAAAATGTATATAAGTGATCCTAACTGAAATACACATTCATTTTACTTTTTATCTGTTCAATGTAAATGGAAAACTGCCTTGCCAGAGTGATTAATTTCTTCCTAATTATATCATTACTTTGCTATGCAATATAGGTAAAACAATCCTTGAAGCCAGAAATAATTTTTTAAATATAATTAATTGACCTAGTACCTAAGATTGAATCAAGTAATTATTTTATTGATTATAAATTCAATACATGCTGAAACGAGCCTTAGCTTTTCATGGCTAGTATCTCATAATCCTACACTATAACGAAGAATCAATGGCATTGCTTTTAAAATCTATTTCCCTCTTTTCAGAGAGGACAAACAATGAATAAGAGTGCAGATGGAAGGTAAATACCGATAAATAACGGTCGAAAAAAATAGATGCACCTCCTCAGTCCCAGTCTATTGGCCCACCCGCAACAGTGGTAAGAAATGGGTCACATCAGTTGTTCCAATAGCTGCTCACTCACTCTCCCTGAGCTTGGCTCTTTGAGATTGCTGAGGAGCACTGAGTTGTGGCTGTCATGTTATGAAGAATTAGTATGACTGAAATAGGAGCAATACCACATCTTTGTCTGCAAGTCTAGAAAAACTCCACTGGACAATGCCATAAATGGTCAGTATCAACAACTTCTCCAGCAATATGTTTAAAACTAAAAATGTAAAACTTCACTTTTGCAACTTCTCCCTTCCACTGAAAAAAAACCCAATCCTAAACCCCAGAATTGAAAAATTTGATTCATGAGATACCAATGCACAGGACAAGAATTGTTCTTTTAATACAAACATTACTATTTGGGAAATAGCTTTTTAAATCCTCAAAAATCTTTTTAATGAATAATTTCTATCTTGCCCTTGCAATTAAATGCTTGGCTATTTTTAGTGCACTAAAATGTATATGAGAGACTTCAAGTCCTTGCTTATATCCAATATGTATCAGTTTTACTATGTATATCTAGGCTAGCCACGATGTTATGTTATATTTTATTTAATTTTTAGGCCTTTTTCTTACTTACACATTCTTTTTTTTTTTCTTTTTTTTCTTTTGCCCCCCAGAAAAACAGAAAGAAGGAAGTTGCACATGATGATTACCTCGTTGAAGAATCAGAAGTGGATGTGGAACTGAGCCCAGTGCAATTCATTATAGGATCCACTTATCCATTGTTTATGACTTTACTTAATGTTTCAGGCTGGAGTTAAACAGCCTGGGTGCCTGTTTCTGTCAGTGTGTTTGGAACACAAATCAGAATTGCTCTTTACCCATGAAATGTGAATTCAGAGGAGAAAAAATATATATCCTTTATCGCATTGCAAAATTTTTTGGTGATTGTATCCAGACTTTGTATCACTGTGTCACCTCCACAATCCCCACGAAATTCTCTGGCATGACGTGACGCAGCACTGCAGTCTGCTTGGTACAGAGGACGAACAAAACAAGCTGGGATTATACATCAATGGGAAAGGTTGGATCCAATGGAATAAATTATGCATAACAATAACAAATAGAAAAGTCCTTATAAGATTTCCTTGTATAACTGGTATAAACGCCAGCTGAAATAAGGCATCTTCATTTAGTATGGTCCTACTCTGGCACATAATGAGAATCTCTGTGCATGCAATGAATCCCAATATGTCTTCACAGATGAATAAGATAATATATGCACAATAGAGTTTGCAGCCCATGGAATCAGTAATTTTCTTAAGTAACTCTTATAATAGAGTACCTTTGCATTTAGTTAGCTCAGAGAAATAATGTTTATGTGGATAGGCCACAAGTATTTTGTTTCTGGTCATGAAGCACTCCCAAAGAGGAGCCATGTGGAGTTACCTTTGGTGGAAACCTAGTTTGTAGCCCTAAGCATAAGATAATTCTTTCTCTCTATTTTAAAGGGGGAAAAAAAATCATTTTAAACTGTTCAGAATGCCTGAAAGAGAAAGATGAGTTAATATTAAAAAGATTCTTTTATTTTGCAGTGGAAATGAAGCTAGACACCATTGATAACCACTTTGTAGAAACCACTGAGGCACTCCAAATTGGGAGGTAATTTAAAGCTTTTCTATTAAGGAAATAATGCAGTAAGTAATTGCTTTAATTTTAAATCAAGAAATAAGCTTCTGACTGTTACATGTGTGAAAGGAAAAGAAATTAGTATTTTATTGGAGGAATTAGCAAAAGCATTAAAAGAAAGAGCTTATTCCTTTTAAATAAATTGAGAAAACAACAACATTTAAAAAGATTGAAGGTCTGATAAATTGGATGTAGTATTTGTCTTTTTTTCCCCCCTCTCCTATTTTGTTGCTGAAAGCAGTTAAGTGGATGTGATACTACTTTACATAAGCCAACATTTTCAGACTTCAAAGTTTAAAGCTGGAGATGTAAATCTGCATTTAAGCACCTGAGCAGAATCTTCAGATACTCAAATAACCCAGTGAGCACCCTTGAAAAAGCAGTCTGCTCCTATTAGATGCCTAAAAACCTACATTTAAAAAGGAAAAATGTAGCAAATGTTCTAGCAAGGATGACGAGAAAACAGGAATCCTCTGTAAGTGCAATATGTTACCAGGGAAGAGGAAGATCAAGCAAAGAGTTGATCTGGTGCTTAACAAGGAGAGATAGCTATCAATAGGTGATGCAAAGAAAAGCCAAATCATTTACTGCATTTTTTTGCTTCAGCCTTCACTGACAATAACAGTGTTCATCAGGCAGCTCATTACGTCACCGTCAATGACGAGGGGTAAAATCTCAGGCCAGAAGAGCAGTTAGAAGAGCCAATTAGGGAGCAGCTAGATAAGTTAGATGCTTTAAACTGTCTGCGCTTGATGAAATTCACTTTATGGTACCGACTCAAACAGTCTCAGGGTCAGCAACTTTGTGAACTCATAAGGACTAGCGAGGCTTCAGAAGCCTAGAAAAGGAAAATGTATTGTCTGTTTTTAATGGGTGTAAGGAGTAACCTAGCAGCTGACCTTCAGTTCCTGTGAAAATACGGGAATAAATAATTGAACTACTTGTATACAGCTGGTACATGCTTATAAGGAGATGAAGAACAGCTGAGAACAAATCATGTCATATCTGTTCAGCTTCCTTCTGTGAGAAGTTAAGAGCTTTCCTGAAAAAAAGAGAGAAGAAACAGAGATCATGTGGCTAAACTTCAGCAGGTCTCTCTTAAACAAGCGAAGGAAATATGGCGCTGCTGGAAGGGAAGAATATCATACTGGGGGAGTAGCTATTAAGGTTCACTGCCAAGTTGGAAGGATGCCGTAAGTGGAATTTCACAGGGTCTGTCTTCAGTCTGCCACCACTCGATATTTCCCTTAATTATTTCAAAAGCATGAAGTGTATACTTATTTAATTACTAATCAGCACCAAGCTAGGAGGGGCTGCAATAAGATTTGAGGGAAGGACTAGAATACAAAATGATCTTGATAAATCAGCAAAGAAGACGAAGAAAACCCCCAAATTCAAGACAGTTCCAATAGGAAGGAAACAAAATGTTTCTGTCGGGGAGTAGCAGGAACAGGACTGCACAAGAGGGAAGCCAAGCTGGGGACCAAGGGTGACCATCGCACAGGTAGGATGGTGGCCTAGCTGACCTGGGTGCAGTCCTGCAATACGCAAGCAGGGCCAGGTCTGGGCAGTAACAGTCTCCACTGACAGTTTGGTGAGAATCAGAGAAGTGCAAAATGTCTGAAGTCAACCTGGGAAGTCAAGCGAACAAGTCAGGATGAGCAGGGGACAGGGCAGGATGCAGACCTGCCTACACCATGCCAAGCAAGGACTGGGTTCCATGCTGATGTAGTACTTCTGGAACGATGGTCGGAGGCCTAATGGGGCTGCTCAGAGCAATTCAGACCTACTAATGCACTTAGGGTCTGACCAGAAAACTTGACCTACTGAAGGCACTCAGATTGCTTACTTTAGAAAAAAGAAAAAGGAGAAAAAAAAAAAAAAAGAAAGAAAAAAAGGGATGATAACTTGCCTTCAACAATCTAAACAACAAATGGGTAGAGGAAAAGAGATAAATGAGCTTTCTCTATGTGCATTGTACAATAAGAAGCAGTAAACTTAAATTGAAGTAAAGGAGAATTAGTTTAAACATGAGGGAAACATTTTCTAATTATAAAAATAAGCAATACTGAAAGAGATTTTGCAGCCAGTAAAATCTCCCTCATCCATCAGGGCTGTTCTAAGTATAGCTGATCATGGCTTGAGAGAAGAAAATGGACTGAATGACCTCTAAGTCCCTTCTAATCCTATTTTCTCTGATTCTGTAACAATTCTGATGAGTGTACAGAGCAGAATATGTATCTACAAGTAATCGGTGGGATGATTTATAGAATAAGATACTAATGTAGGACTATAACCCTTTAGTCCTAAGTGATTCAAGTAAACAGAAATAGAATTTAAATTTTTTACTGTAATTAGAAGTCATCTAGAAGAGCTGTTATTTATTAAATTATAAGATGTAATTATTGATACTGAAATAGCTACTTCTAGGTGACACATTTTGAAAAAAAGCATTAGTGCTTTTCCAAGGTTTTCTATAAAAACCTTCAAGATCACAAGTAGCTCTAGTCAAAGCAGAAGACATCTTGTTTTGTCATGTGTAGCTAAATACTGTACAGATTGCAAATGTGGCTTTAAAGACAACACAGGGCCTGATTCAAACAAAAATTGTGTTAATCATTTGTGGATCATTTTAAAAGGATTTGCTTTGTCTAGTGAGCCTTGTCTACTTGACTGAATTTAATACTGTTAATATTTCTACTCTTAATCTTAAACTCTGTTTTTTTCTCTAACTTGTTCTTACTGTAACTTAATTAAAGAGCAGCTAGTGATAGCCATAGCTTGATATGAAGACTAGGGTGACAGTTGCCTTATAAAATATGGAGCAGTGTACAAAGTGTACACAGATAGTATATAACAGTGTCAGAGGCTGGGACACCCTGATCCTCCAAACTGCAGTTACTTATTTATTCATTTGTTACCTAGTTCAGTCCATTACTGTGGCCGTGGAAGCTCCTCATGGAAGCTTATACTACACGTTGTCCACGGTATGTAGCCAAGATCCTCTTTAACACACGGTCATCCTCCTGAAACAACATTGGTAACACCATTCTTAATTAACTTTACATGTCCAAAAACTAGGCATCAAAGCTAGGATAGAAGTATTTCAGCTGACCACCCATGAGTAGACTTTGGGGCTGTCTGAATAATTCTGCAAACTCCATTAAATGTATTACTTAGAGCCTGATTTGGTTACCTGAAGATAAGTGTTTAATACCATGGAAGATGCTCTAGTCTGTCTCTGCTGGTCTCCAGATGCCAATCCAAGTGGCTATAGGCCTCCTGTAATTCCTGTGCCATATCTACAAGCTTCTTGTAGGTTTGAGCCCTACATGGCACAAGATGTCTCAAATGGCACTAGAGGCATGTGTTATGGGAGGCGAAGAAAGTGCTATACCAGTGCTGCCTTAAACACCTGTCATTTAGATACCAACATCTCGATAACTTAATCTGAAAGCATAATGCCATGCTAGGAGATCAGTTCAGTTGTTTAAATATAAACCTCTAGCGCTGTTTGTGACTCTCTATAGTATCCAAGACGTAAGCTTAAATTGGTAAGAGGATTGTATTCACCTGGACTGGCAGCTGGAATGAGGCTTTACGCAGCAAACATCTAAAGTTAGAGAATGTATATTCATCTAGAGAAAATATTGGAAATACATTGAGAATTTCAGGTTGAGATTATGTCACAGTAAACCCAACTCTATTTTATAAAATCCCACCTATCAGATAATCCCAGTTGAAACAGTCAGGCTCACAACCCTGGTTTTCTTTCATATTTTTATTCCTAGTCAAGATATATTTACTCTCTCTAAAGGAACCATGGAGGAGCCACAATTTGTTAGATGGTACAGCAGAGTTTGGAGAAAGCAGACTGTTCTTGCAACCTTGCTTTTTCCTTCCTCAGAATCTGCCTGCAGATGATATATAATATATGTATTATATCCAATATAATAACATTGCAGCAGGAGGTGTGGTTGTAGCCCATCTAGATGTTTATCTATACATCTATTTAAGCACTGATAACAGTGTGCTTGTGACAGCAGATTTCATAAGCTGCCTCTTATCACTACCAGTTTACAATATGCTTGGTTACACTGAAAGGGACTTCAGTCACTCATGTTAAATATCTACTTCAATCTTCCTGTTATTGGGATACTATTTGCTAATTATCACTCCCTCAGCTTCATCTCCCCTAAATTTCGGTCTCTGTAGATGCTGTGTATTAACCACTTCGGGTTCCCTCTGTGCTAATGGAAAGGAAACAGCCTCCCTTGGACAAGTTTCAGATGTTTGCTTTGAGAGGAGACAGATCTTTTGCAGCACTGCCTGTTTGTCTCCCTTATTAAGAAAGGCCAGAGAACAAACTCAGCAGACACTTGCATTTAGTAGTGAATCTAGTCCACCATAACTGCCTTTAACCACCTGGATGCAAAGCAGAAGAAATAATTTTAAAATGCCCCAAAAGTGAGGAAAGGTCACCTTGTTCCATTCTTCATGGAACTGGACAGAGGGCACTTATATAGTCAAGTATCATGTCTCAGCTTGGGAATGGACAGTAATTTCTTGTAATTCTCAATCTATATTAGAAATGAGCCTATATTATAAATGTAAACCTGAGTAAATGATCTGTGCCACCTACCTTCTCTGTCCTCCATAGGAAGAAAAAAATATTTCACAGGTTTAGCTGACTCACGTGTCTAGCATGATTAAAGCCAACTCTTTTCTGTACCTACCGACATATATCTACTCAGACATATAGCTGTTACATACATGGTGGACCTAAAGCATTTCATGTGGAAACCACCTATGTCCTGATCCAAGTATACATATAACATGCAGATTTCACAGGAGTATTGTTCAGCCCTAGTCTAAATCTAGGTTCAAAATTACTCCTCTAACCCTGTAGCTAGATATTCTTATCATGATGTCACTATGTTCAAAGCACCCCGATACACTGGTGGTTCCTATTGTCCTGGGCATCCCTACGAATTACTGTGGAAAGATCTGTATTGACCTGGACTCTGTGTATTATCTGTCTGTTTTGAAACAGTCTAGAACTACAGGAGGCAGAACCACATGTTCCTGCATGGCAGAAGATGAGAATTTGCCCCCCAAAATTGTTGTATTTCATTCTTCCTAAGGAACACCAAAACTATCACATAGGACATAAAAGATTCAGTGAGTCAAAAATAATTGTAGAACTTTGTGTCTGGCATTTATCTAAGGTTTTTACCAACATATGATAGACTGGGCTAACCCTTATAATAAAGCTGAGGGGTTTTTTTAGAAATTAAAGGGGGAAAGAGTGAAATGCACTGTGCACGAATGTGACATTTTCATTTCTATTCAGAGTTTCTTTACAAAGCAGAGCTCTGGAGGTGCTGTTCCAGTTCTCGCTCATTTATAACCTTTTTTGTGACTCTGAAAAACCTTGTATAAACAATCACTGTGGAAGATAAATGAATGCTCTCCTCATCTCCGTTAATCCCAAAATGCCATTACTGTAGTTCGCAAATATGGACATAGTCTCAGTGTTATTCATTAAAACATTGGTTAACAAGAAACAGCATAGAGGTTAAGACAGAATTGCAGTTTAGAGAAAATGCTACTAACTGTGCTGCCAGCAAAGACTGAAATGGATTCCCTTATGCTTGGCGTAGGAGGCTACTAATAGTACAGGAACTCCCTGGAGATACCCACTGAAGCAGGGCCATGACCCATCTCTGTAGGAGATGATCTGCCGTCATCCTTCCTTTGTGGCTCTGCTGCAAGACAAACAGCTTTAGGTTACAGAGGAGCTCTGCAGGTAGAGCTGAATCCACTTTGGTTTCGGACTGCCTTAGCCACAGCAGGAAGCCAATCCTTCCCCTTCCTACTCTATTAAGTAGATAATTTAAAGTGGCATCCTACAACATCTCGAGTTAATTGAAAGTGTTAAATAAAAAATGATTGACAAGGCCAATTCTTGATTTTATATCATTTGCACAGACTTGTGGGGAATGTTCTAATCATTTTCCTTTCCACTCCACAGTTAGGTATACATCTTACTTATACGTTGCAAATGCTTTTTGTATGCTCAACAGACTTTATACTTTACTAGGTTTCATGCAGGAGAAAAGGTGTCTAAGATGTGTGCTGAACTCTTTCGGTTATTTTGGAAATAATAATGAAACCGTAAAGGCAAGATTGCTGAAATTATTAAATCGCTGTAATTCACAGGCAGGATGTCTCGAGCCATCAGCTCTGCTTGAGGCCCTATAGTAAACTGTGTAAAGCAACTGAGAAATTGACCTTGATGTTTTGCAGCTAAAATACTTCAAACTGATAAAGAAGCACAAAGAGATAAATATGCCACATAAACTACACCAATGATACTGTGCTATAAGAAGCTACATTTTTAGTGGCGCAATCAGATCATCATCTCTTGCTCAAGAGTTAAGATGACATTGAACTATAATTACTCAAAGTTAAATAACTGCAGAAATATTTTCAGTTTCATCAGGACTTCTGTGGATTTCATCATTTTATTTATAGCCTGAACAGAGAATGTTCACAATTAAAAAGTTCTTTCAGTTTGAAAGGTAACTTTGGTCTGGGAGATGTTCCATTTACACAAAATAGGAAATAGCTGTGGAACGAGAATAGTTACCTGTGGGAAGATATTTTTTAAATACTACCACTGAACGGATTTAAGTGCCAGCATTTGAGCTACCAAATTTGATGAAGTGAACCTTAAAGTATTACTGGATTGTAGCCTAGGTTAGACAGTTATTTGAAGAGGCAAACTGGTATAATTAAATGATTTCAAAGCTACTACCTTAGTCTCCATGTAGGCTGGTGAGAAAAAAGTAAGAAAAATGCAAAGCATTGGTTCTTTTTCCTAAAAAAA